>VZTG01007052.1:159576-239543 GCA_013397845.1 Melanocharis versteri
TTTGTTTTGTTTTGTTTTTGTTTTTTTTGACAGAGAAACTTCAGTGGTACAGAAGAGAAATGGAGGCACTTGCCTTTACCAAGTTGGCATGAAGATTTTTATAGGACAGCCAAAAACTGAATGTAGACAGTTCATCCCATTTGCAGACAGCAAAGCAGCCACCCACTGATTAAAAAAAATTCTTAACTCCCATGAATTTTGGCCAGATGCAATGTGACAGCTGTCAGCAGCATCCCAAGCCAGCCCAGGGCCAGTTTGTGTCTCCCCCATGCCAAAACTCTGCAGCCAATGGAGAAGGAAGTTTGTCTTACGGGATAGCCTGCAGGGAAATATCCACATTGCCTCTGCCACAAAGTGAGGGATAGCAGGTACCTGAGCAAGAAAATATTTTGTTATTCTGTTATTCCAGTAATTGTAACCCTTAATGGACAGTTCCCTTCCTTTCTGCCACTGTAAATCTCCTGGAGCACAAAATAGCACCCATCTGCTTCAGCTCCAAGGTTTCAGCAGAAGGCGGTGAAGAGGGAGAACAAGAAAAAAGGTGTGATTGACTTTTCATTTCTGGAACAGTTCAGCTGGCCATGCACAAAGTCACTGGATTTCATCCTGTCCCATATTGCTCGCAACCCAATTCTCACTTCCAAAGTTGAGAGTTGCTGCCCTGTTGTCCTTGCAAGGAAAAAGCCAAGAGTGTTGGGCTGTACTTTTAAACTCCTCTCAAAAATCTTTAGATGCTTCAGAGACATAGAAGGGCATGACACTGGGTAATAAGAGCTTTATCTCAGAAAAAAAAATAGAGTAAAAATTATTCCTTTTCTCCAATGGGATCACAGAATCAGAGAATGGTTTGGGTTGGAAGGGACATTCAAGACCATCTAGTCCAACCTCCTGCCATGGACTGGGACAGCTTCCACTATCCCAGGTTGCTCCAAGCTCCTTCCAACCTGGCCTTGAACATTTTCAAGGATGGGGCATCCACAACTTCTCTGGGCAACCTCGGCCAGTGCCTCGCCACCCTCACAGGGAAAAATTTCTTCCTAACATCCAATCTAAAACTACCCTTTGTCAGTTTGAAGCCATTCCCTCTCATCCTGTCACTCCATGCCCTTGTCCAAAGTCCCTCTCCAGCTCTCTTGGAATCTCTTTAGGAATTGAAAAGGGCTCTAAGGCCTCCCTGGAGCCTTCTCTTGCTGCCATTGTTCATATCTGGACAGCCTGAGGTGTGCCAAGGCAACAGAGGCAGACTGCAAGCAGCAGATAAGGAAAGGTCCTTGGGGAATATGGAACTAATCCTGGTGGCTTTGTTCCTGCCTTCAGCATGGAGCCAGCAGTCGTGTAGGAGAAAGGAAAGAGGATCCTGAGAGAGGAGGTGGTGTTTGGGATTCTGCTGTGCCCAAGGAGGCCACGGCACCACAGACCTGGGGACAGTGCCTGATCATCCCTGGAATCAGCACAGCCACTCTCTGGGCTGGCCTCAAGCTAAAACACTGCAGACTTGAAGAGTGAGCTCAGATGGGTTGAAGAAATAAAGTATCAACAGAAGAGCAGCAAAAAATATTGATTTTCTTTTTTAAATTATTATAAATAATGGAGGCAAAGCCTTTGGAGAGAGCAGTTTTAATCTCTCTTACTCAAGGCATTTACAAAAAATTGTGTCCTACTCAAGGCATTTACAGCAAGAGAAATTGAGGCACAGACATGGAATGTGACACCTGACCAACCTGACCCGGCCAGTGACGAAATGAGGACAAGACCAGGTCTCCTGGCTCCCCTATGTGATGTTTGGGCCACTAAGGTGGCCTATCCTCCAATGCACAAAGAAGAAGGGGTCTTTGCAGCCCCTTTGAGGGCCCTTTGCACACCTGGTCACTCTACCAGTGACAGGGGCAGTGTTTTCACACACAGCACTCCAAGCTCCACTGAGGAGCCAGCAAAAATCCCCATGTCCTAATGATTACCCTTCCCATCCTAATCATTACCCTGTCAGCAATTTTGATCCCTGAGGGGACCTCCTAAGGCAGATGTTTTGGACCTGTTTCCTTCCTGCAGCATTCTTTTTTCTTATTAATTGCTAATGGCTGAAGGGAAGAGTTAACTCTGAGGATTTGTAGGAATTAATTTTTCATCTGATTATTAATATGCTTGCAGCAGGTTTTGGTTATTTTCTGTTAGTGGTCTCAGAGAATGGCAAAGGATCTAAGAACCACTTATCTTCATTTAAACCTCTGCTTGATGGGTTGAGTGGGAATAGAGAAGGAGTTGAACATAGCTGCAGCATATTTGTAGTGTTCTTCGCTTCTAATTCCGTAATTGTGAAGACTTTATCTCATTGTAGTGATGTCTGACTTTTTTCTTTTCTCTCTTGCCTCCACCTTGTCTTTCTTTTCATTTTTCTTCCCTTTGCCTAAATGCAGCTGCAATAAACATCTTCAGTATATGATATGTATTTAGCAAATATATCTGTATGTATTGTTTATGTGTTATCTCCTTAGTAACTATTTTCTGTTTCAAAAAGCCTTCATTCAACTCAATGCAGAGCAGAATCTGTGTAGTCTGAGCACCCAAGGCACTCAGCAAAGAGAATTGTCAGCAGATCTATGGTATGAATTGGCTCTAAAGCCATTGACAAATGTTTAGCCAAAAAACCAAAAAAAAATTATTTGCAGGATATGGCTGGTCTACAGTGGGAAAATCAAGTCGTTCTGAGTAACTTGCAATGCATAATTCTACTTATTCTGATCAAATGAACTAAACTTTGAGGTCAGTTTTATCTGCCAATAATTTCTTGGTGATCAAGAGCCTAGCTTGGGTCAGTTCTATGAAGCCAAGGAAGGATTAGGTTGGATATTGGGAGAAATTTCTGCATCTAAATGGTTGTCAAGTATTGGAACAGCCTGCACAGAGCAGGGGTGGAGTCACCTCCCTGCAGGTATTTAGAAGATGCTTAAATGTGGCAGTCAGGGACAGGGTTTAGTGGTGGCTTGGCAGTGCTGGGTTAATGGTTGCACTCAATGATCTCAGAGGTCTCCTCCACTCTTAATGATTCTGTGATTCTAACGTTAGACCCCAGGCTTAGATTTAGACTTTAACCACCATTTGAAAGTACCCTTAGTTTCACCCTCATCTAGATGCTCCTTGGGGATTTCCGAAACATGAAGATAGGTTTTAACCCTGTTTTGACACTATTTGCAGGAAAGCTTTAACCAAACTCATGCACCTTTCTGAATTCCTCAGACTCCACACATTGTTTCCCTCTGTGGGGCTTTTCCTTGGCCATTTGGGTCTCCACTGGAACACAGACACTGAATCAAACCCGCCTCAATATTCACTGTAGCGTGTTCCTGACAGCAGTGGGACCCTTTTCCTTTGCCTGGCACTAAACAAACTGCTAAGAATGCAAATGACAACCTCCCTTTTCATTTTGCCTTCACTCCCCAGCGTAAGCACTGGAGCCACACATCTGTGCTCCAGGGATACCTGACGGATCTCAGCACTGGGCTTTGCATAACAGGTGAAGCCCTGAAGTAGGTCAGCGTGGATCAGTGAGTCAAGCTCCTGTATCTCTGGCAAATCCTTTAAAAAATCTTGCTTTGTGTCCATAAAGTTTGTATATATTTAGTATCTACTTAAAAACCTTAGTTCTCCTAGAGCAGGGTGGAGATTGATGTCTTTAAAGGCAGCCAGAGCAGCTGGTGAATATGCTGAGTTAAGAGTACCACCAAGAGGCCAGTAAGGAGATGGCTGAGGAGGTTTAATTGCATTTCACCAAGAGCAGAGAGGCCTCCTTAACATGAAAGGTGAAGGCTGGGAAACAAAAACTGGGAAGTAGATTTTTAATAACCAGTTGAGCCCCTCTCTGGCATTATTTTGTGGCAGCAGGATTGAAGAATGGCAAGGAGGCAGGGCCATGCCTGCTGTATAAATAGTAAAGCATAAATAGCAATACAGCAAGCACTGAGAAATGCTTCAGTGAGAGCCCTGCATGCCAGGGCTTTGCTGCTGCTGCAACAGCACAAGGGATACAGGCTGCATATCCCCAACCTTAAAAAGCCCAGGTCTCCTGTCACATCATGGGTAGAAAATACCCCTTTGCAATGTAATCAGATCAGACTTTGTGCTGTATCATTGCGCAGGGCAGCCACAATTATCTCAATAAACAGCAGCTTTTTCAACCACAGTATTTCCTTTCAAGCAGTGCTCCGCAGTGAGCACCTCTCCTTTTTTCCACGGCAAAAAATCAGATCAGCTGAATGTGGCCAGAACTATAAAGAAAACTAACATTTTTCAACATAAATTAACTGAGAAGCCACCAAATTTGAGTATTTCCAAGCCACACACTGACTTAATATGGGTGAGCTCAGCACCGTTTAAAGCATGATGACGTGAAGACCAGGATGAGGCTGCTCAGCATGTAATGAAGGAAAATTCCAAAGCTGGACCTATACTATCGAGAAACAGGGGCAGAGCCACTGTTAAACACTCCAAGTTAATTATCTATTCTGCTAAACCAGTCCCTGGTGCTGCTGCAGCCTGGAGTAGCTCATTATCCTGCACAATTCCCACACAACTCCGAAGCACTGACACAAGACAGGGACTGTTCCCAACGGGCAGCTTGGCTGCATCAATCCTGTTTTGGGCAGCAAGACAGGTCAGTGGTGAGGGTACCAGCCATCCTCCAGCTGTGCTCAGAGAAAGGTTCTAGGTAGGTGTGATTTCTGAGTGCTCCTGTAGCCTGTAGCATCTCCAAGGGGTTGAGAAGGAAGAGGAGTTCCCAGTGAAAGTCTCAGTGGAATGACTTAGGGAGTGTGTTCTTGGCACTCTTCGATCCGTGTGATTAAAATCTTTGAATAATTTATACAAAAGGGTGGTTAACCAGTCCATAGAGAGTCTACCCTGCCCTAGGGCAGGGTGATGGAGTAGATAATCTTGCCAAGAGCCTTTCAACCCTCTTTTCTCTGGCTGTAAGATAAGGTTTTCTGAAAGTGTAAGTCCATTGAAAATAAAGGACAACAGTTCCCAAATGAGTCTTTTTTGACAATCCTTTCTCTGCTTACAGAGTGGAAATTTTCTAGTCGAATAGGAGAGGGAAGTACAAAATGACCCTTAGGAAGGACTATGATGCCAGATATATGGAATATACATAATCTCTCTTACAATTAAATGCAAAATTTGGGGAATAAACTGATGAAGGAAAGCATCTGAATTCTACTTTAAATGGGCATTGAACTGTAGCCCTAAGTCCACTGGATGTGACACCTGAGTTATGTTTGATTGTACGTGTTGTGCACAGAAAGGATCTGATTGATCACAGTATGACTCCAGTGTTACATTGGGATACCTGCAGGAGAAAAGTCAGATCTCAAAAAATTAATCCAGAAATGCAGAATTCAAAAATCTGTGCCAGGCATGTTTAGAGATGTGTATGTATCCATGAATTTCAGCCATGTGAGTATTCCTAACTTTATGAGCCTCCAATATAACAAATTTTTTTCTGATGGTAGAACCTGTTATAGTTCACCTGTTCAGAATCACAGAATGGTTTGGGTTGGAAGGGATCTTCAAGATCATGCTGTTCCAAGCCCTTGACATGGGCAGAGACAGCTTCCACCCTCTCAGGTTTCTTCAAGACCCATCCAGCCTGGCCTTGGACATTTCCAGGAATGGGGCAGCCACAGCTTCTCTGGGCAACCTGTGCCAGGGCCTCACCACCCTCACAGGGAAGAATTTCTTAATAATATCCAATCTAAATCTACCTTCTTCCAGCTTAAAGCCATTCCCCCTTGTCCTATCACTACATGCCCTTGCAATACGTCCCCCTTAAGAATCAACATTAGGTAATTTCTCCCTCCCTTTAGTGCAGGCAAAGGAATTACTGTACTTAAAGAAATTAAAGGCATCCAACAGAGAACAAGTGACTGCTTTTTTGCTCACACTTCTGGTCCCAGTAACTGTGACCCAACGCACTTGGTATCACTCTGGACTTGGCCTGACATCCACAGCTTGAGAATTAGCCCATGTGTTTCCTTCACAACTTTCGAAACTCATCACGCACCTGTAAAACTCGACACTCAGAAAATCTGAGTGTCCCAGGGAATCCACCTGGAGGGATGGATGTTTGGAACACAGGTTTGTTGTTTATGGCACCCTAACTTTGTCCTGAATGTAATGGAGGAACCGGCCTGGCAGGGTCAGGCACACATCTCTGGAACAGGGTTAAGGCAAGGAACCTCCTCTGGAATCAGTCTGTGAGGGATGAGTTTCTGCTCATACCAATTCTCCTCATTCCAAAAAAGCCAGCAGCAAAGTTCCTGTTAACTTTCACAGATGCTGAACTCGGCTCTGGTAGCACAGACAGAATTAAGGAAATCCCATGTCCCCTGTCCCATGTTAAGTATCAGTGCCTGATGGTGTTTGGGATACCCTGGGCATTGTGTATTTGCTACTCTAACAGCTTTGAGGTGTACATGATGCAGGTCCTGAGCCTACACTGAAGAAAAATTCCTATGATGGTGAATAATAAAGAGCCAGAGGAACCCTGGGGACAACAGCTCTGTTTCCTTGCCCAGCATGCCATTTCAGAGACCTTGGAATTCCTTGAGAGCTAAAGAAACTGAAGCAGGAGAATTGAAATACGCCTCTGTAGGGCGCCGAGACACGGAACGCTTTTGCTGGCTTGTATTTTTCATCCTCTGTGGCTGTTTCAAAAATCGCTTTAAATATTAAAGACAACAATATTTATTTTAGTGATATAATGTGTGCAGTGCAGTGAGATTTCCATTTGTGTGTTTAGCATAAAAAACAGCTTGAAGTCTTTAATAGAAAAGTATTTTTAGGCTGGAAAAACAAAGAACATGTTTTAGTAACCCAGCTTTCTGGGGTTTTTTAGGGGTTCTGCCATGTTCTTCTCCAGGCCTCGATTTAGGTCACATTTCCAGACTGCATAGGTGAAGAAGGAGTCCAATAATTTGGCTTCACTGTCTTTCTATCTCGGTGTATTGGGATCCTCAGGAGTGATCTGAACTCAAACATTGGGACAACAGTGGTGTAAAAAAGACATCCACAGTTCACAGAGGAGAAATCAACTGATAGTCTCAAAAGTCCCACTCTGATCTCTACTAAATCTGTCTTTAAACTCAATACTTAGCTGAAGATGCTCTCACCTTTAAGAGAGCCCAAGAACCTTCTTCCACCAAGTGGCCAAGGTGTTAAGCCAATGTTATTATTTTAGATACCAACGGATAATATCAGATTATCCAAGTCTAATATTCTATCTCAGACCAGGTCCCAGTTATGAATTTTGGGAATATTCCACTTCAGCATGTTTCACATCCTTGCAGTATGGATTTGCCCAAAGAATCAGGCCCATACAGGCCTTGAAAATAAAGCCAAGCAACAGCTCTAGGCTGTGATGCCAGATGAATACAAGAAAAATATCACTGGAATAACATATTTGCTCTAGTCTTTTTCCTTAAAAATTTGTGGCAAAGCCTTTTAAAGATTAATCCACCACAACTTCCCACTAGAGGGAAGGAAAGAGATTATTGATGTTGTCTTTGACTTGATCTGCTGGGGCACTTCCTCTTGCATTAGAAAGAACAAACCTGAAAGATCTGCACGATAATTAATACTTTTCCTTTGCTCCAGAAGGCTTTTGCTTCTTTGACTTTCTTTGGCTATTCAAGTACTCTCTGATACAGTGAATAAATTATAAAAAGCTTTCATCTAGAACACTTCTCTTCATTCCAAACTTTCTCTTTTGGAAATGCCTTGCCATCTCTTCATAAGGATCACCTCTTTTGGCAGAAGAGAATTATGGGGATCAGCAACTGAAAAGGATCGTGCTGCTTAGGGTCCTGTGTCCTTGTCATGGATGTTGTAACACACTTCCCTTGTAAAGGAGGAGTAGCAATACATTTATTTTTATAAACCAGAGATTTAACAGAGTTTGATAGTAAATGGGACTGTGGTCTAACAAGATTGGGTGGCAAAGTACTCCTGATTTTTTACTGCACAGAGGACAAGGTCAGACAAAACTGTCAGGGGCAGCCTTCCAATGGGTCATGAGGGTCAGAGAGGACTCCCTTACGTTCTAAACAGGGTCAGTGGTTTATGTCGGAAGGATTATGTGTGCATAATCAGTCCTTCATATCACTTAGCTAAGATTTCAGAGTTTCAGTGCTTTTATTTCGAACTTACTGAGTGTCTCACATAATAAGGATTCTCCAGTCTTGAGGAGTAACCTCGAGAAGAGTCCCTACTCAAGCGAAGGTCAAGACGTGCACCCTGCTGATCTGCAGGAGAGCCCAAAAAGCTCTGAGCTGTCCACTTTTTATGGAGGAAAAAAACTGATTTATAGTGCTATTTGCACATTGACTACAGAATTTAGTTTCTTCTACACTTGGCTTGAGCCAGACCTTGACCAGCACAATGTTTGGGGGGAGGGGGGATGAGGGTACATTTCTCAGATTAATCTTTGGCTATTTTGTTGTTATCTGTCTCCTCCAAAGCCACCATGAGCTGGATCCATCACGACCAGATGCATCCCTGATGTCTATCATTGGTGGTTATCACTTGAGCTTGGTTATGGGAAATAAAGGCTGTGGAATAATTCAAGCCAGAATATGTTCTCCTTCCCTCTCAGCACTATAAAGATGAAGATCTGATGCTATCCTAGTATAAAATGGGTATGGATTCTGTTGGCAGAAAACGGCTGGAGAGAGAAAAATAAAGCTAGGGAAAATAAATATATTCCCTATATTTGGGTGCTGGACTAGATGACCTTGAAAATATCTTCCAAACAAAACTATTTTATGATTCTGAGATAAAAGTTCCTACGGCAGCATGGAAGGTTCAAACACACCAGTGAGTTAATGCAGAGTAAAAGGTTTCTGTGCATCAGCTGACCTGAGGTAGCTGCCCCTGTGTGTACTTTCATCTTGCAGTAAATCTGAGTTAATTTGAGTCACAGCAGCTCTCTTTCTTTAAAAGAATGTGAATGATTCAAATAACTTCACATTTGCTACAGGCAAGAAGCTTGTGCATGGGCTGTTGCCACGGAAACCTGCTCACAGATCTTAGCACAAAGGAAATATCGTTACTGTTTCATTAATTACTGTATTAAAGCAAATCGCCATCTGAGATCAATGCCTATGGCACTAAGTACACAGTGAGAAATACTCTTTGTGCCAAAAAACTTCTGATCAAAAGAGGGAGCTTCTTTTCAGCTTTGCAGAAAAATAAAATGTTTATTTAACAAAGTTAAGAATTGAACCAGAGTCACATGACTCAAAGTCAACCCACACTGCCTGCGGATCAGCCAAGTTTTTCCCAAGGAAGTCCAAGCCTGGAGGTCCACGTGGACTTGGCTGACAATGACAGGGGTACCAAGGACTGCCAGCATGCATCTGAAAATTGAGCCACGAGCTGTGTTTCTGGGCTTTGTGGGTTTTGTTTTTGTACAGAACTGAGCTCTGTAACTGCAGCAGCAAATACAGTCTAATAACCAACCAATTTCCTATAATGGCTCTTCATATTTCAGCCTCTATTCATTTTCTTCTCATTGTTAGCGAGGAGGTAATGGCACTGTTTGCTCTTCACAGCAGAGATGCACCCTGGCACATCGTGCCTCTGAGAACAAAGCACAAAATTGAAGTTGGTAGAGTGTAATGAGTGACATTTTCATGGCAAAATGGGGTTTAGCCATCATTTCAATTATCACAGAGCTGTTGTGTCAGTGATTTCAGAGAAATAGGGTTTGGACCTAAGAAATCTGCTCTCCTCCACTTGTCAAGAGAGGTTTAAAAGGCTGCTTGCACCTCATCAGCTCTGCTGGGAGCCAAGCTGATGCTTTCCTGAATGTGGCTTCCAGGTAAAGTTAGGATGTTATATGAATCCACAAGCATGGCTCGACTTTGCCTCAAAACCTGCTTTCCTTCCATAAGAGACTGGCAAAGAGACTTTTTCTTGAGTCAGGATCTTCATCTAACTCTGCACAAGGGTGGCCTGCAAAAGCCCATGTTGGAAAAAGAGATCTCACTGAGAATTCACTAAAACTGAGAAGTCCTGAGTTACTGTGTGGAGAATCATGAAGTGGCACTTGTCAGTCAGGAGGAAGAGTGCCAGAAGACCCTTTTACTCCTCTTGCCGTGTCATTTGAGATCACAAATTCCTCTACATTGATTTACAAATAATAAATATAAGTTTTTCCATTGTCTTAGCAGCACTCTGGGAGGTACTTCAGGAGTCCTTCAATTAATGAGTGGAAACCATCACCATTAATGCCCACGAATCAAGAGCCTACACGAGGCCAGCTCCTGGTTTAGAAACAAAGAGGAAATCTGTATCTCTCGTTCTTAAACTTTCCTCTGAAATGTCCAGTTCTCACTAACATGAGGGATAGGGCACAACACAAACTAACACTGCCTTAAGTCCAGTCTCGTACTTCTCACACCCTGATGTTTCCTACCAAACTTTCCCATGCAGTCATTTTCATTGCAAAGGAATCCTCAAAAGAGACTGAGAAAGGTCTGGCCAATTAACTCCAGGCTTGAAGAGGCAAAAATGTGTCAGCACAGAGTTTATGAGCACCTGAGCTATCCAACCTGGCTATCAGCTAATTACCGCAGCAAGTGTGTCTGGTTCCTGCAGAGCATCTGTCTAAGAATGTCACTGCAAAGATGTGAAGCGTGTGAGAGTCCCATTCCTACATCTATAAAAATTCACCCCAAAGTCCGGATGGAACCAAGTTTTAAAGACCGAGGGATTCAAACTGTTGGGGAGAAATAGAGTGGGAAGGAATCCTAAAAGAGAAACTGCACGGGGAGGAGAGGGAGATGTCGATGATGATGGACTTTCATGTGCACTGAAAGGAGGGAGAGAGTCTCTGGGATGGCTCAGAGAAGCAGCATTTCCCTAGAAAATTATCAACTACAGACAGTGTTTTAAAAAAAGTGATTGCTACTCACTCTCAATCTTAAACCAAATGCTTCAAATTTCTTTTCTGTGCTTTCTGCAGACTTCCATATACTTGCTTTACTTCTCCAGTGTCCCATTGCTGTCTCTTGGGTCTTTCCTTCCTGCTTTTGCATCTTTCCTTCCTGTTTTTGCATGTCTGTCTCCAGACCCCATTAATATTCCTGATTATCTCGTTCACATCATCACTTTTTAATACTTAAAACCTACATGAATTATTGTAGCAGCCCGGAATTAAAATAATCTCTTAGAACAAAAGAATTTCCTTTGGACAATTAAAACAAAAGTAAGTTAAACTAGTAACTCCAATTTTCTCACTGTCAGGCAGTTTCCTGAAGTAAACATAGATTGCACCACAATTCTAATTTAGCCTCCTCCTCCTTTCTTCAGGGCTTTCTATGGCTACATTTTTTTCCTGAGTACCTCATAACTCCTAATGTACCTATTTTCGCAGTTCTTTCATGCATTGTGGCTGTTTTCTAAAACTCATATTATCCTATTCCTTGTAAGTCTATGGAGCATCATTTCAGCCATTAGAGGAGCAAAGCAAAATATTATCTGTTGGGCCTATCCTCAAGACCATTATTTAGCTAAAAATATCAAGGGAAAATGTGTTGTTCTCAATAGTGATCATTTATAAGTGAGTGAAACTGGTACCTGCAATATTCCCTGTCTCTGTACCACAGACAAAAACAAACTTCAGAGTCTAGTGGCAATTTAGGCATTCTTTTACCAACTACTGTGTCTGGGAAATGAAGAAAAAAGACAGTTAGACCATAAAGAGTTGGCTAAATTGAAGAAAGATGGTTTTTCTCAGTGCATTGAAAGGATTTCTTTCTCCTCTGGGGACTGCACAGCAGGAGCAGAGCTTTTTGGCCTTCCAGCACAACCTGGCAATAAAGGGAAGAAAAGCCCTCTTGTGAGGGTTTAGCCAGGTATCAGGAAAATTCATCTGGCTTTTCCAGGAGAACTCATGTCTTCATTGCCTTCTAAATCAAACCTCAGGGTGTATTCATTATGAAGGATGTGACTGACCAAATGCAGTGGTCTGCAATGATGGCTCCTCCACCTGAGGAAGTCAGACAGCAAATTAACAGATTCAACAGAGTGAGTGACATCACCCCTCATCCCAACACTGACGCACTTTTTGGTAACCTGAGTTGAACCCAGCTCCACTCAGTATTTTAACTGGCTCTTTATTGACCACAACAGGAGCCCTGACAATCTAGAATGATGTAATGTACACATTGGAAGCACCTGAATTTGGGGAACATAACTGCCATCCCATACACATCTTTGTGACTGTGTACATGGAATAATGTAGCACCATTCAGACACTGATGGGGTTGCTCAAATATTCTTTCCCTGTGATGCAGGATGGTCACAGCAAGCGGAAACACAGAGACAACCATCTGTGGGAAAAGAAACAGCTTTAACGGTAGGTTGGAATTTCAGCAGGATGCACGAGTCAGAACTGGAACAAAAGTCTTCCATCCATCCATCCATCCATCCATCCATCCATCCACTGTAGGGCTGGAACACTGCATCTGCTCAGTGCATTTCTGAGCAACAGTCATGCAAAGGAAGTGAGGAAGAAACATCTGAACTTCATGGGTGTCTTCTGAAGCATTTTCCAAAGGGTTGGTTGGGATGCACAGGCAATGGCTCAATCAAATGCTGCTTTCACCCACAGACAGCACGCAGCTACTGAAATTGCAGTGAATGGCAGGCTGGCCCGGAGGGAAAATTCCTGCAAAGTCACACAGTGTCCTTGTTCTGGTTACCTCCAACCCCATGGCACCTCTTCTTTTACCTCGACTGACGCGACCCTCTGACTGCCCAGGAGGTTTGCTCACTGGCCAGAGGCCAATGCCCTTCCCCAGCTGAGGTCGCGGGTGGCTGGCTGCTGCTTCAATAGCTGGAGAGCAAGTGGGGTCTTACGCCAGGCCTACTGTGCCCACCGATGGAAAGGAGCAGGAGGCGATGAAAGAGGAACAAGGGGCTCTTTGGGGAGGCAGGAAAGGTTTATTCTGGGGAGCGGAGTTCCAGGAGCTCAGGGAAGGAAGGTTCCAGAGGGCAAAGAGCCCAGAACAACTGTTACAACATATTATATAGCAGGGTCGAGGGGAGGGGATACATACAAAATAACCAATCAACATAACTCCAGGGGACAGTACATCAGCAGAATGACACACAAGCAGCCAATAGTAACAATGAGGGGCGGGGGGGTATAACAGAGAGCCAATCCATAACTGGGTAACAGAGAACTTGCTGGAACACAACCATAACCGGGGAAACCAGGGAGGAGTGTACAAAGCCCAGTGAGGGAGTGGTGATTAACATAATCCAAATGAGTGGGTGAAAAGCATCATGGGGTGAACGCAATTTCTCGCCCTAACTAAAGGGCTAGGGAGATGTTTCCAGGTCTGCCCAGTGGACTCTCTTAATGAACCCTGCCTGAGCCTGTCCAGGCAGAGTGGGTGGTCTTTCAACCACCGCAACTCTTGATCTTTACAGTTCCCCAGTTAATTCCTTTGCAAGTCCTTAGAGTTGGTCTCTCTCGACAACTTGCTGGATGAGGTCCTCAGGGCTGAGGGAAAAGAGTTGTTTGGGTTTTTTTCTCCTTGACCCAAAGTGAAGTAAAACAAATTCCCTGTGAAAATCTATTTTTCATTCAATAGCACCTTGTTGTCCCCAAGGTAGACAAGTCAACTCTTGTTTCATAAGCTCCTTACTGTAAACAGAGGAGCTTGCACTGAAACAGAGAAGACAAAGGGAGGAACAAAGACTCAGTTGGGAACAAGAGTCTCTATTACAGTAATGCCACCTCGAGTCAAGGCTCTGTTATACCACAGCTGTGTAGGGACTGTCTAGAATAGAACAGAACACCATGATCTGAAATCTTATATTTCTAAATAAAACAGAGGTCCAAACACAAGGGTCTGTGTCTAAACATTGTAGGATGGAGGGAGATGTGGGGTGACAGCATGGGTCAGGACAAACTGCAGAGTTCTAGCCCAGAAAGAGAGCACCAGGACTGCCAACCTAAAGGAATGTCCAAAGTTTTCACCAAAAGAAATAATTATTTCAAAAATCCCTTATATGCCATTAGGGAGGAGGGCAATGGTGGCATTGATTTTTCTTGATACTGCTTTAAAAAAAAGAAAGATTTTTTTTTATTTGGGGAAGCCAAAAAGAATAATAAAAATAGTGGGGAAATTTTATGATATAATGAATTGTCATTAGACAAATGAACTTATAGGAAAGAAAATCCTGACAAAAAACTTGTATTTATGTGCACGTATACAATTCACAGAGAGACACAAATATATATATATACACACATATATGCCTTTGCTTACCTTTTTGACGAAAAATCTACAGACTGCAATTGCTAAGAGGCACTATGAAAAGTGGTTATAAAGGGCTGTAAATTCTGACATGAGATATTACCAGGTTTATCTAAAGGTGATAATAACAGCATACACCACATCTACATATTCTCAGCTTTCCTGCTGGCTTGTCAAGCAGAGACAGGAAGCATCATGTCACTAATTTGAGGGATAAAATAGCAAAAGCTAAATAGGGAGGGAGGTATGAATAAGAAAAGAGACAGAGGAGATGAATGCCTCACAAAAACCTAACATTTGAGTAGTTACCTGCAACTCTTCTGTCCTTGAACTTGCTGACACTTTCACAGGCATTGCAAATTGTTTTCCTGCTACTGTGCTTTGCCAGATACAAAGAGAAGCGAGGCCATGGCCATGACCTTGCCAGACTTTCCTGTTAGGTGGGAGAACCTGAGAGGAGGTTTTCACAATGGATAACCAACATCAAGGGGCACGGAAGTTGAACACACCTTTGCTGACATCCTGGATGCAGCATTGTGCTGGGTGGACCCTGGCTGGATACCAGGTGCTCACCAAAACCTCTCTCTCTCCCCTCCTCAGGTGGACAAGGGAGAGAAAATATAACAGAGACTCTTGGATCGAGGGGAGGACAGGGAGAGATCACACAGCAATTGTCATGGGCAAAACAGACTCCACTCACGGAAATTAATTTATTATCAGTCAGAGCAGAGGAGTATAACAAAACCTTAAAAATGTCTTCCCCCTACCTCTCTGTTCTTCCCAGGCTCAGTTTCCCTCCTGATTTCTCTACCTTTCCTCACCTCAGTGGCGTACAGGGAGGCAAAGGGGGTTATGGTCAGCTCATCCCATTGTCTCTGCTGTTGCTTCCTCCTCAGAGGCAGAACTTCTCACACTCTTCCCCTGCTCCTGTGTGGGGTCCTTCACAGGTGAAACAGTTCTCCATGAACTTCTCCAACACGAGCCCTCCCCATGGGCTTCATTTCTTCACAAACTGCTCCAATGTGGGTCCCTCCCATGGGGTCAGTCCTTCAGGAATGCAGATCCACCACAAATTCACAAGTTCTGCCAGCAAGCCTGGCATGGGCTCTTTTCTCCACCACATCAGACAAAAAGGAATCTTCTGCAAGGTGCTCACAGAGGACACCACAGTAGCCACCCCTCAACCAAAACCATGGCACGTAAATCCAACCCAAGTATCCACTGAGACACCAGGCAAAGGGATGTGCAGTGAAGGGAAAGCCAAGACCAGAGGCTATCAAGTCATATGTTCACCTTCAAAACAGGCAAGAAGGAGGATGTGGGGAATTACAAGATGATCAACATTATTTCCTGTGAAAATTACAGAGCAAAGCTTCATATAATTTATTTGCAGGCTCCTAAAGGACAAGAAGATCATCACATGCTGCTGAGGAGAGGGTGAGAGAACTGGGATGGTTTATCCTGGAGAAATTAAGACTTCGAAGGGACTTAAAAGCAGCATGTCAGCACCTACAGGGACAAAACTGCGATTCCAATCAAGAGAGGCCGAATTTCTCAAATCTATTTCTCTCTCAAATTTTACTTTTTTGTAGTCCTCTGTAAGACTTCTAGGACAGACCTAGACAAGAGCTGTGACTCTGTAAAACTCAGGATTAGGCCCCATTTTACCGGCAATAGGGCCCAGCATCCCCATCTCAGAGGAATGAGGAAAGGGAAAAAATATACAAGGCAGGGAGAGCACTTGGTAGTCAAAGAGAAAATGTCCTAAGGTCTCCCTTGCCTCAAGGCGCCTTGACATTCATTCCAAAAACACTTATTGAAGGAAGAAAATCTAGTTTTAGACTAAATAGAAACATGTTCTGCTTATCTCTTTTGCCTGGATGTCTTCCCAAGGGTTCCTCTCAGTTTTGAGTTGCTGGCCTTGCCATCTGCCTCGACAGCAAGGGGACAGAGCGTCACCAGGCCTTGGCAGATTCATACACATTGCAAGGTGTCAGAAGAACAGACCTGCTAAAGAATAATTGCTCCTGATAGCCTATTGACTTTGATTAGGAAACACACATTAACATCTTTCTTCATTTAAGCCTCACTTGTAGAAGGGAGCCTCCTTAAGTGTTGTGTTGTCTGGGGTATTAGACCCGGAATTAAAAATGACAGGATGGACAATTTGGCAGCAAGTGTTTAATTAGGCAATAAATTAGAGTCCCTGAGAGCACAAGGATCTGTGGCATCTCTCTCCTTTTGAAAATAAATCATAATGTTTCTCCAATGTACAACACCCCCTTATTATACACTGCAGATGGAGCTCCACGCCCCGTGCTGTTGGTTTTGCTAAAGCCATATTGACAAGGAGAAAACAGGAGTT
This sequence comes from Melanocharis versteri, assembly GCA_013397845.1. Lineage (NCBI taxonomy): Eukaryota > Metazoa > Chordata > Aves > Passeriformes > Melanocharitidae > Melanocharis > Melanocharis versteri. Next base: position 176,263 of record VZTG01007052.1, read on the forward strand.
TATTAACATCATAAGTGTTTTCTGATGATGGATCTGGGGGGCCTTCCAATATGCATCCTGTTCCAGGATTAAGTTATGACCCTTCACCCAGACTTACAGACCCAGACTCAGCCATTTCATGGTGTATTTTCCCTGACTTTGCCATATAATTACGATTTTAGCACCTCTTTTTGAGAAGGATGAAGAGCTGGAAATGCCTCTCAGCTTCCTGAAGTTCCAGTGGGTGGGGTGCCAAATGTCAGATCATATGCTGATATTGGATATCAGATTCCTTGGTGGCTCACTGAGTTACAATGGGGAGAAAGCCAGAAGTTTGTCACTCAAAGTCATGCACAGAGTCTTGTTTTGTAGCAGACTGAGTTGTCTGTCCTGCTCTGTGTCCTCACGCTGCCATGCTGGAATGGGGAGAATATCATAGTCCTTGGCCAAGAGCAACAGATAATGCAGATATGGTGGCAGGAGAAGAGGAAAGGCAATTCATTGAGCCTCATGGAAAATAATGGATAATGGACATTTTAACAACCTGATTTGTCTTTCTTTGACTCATTCGCAGTAAAATTTTCAGGTCATTCAATTCTCTTTCAAAATCTTCACCCACCTTCCTTCCTTCCTTCCTTCCTCCCTTCCTATTTTTCTCCTTCCCTTTCTTTTGTTTTCTTTTGTTTTTCAGTACATTTTCACATGAAAAATGAGCTGCTTCTGAAAGAAACACTACAAAAGCTCATTTGTACAACACAGACATGAAGTTTCCCATTGCTTTGGAAAATGTTACCTAACTCAAACAAAACTATTTGCTGAATTTCCCTTAATTTTGTAAAGACTTTTGCTGTTCTTTTGAAACTCTGTGGAGCAGGGTGTAATGCAATGTCTCCCCCAGAGTTCTGCATACTGAAGATGAAGCTTCACATTGGGAATTTCCCCACCACTCTGCCTGCCACAAGCACTGCCTTATCCCATGGACCTTATTTCATCTCCCAGTGGAAATTGCAGGCAAGGGATATATAAAATCAAAGTCGTACAGAAACTGTTTTGACTAACACTTCTGACAAATAAGAAGAGCTTACAAGGTAGAGAAAAGTGATGCCCAAAGGCAAGAAAGGAGCAAATGATAACCAGAGTCCATCTTTTATATGGGAGGGCTGGGCCAATGCTGAAAACTCTCCTGTCCCCCAGTAATCTGTAGCATAACCATGAGGGTTTTTTATACTGTTTTGCCTTTGTGAACGAGCTCTGCTGTGCCTGGCTGCTGAAAGGTTGTTACAACTTCTGACCACACAAAGCCACTGCTCATCTGTGGGCCATTTTCCTCATCTTGCATCTCCTTATGCCTGGCTGGTGTGTCTGAACTCACCATGCTACACCTGGGCTCCCTGGGAAGAGCAGGTTTTAACTGATGGGTTTTAAAGGTGAGTTTAGAAAAATAATGCCTGAGAATAAGTCTGTCAAAATGAACAACACTCACTCCATGGTTACAGCATCCATCAGTCTATGGAGTTAGTTCTATATCTATCATTTTGGAGAATGGGAAAGGAAGAATCTGGAAACACATCAAAAAACCTCCTGTCACCAAAATAATGATTTACATTAATCAGGTTGGCAGAGATTCTGCACATCACCCTGACACAGCCACACTTGTGTTGTAATTCCCAGACAAAAACATACTGTCAAGAGTAACATCAGCAGAATAGCTCAGTAATTAATGTATTTACAGAGTTTCTTGTGCTGTTCCTTTAGCAGGCTGTAGTTTCCATGGCTTTGCATTACTTATGTCGATGGTTAAAAGGATGTTTAGTGGTGTAGGTGACACACTCGTGGGATGGTGGGTCTATTACACACCACTTGTGTTTGCAATGACACAGACCCAATCCTATTTTCTTAATCAGTCAGCTTGCGAGCCCCTCAAATCAGAGATGACATGGGGAGGGCGGTCAAGGATCAGATGTTCACTTTTATTTTCAGTAAAAGCAACAGGAAGCATCTAATTTTGATAATAAAAGGCAGATTAAAAGAAAAAAAAAACCCAACACATAGTTCTTCACATGGTTAATCTGTGAAGCTTCTAGTCATAGAGGATAAATATATGCTGGAAATACTTCACTAACTTTCTACAGGAGACATCCCCCCATGCAGTCACTTTCTTGCAGAACCAAGGATGTGAGGGGAGAAAGGGTGAAAAGAAGATGGAGAAATATAATTTTTTTAGGTCAGTACCCCAGAGGTACACAGAGAAAAGAGGATGAACATAAAATCCAGGCAGGTGCACCCAGTGCCATTAAGGCATCTGGTCATGCAAATATTACAAGCCCTTATTGTACATTACAAGCCTTATTACTGCTTTGTGAACCAGAAGGAAGGGGAAAGATGGGTAATTCATGTTTCACCTATAAAAATAAAGCGTTGTGTTGCTGGATCAGCCAGGCCCAGCTGCACGCTTGGTCAGTGCCAAGACGAATATCTGCCCGCTGCCTCCTTCATGGATATTAACTTTCAGCTGAACACCTTTATCTGTGGACTATAGAACACCTTTATCTGTGAATTACAGACCTTGCTGTGGACCAAGGCAGGAGTGAGATTGGTGAGGGCAGCACACAAAAACGTGGCTTGCAATTAATGGGTCATCAAGCAAAGAGGAAGGACTTGGAATTATCCAGCTCTATAAACTGATAGCCTGGACAGGACAGAGGTGGAAATAATTGATGCACTTGTGCATTTCAGAATGGGGAAAGCCAGGAAAGGGTCTAGAGTGTAAGCCTGATGAGGAGCAACTGAGGGAGCTGAGAGGGTTCAGCCTGGAGAAAAGGAGTCTTGGAGGGGATCTTATTGCTCTCTACAGCTCCCTGAAAGGAGTTCGTAGCCAGGTAATCGGTCTTTTCTCTCAAGTAACAAGTATTAGGACAAGAGGAAATGACCTCAAGTTGCACCAATGGAAGGTTTCAACTGGATATTAGAAAAGATTTCTTCACTTGATATCAGGACGAATTTCTTACCTGAAAGTGTGGTCAGACGTTGGAGCAGGCTGCCCAGGGAAGTGGTGGAACCACCATCCCTGGAAGCGTTCACAAAGTATGTGGATGTGGCACCTGGGGACATGGTTTAGTGGTGGACTTGGCAGTGCTGGGTCAATGGTTGGACTCAATGCTCTTAGAGGTTTTTCATCCTTAATGATTCCCTGATTCTATGATGCAAGCTGAAGATTACAATAAAAAGAGAATTGTCTGTTGTTTCAGCTGTTAGCAGCAAGCATTGAACCTGTCATTCAGCAATCCTTTTGATGGAACAAGAGTTGTTACATGAAGAAAAATAGTGAAATGTTGTTTTCAAGCTGATGTTTAGGGATAAGAAAGGTTTCGTTTTGTTTCTTAACAAAATCTAAATGAAATGACATATTCTTGCGGCAGAAGAAACAAGATGTTCCTTTTGATCAAAACTGGAATATGGTATTTTGTGTTCAGACTATTTTTAGCTATTTTCCTTTCTCTCTAAGAGAAAATAATCAATTCCTAAGTGAAAACAACATTTTTAGTTAAAAAGTTAAAAAAATATTCTTTCAGGAGCTGTGAAAATTACATGTATTATCCACTTTGCTCCTTACACATTTTGGATGATGTAATGTTTGCTGAAGTCAATCTGTTCACTAATAATTATGGTCACCATGAAATACATTTTAGCAAGAAAAATAAGTTGCTTTCTTTTCTCCTGCTTAGTCGGTGAACAACTTTAGGGTCCTTGTTTTGCCTTCTATGCCTTCATTTCTCTCATCTCTAAGAGTGGGCATTGTATTTACTAATTTGTTGTGTGGGGCTTTGGAGGTGACAAACTGTGCATGGGTGATTTAAACACTGAAAGTGTTACGTAAAAAGCTACTTACACATTCTGAGGATCCTTCCAGCAGGTTTCTGAATGAAGAGTAGGTGAATAAAGCCAGACCACCCTCTCCTGACAAAAAGCAATTGTGTCAGTAGTTGCATCACATGATCTGTTATACACAATAAATCAACCTAGCCCCCTGTCCAAGCTATTGCCTCCATTCACAAGACCAAATGGGATTCGTAATTTCCTTTACTCCTGTTCAATGCCTGGAAATGGAAGTTCCTGGGATTCGAAGGAAGCAAGTTGCATTCTTCTGCAATAATTCTCAACAAATCTACCACAGAAATCATTTCAGCTCTGCACATGCTGAGGAAAACAATTATATCATTTCAGTGATTTATTAACCCAACGAGCAGAAGTAGCACAGCAAGGCTGAGTATCTATCGCCATGGATCTGGGAATTATGTTTTAATTAACCAATTTCTCTAATATGTTGTCTAAGCTTCCTACAGGGGAATTGAAAAAAAAACAAGCAGCTGCAAGGCTGAAAGACTCCCTAGACATTTGGTGTCCTTGTTGTGTTTTGGTCTGGCTTAGTGAACGCCCCTGGTGACAAATGCATATTGATGAAGCAAAGAACTGGCTAATTGACACATTTATGAAAACTTAATATATTCTGCTGGTGGCAGGGGGAAATATTAAACTTGCTCACAGTCAATTGTTATAAAATATTAAACACAAATATGGAAGTAGAAGGAGACAAGAACAAGGATTATCTACAGGGGAATCAGATCTCTGGAACAAGCCAGGATAGCCACTTGGAGCCTGGGAGTTACGAAAGACACCACAAATCTGGAATATATAAGAACTTTCTACATGTGGTTGCCAGTAAACATCAACTAAACTTTAATCCTCACACACAAATGATAAAATAAATCTGCCTGTCCTATCTGTGGCACATAATTTATTCTATGCACCATGGTCTACTGTTGATTTCTCTTTGCCTACTAATTAAGCCTCACCATTTTGATTCCAAACTCCTCTGAGAAGGTCTAAAGCTGCTCACTGTGCTCGTGTAGCTGTCTCTGCAATATGTCCCAAGTGGGTCCTCATCTTTGTTTCACACTGCAGCAGAACTACTCCACAATATAAAGAACAGCCAGATGTCTTTGTTAGTTTCTAAATATTTAAATTATATTCACAAATGTATATATTTCCAGGCAGGTTCAGGTTGGATATTAGGAACATTTTCTTCACTGAAAGAGTGTTTAAACATTGGAACAGGCTGCCCAGAGAAGTGGTGGAGTCACCAACCCTGGAAGTATTCAAAAAATGGGTAGATGTGGCACTTCACAATATGGTTTAGTGGTCGTGACAGTGTTCGATCAAAGGTTGGACTTAATGGTCTTGGAGGTCTTTTCCAATTTTAATGATTCTATGATATTGCGTTTCTTCTGCTTTTTAAGCCACATTTTCCCAAGTGGCACAGAAAGGATCTTCAAAGTGACTTTTAAATACTCATCCAAGTGTGGACTGTGCAAAGCTTCGGGTACTTTGACCCGAAAAATGTGAAGCACATTTTATGTATCTCTGAGACTTAGAGCTGAGTAAATCATAGACCCTGAAACAACATCTGCCATGGTTAGGAAGTATTTTCCACAGAGTTTTGAAGTATTAGGAGGCAACATTAATTTAGGGCGTTGAGCTCTGAGCTTTTCTCCTTTATCATGGCAAGTTTGATGCAAGCTGGAAGGATAAGGGGGAATGGCATTCAAATTAGAGTGGGTTAAATTAGGTAATAGAAAGAAATTCTTTACTGTGAAGGTGGTGAGGCCCTGGCACAGGTTGCCCAGAGAAGCTGTGTCTGCCCCTGGATCCCTGGAAGTGTTCAAGGCCAGGTTAGACGGGACTTGGAGCAACCTGGGATAGTGGAAAGTGTCCCTGCCCATGGCAGGGGGATGGAAGAAGATGATGTTGAAGGAATCCCTTCCAACCCAAGCCATTCTGTGATTCTGTGATTATTCTGGTCTTTGTCTGATGTCCTGGGCAGACAGTTATCAGAGGTTTGTTTGCAGTACGTGTTCCAGACACGAGATGTCACTGCATGATGCAAAGTATTGCACAGATGGTCCAGACTGTGGTAAAAAAATTGAAAAAAGGTGGAGCCCGAGCTGTGTGGACCCAAGTTTTCTGCTCTCTTTACTGACACTTCCTTTAGAAATTTACTTTGTTGAAGAAGAAACATGATTAGGCACATCAGTTAGCAACAGTGAGCCAAAGTATGACCAATGAACTGATCTTAAAACAGCACATTTAACCATTCCTGTAGATTTTATTAATATAATGGGAGGTTTGTGCTTGGCAAAATGCTGGAACATAAATCCTGTATTTTAATCTGAAGTACTGCTTTCTGAATTAATTGCAAAGATGCCACCGTAAATTATAGAAATTGATGAAGCTGGTATTTTTAGCTGAATAATTTTCCATTGGGAAATTGCATTTACCTCTAATCACAATCATCATGCTCAAATAACAATATCGTTATTAATAATTACAAAAACAACACAATATCAATTTAAAATATTAACCAGGAAGCAAGTACAGATCACATAAAAATGAAGATTGATTAATAATTACAGCACAAGCAGCCAGGAGAAGAATAATTACAAAATATTTTTCAAGCAAGTTCTTCATGAGCAAGCAGAGCTCTGGAGGTAGGGATAATTGCAGGCATCATCCCCAGTGACAACTGCCCTTTCTACCCTGGAACTGGACTGAGCTCAGCTTCCTCCCAGCTGTGTCCACACAGGGACCAGGGACAGGATGAGTTATGGAGCCTGAAAAGACATCTGCTGCAGAAACAGCCCTTTCAGACACCCACAAGGGAGGAAAAGGGAGAGATTTCTTCTTCACTGCAATCCTGGCAGTGTTTTCTCAAGGCAGTTGAGTCTTTTGTGTGTTGCCACACACGGTCCTGACCCTGAGCTTTAGCCATATGAATTTGGGTTCCTGACTTTTCCTGACTGTCTCACAGTGTTGGTGGGGAGATGTTTTTTTTTTTCCTTTTTTTCTGTCTTTTCTATTTCCAGTTTGTGTTCGGTCTGTGGGAAGTCAAAACAGCTCCCTGGGGTTACCCAGCTTAGAGAACACAGATAAATTCAAGGGGTTAGTGACCTTATATTCAGAAACACTGAAGTGAGAAAAATGTGACTGTGCCGCATCCTCCACTGGATCTGAGTTTATTTGTGGAGAGACATCCAGACACATCACTTAGCTTTACCTACCCAGCCAATAACAGCTGATTAAACTACCTTCTGTAAGTGTGAATGGACAACTTGCTCTTCCTACAATTGTACAAAGTTAAAGATAAAATGCCCTTCATCTTCAAAACAAACTCAGTAGCATCTCTCAGGAAGAATCATGAACCCCCTGAACAGCCACAGTGCTCAGAAAGGGTCTGAGAAGGGTTTTCTTACAATCTGGTGAAGGTCTCTACAAAACTGAACAAGGATATTTCCCTGATTTTTCCTATTGAGGTAAAAATGGAGGGAGGTACAGTGCACCAGCCAGGGAGCTCTGTGTGCAAAATGAGCTCTCTGAGAGAGGTAAAGCTCCCACGCTTACTCACAGAAGTCTGAAACCCTTGATGCACGAGCATGAAAAGTGACTTTCTTCTCCACACAGACAGAGGATGTAATTCTGCCCTAACTAGAGCCTGGCACAGCAAATTAGTTCCTGCCTCAACACAGGGCTTCAACATTTCACAAGTGCCAGAAAAAGGTTTTGCTTTAATCTGTATTTTCTCCCATCCACAATTCTTGGTAAACTGAGATACTGCACATTTTTTCCTACTCATCTCACACCATCCAGGCGCCCTCTCTCCTTTTCACCATCACATTTTTAACTGAAGGAGTAAGTTAAAGTGTGGAGTTTCAGTGTGCTCAGTGCTAAGTCTGGAGTAGCATTTTGATCCCAAAGGATCAGGAGAGTCGTGCCAAACTTCAGTGGGCATGAGAAACCCAATGAGGATAACAGGAGTTTGTGATATTTGTGCTTGGAGCCACACACAGATCTCGGTGATGGAAAGAGAAATTCCATTGCATCCCATCCCAGCTGAGATGAGCATTTGCAGGGCAGGTGTCCCATGGAAATCACAGAATCTTAGAATGGTCTGGGTTGGAAGGGACATTTGAGAACACCCAGTTCCACCCCCCTGCCATGGGCAGGGACACCTTCCACTGTCCCAGGTGGCTCAGAGCCCCGTCCAGCCCGGCCTTGGACGCTTCCAGGGATGGAGCAGCCACAGCTTCTCTGGGCAACCACCCTTACAGGGAAGAATTTCTTCCGAATATTTATTCCAAACCTGTCCTCTGTCAGTTTGAAGTCATTCCCCCTTGTCCTGTCACTCCAGACCCTTGTCCAAAGTCCCTCTCCATCTTTTCTGGAGCCCCTTTAGGTACTGGAAGAGGCTCTAAGATCTCCCCAGAGCCTTCTCCTTTTCAGGCTGAACAACCCCAACTCCCTGAATCTTTCCTCACAGGAGAGATGTTCCATCCCTCTAATCATCTTCATGGTCTCCTCTGGACTTGCTCCAACAGGACGCTCCTACAGTGAGAATATTCTTTTTTTAATCCATCTCCTTTCCTCACTATTTTTTAAACTCTAAGCCATTCAGTTCAAGGACAATGTTCTGTCATGACAATGCCTTCCTAGAAATCACTCAGTTTGAAAATGCTCACAAATTACTTGAAAGTAATGGTAAGAAACAAACAAGAATTTCATCAGGCAGTAATCTTTGCAGAACAACCACATTCTAAATTGGTTGATTTTGAAGTAACCTTACAATCCTCATGCTCAGATGTATTGATTTTATTTTTATCTTTGTTTGAAAGAAGTAAAAGAGAAGAAAAGTCTATAAAAATGCATTCGAATGTAATATAGACTCAAATATTTAACATTCATTGGGCTTTGCAGAAGTTTTAATACTTCTGAGAGCCAGGTCCCTGCTCACTCTCACTCTGTGTGCCTGTCTCTCCCTGCGAGCACATCTGAGAAATTAGTACAAAGATGAGGCACCTTGAGACCTTAAAACAGTTTAAAAAATATCATTCCAGTGATTTTCCCAGCAGATTACATGCAATTCCAGAAGGATTCAGAGGCCGAGATCCTTTGTGATGAGCTTTTTCAGCTGAAAACTTGACATTCTAACTAATTCTAATTCAATAGTTTAAAAAATGTGTGTGAACAGGACAGAGAAGCCTCACAGCAAAGGCACCTGCCAGAAGCACTTGCAGGGGCCAGCAGAGCGACTCTGAGTGCGTTGATGGATGGATGCTCACTTCAAGATGCAAGCAAAATCATTTTAGACCACATTGCATTTATAAACCAGCTTCCACCGAGCTACTGTATAAATCATCTCAGAAACTGGGTGTCAGCCCAGGCTGTGGAAGCAATTCAAAATCAACCTGTCAGAGGGATCCCTCCCTCTCCCACCCAGAGATGGATGTGAAACGAACCAGGACTGATGAGTGCAAACCTCTGCATAAGTCACTGTGTGGCAAGAGGCAAACGGTGTGTCAGCAGGGAATGGTCGTGTTCAGAACCTCCTGTGCACCCCCAGCATCTCTGGAGGATGGCTGGGTCCCATCAGCACTATGGAAAAACATCCATTTTCCATTAGGGAAAAAGAAATTGCTGTGGTCATAAAATGCAATATTTCTGGACAAATATGAGATACTCTCTCTTTGTCACTCCTGACTGCTACTGAAGTGGCTCAACTTTGTAATTCATTTAAAAGCAGATGAAATCTTGTTTCAGTCCAGAGTGTAACCAGGCTGCTCCATATCCCTTCCACATTTATGGCTGGTTTGTATCGCTTTGTCTGCTTTTCATCTTCAAATTGTTAATGCCCATTTCATGCCTGGCATCTTGGACTGGGAGAAAGTTGGTGCTGCCACATTGGGACAGACTGGTAAATATATCCACAAATTCTAGCTTCAACCTGGTTCATCCACCACAGACTTCCTCCCACTGACTTACATTTGAATCATATCATCAAATAATTATATAATTGACTAAGGGAAATCTTTTGGTTATAAATATCTGTTTGGGGAATCCACTTTACCCATTTCCTGCTTACAGAACAACAGAAGTAAGAAAAATTCCTGCCCAGAGGAGCTTACAGATAAAATACATCAAGGAGAGAAGGGTGGTGGGTTTTTTTCTAATTCCATAGATGGGGAAAAGGCACCTAGAACTGCTAAGGGAAAAGTCAAAAGATGCACAAAGCTGAGAACTGCACTCAGTCTTGCTGAGTTGAGTTTTCCATACCACCCAAAAGAAGAAAGAGGAAAGATTTTTCCATTTCTTATTTTCAAACTGATATTTTAAAAAACAACCAAACAAACAAAAAAAATCCAAACAAAAAAGCCCACCGATTTAAAAAAAATATATGTTTTTCTAGTGAAATAAGTGCAGTATTCCCCACCTTTTCTTTTTCTTTTTATTTTTAGGATAGGATTCGCACACAACTGCTTGTTTTCCTCAGAAATTTCAGCCAACTTCTAATTAGATGAATGAAAAATTAGACAGAAGTGAATATATTTTTTTCACGATACATTTTTTAAAGATTCTGAGAGTTCTTTCTTTTTTCATCTTTAAGAATGAAGGCACTTGGGTGCCAGTAGGTAAGTACCCCTCCTAATTTTTCTGCAAACCACTGAAACTGTAGGAAGCATGCACAGAAACAGGAATCTTTCCAGATGGAAATGTTCTCCTTGCCCATGAATCTGCCACCAGGTCATGTTATCCTGCTCATAACTGTATCAGTCTCTACTTTGAAAAAGGAAGGGGTTTTGTGCATAATATTTCTTCAGTTTGGCCCATAAAGAAATAGTTTGTATATTTCAACTCTTAAATTAGAGTCATAGGTTCATAATGAGAACATATTTTTCAGTTTATTAAAGAAGTACCTGTATTTGCAAAAAAATCTGAGCACCTGATGTTTTCCTTACCTCCATGTCTTCAACCCTGCATGTCTTGATGTGAAAGATGATTTAGCTATTGGTGAAAATTCTCTTTTTTAAGGAACATTTCAATACAAGGCTTAAATACATAACCTTAAAACCTTGAGAACTGATTCTACAGGGCCAGCTGTAAGGAACCATTTCAAAGGGATGTGAAAAGGTCAGCTTCTATCTCAGGGCTTGGCTTCAATGAATTTTGTGACCTCAGTTAATTCTCTCCACCACGAAACACCTCTCTTGTTGCCCCTGCTGAATAGGGGTAGCAGCACACACCACAACCTTCACTGAGACCTTGTGAGGACAAATCCGTGAATCTCTTGGAAGTGAGAGTGATGAGAGCAACTAAAAAACATTGTAAAGGCTGTGAGTCAGCATATTCCCAAAGATTTGTTAGTCCTGCTGTGCTGACCTGCTCAGAGCCACTGCTTCCCTCCACAGCCTTCCCTGCACTGTGCTGCTCTTGGGATTTCACCACCACCTGCCACGTTCCTTTGAGATTTGGCTGCCTGCTACCACCTCTGAGCTTGGTTTCTCCCCAAACTGAGCTGTCCACGGTAGGCAGCAGACACAGATCAGAGTCCCTCAGCAGCACAAACAAAACTGGATCTGGTGACAGCAAAAGTTTGGGGTTGTGCCCCAGGAGGGAAATAGAAAGGTGAAAACTGGCAGCAAGTCCTAAAGGGTCAAGTATGTGGTGCCCACCAACAGAAATGATACCAGGGCAACTTCCACTGTGATTTCTAAGTTCTTTCAGTAATTTTTGTGCTCATTGGCAGTTGTGACATGCTCTTGCACAGCTCCAGATGCTTGAAATGGAGAAACCTCCCAGTTCAACCTCTCAAGCCATGACAAAGTCCCTCCCTCGATGACTTTGGCTGGTTTTCTCTGTGTTGTGCTTGCAGAGAGCAGAGAGCAGCAGATATCTTTTGTTCTGGTCTCTGACCCTTGGCTATGTATCCTTGCCCCGGGTTTTGTGATGTTCCATTTGTCAGCCCTCCAAAAGAGAAGATCAGAGAATGGAATATCCAGAGCTGGAAGGGACACACAAGGATCACTGAGTCCAGGGCCCGGCAATACTGTTGGCTTCCAGATCTAGCAGAAGGACAGAAATAGCAACCTGCCTTGCAGAGGCAAAACCCATTATACACAGGGAAAAGTCTCATTTTGGTGCTCTGTTTTTCCAATAAGAAGTCACTCTTCTCTCTCTGAGTGGAAAACAATTTCGTGATCAGTGACAGCTCCAGGTCGCAAGAGTGTCAACTTTAATCCAGTGTCATTCACTTTTCAGTCCTGTAGCAGAGCAATATTTGTGTATATCTATATATAAAGATAAATATATTTGTGTGTAGATCTATATCACAGAATCACAGAATGGTTTGGGTTGAAACAGACCTTCAAGATCATCTCATTCCAACCCCCTGCCATGGGCAGGGATACCTTCCACTATCCCAGGTTGCTCCAAGCCCACTCTAGTCTTAAACACTTTCAGGGACAGGGCATCCACAGCTCCTCTGAGCAATCTATGCCATGGTGTCACCACTCTCACAGGCAAGAATTTATTCCAAATATCTAATCTAGCCCTACACCGTTTTAATTGGAAGCCATTCTCTATCTGTGTCCAATTCCCTTTACACTTCCCTCCACAGTGAGGGATATCTCCAGCACTTTTCACTCAGCAAAGTGGGTCACGGACAATCCTCTGTCTCTCTGTCTAAATCAAGATTAAAATGAAAGCCTCAGAGAGTGCCTTTTGGATAACCTGTGGCAAGTCCCACTGGACAGTGTCAAATAGAGGAGCTGCCTGACAAAGTGAGGAGAGTCAAACAGTGTCTGATCTTCAGGAGCCAGGCAGTAAATTGAAATAAATGGGATCTCAGCTCCCAAAGTCACAGTGGTATTTGTCATACTCCAAGAAGCTCACTGGTACTGTCTGGAGACTACCTATGAATGACCAGGCTTTGGCATCTTGGTTTGGAGTGAAACATTCTTGATTATGATTTCTTTGACCATAATACTGAGCTGTTTCAGGTGAGATTAAGGCCTGGGAAGCCAAGAGACAGACAGTCAGACAGACAAGGTGATGTTGGAGCAATTTTAAGGAGAAGTTGTCTAAAGCATCATACAGGCTTGGGAGCTTAATCCCCCTCTCCAAAAAAAGATCTGAGGCTTTGTCTCGGGGACCATAACGCCTCAAACATCTGCCCTTCATTGCCCATATTGAGCTCCACGCTGGGTTCCTGAGCTTTGCACACACAAATTGCTGAAGTGTCTGGGATTATCACCATGTGGCCCAGGCAGTGATGATTTTCAGGATGCAGCATTCCTCGTGGTTTTCCCCCATTCCAGGAAGCAGATGTGGCAGTAACCTGCTACCTGTACCTGGCCTGGAGGCTCACACGTGTCCTGCCAGCCCTCTGCCCCATGCAGGGGTACCCCCACAGATCAGTGCCAGCAGCTGAGAGAGGCATTGGTTCTACCTCTGCTGTGTTTGAAGTGCTGCTGCTCTCCACCTCCCAGCCTCCCGAGTGAAGATTTCCCAAACTTTGGCTGGGAAGAGGGGTCAAACAGGACAGGGGAAGGGGGAATTTGCAGACAAGGGCTGACACCCCCAAGTTTCACGTTTCTCTCAGTCTCTTCTCTGCCCTCAGTGGAAATGTGACCTATCTGCTGTGTGATGCTGCCCCATTTTTGCAGGAAAAACTGTCCTTCTCTTGACTTCCATATTGCTGAGTTCCCTTTCAAACCAAATGCGTTTCATCCACATATGTCGGGAAATATGGTCACAGCTGAAAGAAACTAATGAATTCTGTTAATTCTGCTAAGTGAGAGGCAAGGACAGCTTGTTAATGAATGACTAATTGAGATGTAACTTAATAATTCCTCAGCTGAACTTGCTTGGATTGCCAGCCATTTCTGAATTTTCTTTAGGGAGACCAGACTTCAAATGCATGTGGCAAGTGTTCTGCAGCCATTAAAGCAACTGAGTTCAAACATTTGAAAAATGAAAATACAAAACCACGAGAAATAAGAGCCCTAAGTTATAATTAGCTGAGAATAACCACTCCTGAATCTGAGTACTTGAATTTCCATCCACCACAAAATTCCCATGTTTTATCCCTTGCTCCTGGTGGCAGCAGGTGAAAGTCTGAGCAGCTGTAATTTTGGAAAAGAGTAGTTAAAGATCATATCACTGAGCTTGTGTGAGAACAGAGAGGGTAGAGTTAAGGTCACCTGTGACAGCTGAACTAGAAATGCACGTATTTGATATATCTCTTAATTACTGGCATGGGAATAAAACAAATATCAGTTATTTTTGTAACTTTCCAGATCTAGATGATAGTGAAAAAAATTATTTCAGTTTCTGACTCTGTTACAGATTTAGGGCTGCCCTTGCTGACATCATTTAGACCAGGATATATCTGCTAAATATAGATGTCTGCACCTGACTTACCTGCACTGAGTCTCTTTGCAGACAAGGAACAGGGAGCCAACTCCCAGCGAGGAGCGCAGTGTGAAATGCTTTTGTATGGAATCCATCCCTCTGATCAACTTGGTGCCTCCGTCGGACTCACTCCAACTCCTGTGCTGGGACACCAGAGCTGGGTGCAGTTCTAGAGTTGGGCTCTCACCAGAGCAGAGCAGAGCAGAGGGGCAGAATCCCCCCTCACCTGCTGCCCACACTGCTTTGGATGCAGCCCAGGACATATTTGGCTTTCTGGGCTGCAGGTTTACAATTGTTGAGTCTTGTCCAGCCACTCATCCACCAGCACCCCCAATTCCTTCTTGGCAGGGCTGCTCTTGATCTGTTCATCCCCCAGCCTGGATTGACACCAGGGGTTTCCCCAGCCCAGGTACAGCACCAGCATCTGGCCTTGTTAAACCTCATGAGATTCCCATGAGCCCATTTCTATAGCTTGTCAAGGTCCCTCAGGGTGGCATCTTGTCCTTCAGATGTGTCAACAGCATCACTCAGCTTTTTATCAGAAGCAGATATCTAAAATGGACCAGGTAAATAGTACCTTGGAAGGTCTTTCCCTCACCAGTGATTAGGAAGGGAGAAGACATGTATTTTCACACTGTATCCATGTTAAAGATGAGCCAAGTCCCCTGGTCCTACATCTACAGACTTGAGGAGAAGGGACAACTGGTCGTCCAGTGTGACAAGCCCACTGTTGTTTCCCATGAGACACAGCTCTCTCAGGTGCCACGTGGCTGGACATTGCCTATGTTTCCGTGGTGTGGTGGTCTGTGCAAAACAGGAGGGACTTGGGGAAGACCTTGGCAAGAAGAGCGATAGCATTCCTTGGCCATAACTGAAGGGCTCCTAGGAGAAATATGATCAATTTTTACATGGGCAGACAGTGACAGGACAAGGGGGAATGGTTTTAAACTATTAGGTGAGAGATTTAGATGAGATATTAGGGGGAAAAAAAACTTTACTATAAGCATGGTGAGCAATGGAAGAGGTTGCCAAGAGAGGCTGTGGACTCCACACCCCTGGAAGTGTTTGAGGCCAGGTTGGATGGGGATCTGATCAACTCGGTCTAGTGGAAGTTGTCCCCCCATGGCAGAGGGTGGAAAAGGATGATCTTGAAGGTCCCTTCCAACCCAAACCATTTTGTGACTCTATGAATCTTTTAAAATAATTGTGCCCAGAAAGAAATGCAAACTTCCCTCAGGGGCTCTTGGTATACATTGCTATTAATTATTTATAATTCCTACTGCACTGTAATGCTTCTCTTTTAATTGGGACTTAAAGAATCACGTTTATGTCCTCAATGGCAATTAAACGTGAGTCCAAACCTATGCTCGAATGGATCCATCCATCCCCCCAAGACAGCAAACAGGCACATACCTCAACAAAATGAGGAATGTCACTCCCATCTACTGCTGGCGGCTGAATTGCCACTGTGTTAAACTTTGGGCAGATTCAGAATTGGGTCTGGAGGGGAAACTGTACGAGGAGAAGCTGAAATCACTTGGTCTGTTCAGCCTGAAGAAGAGGAGACTGAGGGGAGAGCTCATTGTGGTCTTCAACTTCCTCACAAGGGGAAGAGGAGGGGCAGGCACTGATCTCTTCTCTGAGGTGACCAGTGACCCGGCTGAAGGGAAAGCTCTGAAGCTGTGTCAGGGAGCTTTAGGTTGGATAATAGGGAAAGGTTCTTCACCCAGAGGGATTTTGGGCACTGGAACAGTTTCCCAGGGAAGTGGTCACAGCACCAAGCCTAGCAGAGCTCAGGGTGTGTTTAGACAACTCTCTCTGGCACATGGTGGGATTTTTGGGTTGTCCTGTGCAGGACAGTGGTCAGCAGTGTCTGACATCCCCAGATGTCCCTTCCACTGCCACAGAAAGCACCTGATCATGTGGTGAAACAAATCATCCTCCTCCTGACTTATCAGGACTTTCAGCAAATCCATTGTAGCATCAAGCAAAACTCTTCAGATGTGGCAAAAGGAATGTAAAGGAGAGGAGTTTCTGCCCTGATAAAATAACATCATTTGTGCATTTTAAGAACATGTTGTTCTGGGACTCATAATGCAAAAACAGTGGAAATAAGAAATTTAGGGGACAGGTCAGTTCTCAAAGGCGATGAGTGCCTCATCAATCATCCCATATTTCCATATTTTTTTCACTTCATGGCATCACCAGTCACTTTAAAAATATTCATAAATGTCACTAATGGATTATTGCTGCATCCTGAAAAAAAAGCTCATTTATTTATGCAGGAAATGTCGATTAAATTGAGATAGATATTGAAATTAATAAGTACCCAGTAAAACGTAAAGCGCACAATTGATTTTAGATCCTCTGTTATATGCACAGCATGTAATTATCAGTAGTAAATCTAAAATGAAAATATAGAAGCTTATGAGATGCTTCAGTGCAGTTGTTCATTTAGATCCACATAAATTCAGGGGACACACATTGCAAGTGCCAGCAGTAGCACGAAAGGGCTATAACTACAACCTTCATGGAAGGAAAACAAGAAAAGTCCTTCTACAGCAGAAAAAAAGATTTAAAAAATATATAACTCTCATCTGAGAAGGTCACAGTCTTGTGTTGTTGTTGGTGGTGGGGGGTAAAAATGAATATATAAGTAACACATCTGGCAGGATACAAAATAAAAATGCCAGGAGAGTCAAAGGTTAAGTTTTCTTTATTTTCAAAAAAATAAGGTAAATTGGTACATTGTAGTGCATCTACAACAACTAACAGCCAAACTCATCTGGTACATTTTACTGCAAATGATAGTTTTGAAATGCAGTTTAATATGTATTTTGCAATGCAGTTTAATATGTGTTTTGCTTGCAAGTCCAATAGGAGACTTCAGTGATTCATGCAAAGCCACACTTTGTTGTGCTCTGATTCCATTTCTACACTGTGCTTGTCACACTGGTATCTGAATTCCTGACACATTGAGATTTCACTCACATTCTACACCATTTTTGTAGGCAAATTCTTTAGTCTCACAGTCTGCTTTTCTAAGCACAACATGGGCTTCTATCAGTGCTCTTTAATTTCTCTTGTCATCTGCCAGTATTTTGGAATGGTCTGTGTTGCATGAGATCAGGCCTGTCCCTAATATTGCTATTATACCATCCATTAGGGATGAGTCTGTAAAGAAAACAAATCTTTGTAACCCTTGAAGTTAATAAAGATCATCTTAAAGATCTTGGGGAGTTAAAATTTATGCCAGGGTCAGGTGAGACTTTCCTGGCATCCCTGCCCACAAAAGGCAGGGAGACACATTTCACCTGCTGAGCTCTTCAAACCACAGACTGGTAAAAGTCTTCAGCAAAGTCGACCTTAAACAGCTGCCACACGTTGGAGGAGTTTGGCTTTGGATCCACATCCAGAGTGACATGCCCAGATCCAATGGTCGGAATTCAGTGGCTTTACACAGATGTGCAGTGTCATTGTAGATGCTGTAGAGGGTTAATTCCTCTTTCCACTTGCTTTACATCTCTCATGTCCTGTAGCATATCTGTCAGGGTCTTAAATATCTGAGTTTATGTAATACAGAGAGTTTAAAATTAGGGTGGATCCTCCAAAGGGCCTCAAGTTATAACAGAACCCTGGATTTGGGCTGTTAATTGCTGTACTTCCATATCCTCCACTTTCATAGCCTGGTGACTGAGGTATCACTACATTCCTCTGGAAAAGCTGGGGGGAAAAAGCGCCCAAGAGCTCTTGAGTCACTGGTATCTTCACCCAACAGCAGGTTTTAACCATTAGTTGGGGAGATAATTCCCATTCTGCTGGCTTCTGTTTAATGGGAGAGGGTGCACAGAGCATATCTAATGGCATTTGGCTGCCACACTGCACAGCTGAGGTTGTCTCATAGAAAGAGGCTTTCTCTCACTGGTTTCTGGTTTAGAGCAAACACATTGATTTAGAGTGGATTATTCATCAGAGAACATAAAAGGAATTAAAATCTCCAAGAACCACAGTTGTTCCAGTGTTTGAATGGGAACAAAAAAACCTTAGACTGTGTATCTACACTTCATGGAGAGATAATTCAGAGACTTAAAAATATGAATAATAGGCTTGGTGTCTATGAATGAAGACTTCTGACTATTTCTAACAAGCTCTGGCTGGCCACAGACATTTTATGATCAAAAGAAATATAAAGTAAGCAACAAGAATCAGCTATTCTTTGTAAAGCTAAAATATTTCTCAGACACTCCACCTTCCACTTTGTGGATGGCTGGTCTCTGAGTGGTGATAAGCAGATATGTCAGAAGAGAGAGTTTCAGGTGCATATATAAAATTTTCTTTAATCCTCCTAAGCAAACCATGGTCACTCAACCATTATCTTTGTGAAAGAGGTAATAAACACAATCTTAGAAGGGATTTATATGTTAAGAGGGTGCCTTTGAAGGATATGGGCAGAGCCGCTGAGGTTGAGAGGTTGGAGTCTGTCTGTGTTTTGTGTGTTGAAACATTGTCCTGAATAGTTGGGCCTTAAACTGAAGCCCATCCACAAAAACAACACTATGAACAGGGATTGTGATGGTGAAAAGAAGGGCAGCTGGATTCCATGTAAGTTTTTGGGGTTTTCTGAGAAATAAATATCCTTAATTACATTAATTTCACCTTCCTGACTGCTCCACAGCATGCTCAGGATGAAGCCACTGTGGAGCACCTCCACCATGAGCAACATGTGAGAAGTGAAAATAAGGAATTCTCTTCTTAACACATGTGCCCATCATTTGTCCTGGCTGGACATGATGCACCACTGAGTTCTGCCAGACTTCCAGGGAAAACATCAATCTGGGCATCCCTAACAGGCTTTTAGGAATCATGCAGGAACTGAATTACCTCTAAATCTCTATCCCTGATTTGAATTTGGTTGAAATCCAACAGCATTTTAAGAGGTGTTCAGTGAGACAGGATAGTGAACCTGGGTGTAAAAGGACAATATCAAAATTAATCTTGTATGACATCTCCACTGTTCAGCTATCTCAGTAAAACTTTAGTCATATTTATTCCCACTGGATATGGGTCTTCCCAGGTATTACAAAAATTTAGGAATACTAGGGCAGGTGGGGAAGCAAATCTTCCTTACTACTCATAGAGAATAGGAGAATTTAAGATTTGACTTCCGCGTAATTTTTAACCAGCCTTTTCCTTAGGTCTTCTATAAGATAAAATATAAATTCAGTCCTGAAATGAGGATCTCAGAAGATGGGCAGCTGACTGAATCATTATGTGGATGAAAGACACATTATCATCACCCTCTTAATGGTAACAGAGCTCCCACCTTCCACTACCACCACCCAATTTCATACTCTGGCCTTATATAAAACCACACTTTTGTGCATATTCATTTAGTCCCCCTACATCTCCTAGCATGTCTCTGTCTCAGTCTTCTTTTTTCTCTGTTTTTTCAGAGCACTAGGGTCAGATAATTGGGACCTGAAGAATTAGTGCATAACAATCCATTTTATCCTGTTGATTCATAGCAAACCTGTGGCACTCAAATTGCATTCTGCCAAGCAGACCTGTGCTGTCGGGGCTGGATAATAAAAGCATACAGGTGTATGCCACCAGCATCCCCATTGATTTGCAAATTGGTCCCCAAGAGACATCTTGGCAAATATTCCCCCAGCATCCGAGAGCTTTGCCTGATAGAACCTAAAATAAGCTAAAAAAGAAATGCTAATTTCTGTATCCTGCACCGGTTTTAATTGAAGTCTGCCTGTTCTAAAGCCAGAGGGATGATAACAGTTAATGTATTCTCCACCTGAGAGGCAAGGCACCTTCCTCTGTGCATCTAAAAGACTGGAATTATGATCCTGAGAGGATTATAAATTATAGCAACTTCTTTTGCCCAGGGTAGCAGAGTTTTCCAGACCTCTTCAGTCTAATTTCATAAGGATTTGCTGTTTTAAACCAGAAAAAGTACGAAAGAGAAAATTACTGGGGTGGACACTGGCCAAGGATGTCTCTAAAAATGGACTGACAGTTTTTGCATGGTTTCTTTAAAAAACAAAGTTTATGTTCCATGCTCTGTGTGTGTCTCTGCCGATCTTTCCCCTTTTTGGACAGAATTCATCCAACCTGATACAGAGGGAGAGGTCTCAAAGATATGAAGTTGTCAGAAGTTTAATGGAAACCAGGATCTGTGACATGAGCTCATCACCTCTCAGACACATGGAACCTACACAGGAAAAAGAGGTTATAAATGTTCCTAAAGCTTCAGAAGTTGTAACTCAATGTTAAATATCTGAGAATGCAAGAATGGGAGCTCCCACACCTGTTCTCTGAGCAGATAATCAAATCAGGGCTTCCTTAATTCCACCACCCAGGGCACAATTTTCTCTAAGGGAATCACAATTAGTCCCAAAAATATCACCCACAGAGCCACTCACCAGAAGGAAGCAACAAAGAGATATAAAATAAGCTTGTTATTAAAGTATCAGATGATAAGCGAAGCTTCTGCTCTACAAAATATTCTTAGCTTGACGGGTTTGCAGTCCAAATAGTGGAAAGGTGGTGGAGAGAGGAGTCTGAGGCATAAAGATGTAAAGAAACCAGCAAGACACCATGTTCTCAAGCAGTGACAAAAGCAGGACCAGAAACAGCATCATCTGATTAATAAACCCCCACAAAACAAACCAAAAAACCCAACAGCAGTGCCCTAGAAACTCCCACTCTGGTTCTCCCGCAAATTTTGTACTGTCAGTCCATGGCCAGTGAGTGACCAAGGATAATAAACCTGTGCTCAAACACTAAATGCATTTGAAGTCTATTGCCGGAGCCCCCTTATCCAGCTTTAGACTTCAGGGCAAACTTCTCAGTAAGTCACCCCAGGCTGCCTTGGAAGTAATTAAGATCAAGTTAATAAAGTTGAGGGTCTGAGAGCAAAAAAATATACCCATCTATTCCAGAGTGAGATGACACGCATCTGAAAATCCACTATATTGCAGAAACCAGTGTAACCAAATTTATCCCGCTCCTGCATCTGTCTGTTCCAGAAGGACACGTGGACCTGCAGACACCTGCAAGATAAAGAAACAACTCCTTTTATTTGCCTGTCAGCTCTAGCTGACAAGACTTGGCCATTTCACAAGTGCTCTTTGTGTCAGTTCTGAAGGTACAAATTCTGCTATATATTGCCACATCCCTGAACTCCCTCCCCTTTAGGATGTTTAATAGCAGCCTAGAGTTTTCTTATATTTTGTCTCCTTCTCTTTGTCAGTCAATATCAGAAAGGTATTTAGTCACATCAGCAAAGTGATCCATCATGTGAAGCATCCTCCTGGCAGGAAAAGCCATTATATTTCTTTTCCTAATAAAGCAGCTAAGTAGACATTAATATCTGCAATTACTATTTAAATGGAGACTGACTGATTCCTCTGTGTTCATACCATCTGCAGGCTGCTCTGAAAATCACAGTCTTGAAATAATACTGACTTTATCTCATTCTTTTCTACCAAAAACAGTTCTGGGCATACCATTTATACATTTATTTATACTTGTGTGGCCAGAATTCTCATGAACAAAGAATACAAAAGTTGGGTGACTTTGGAGAGATGTCCATGGCTTTGTTTATGCTTCTGAAAATCTGATTTGGTGAGAATTGTTTCTAGCAGAGAAAAGATGGGGGAAAGCTGCTTCTTTGCATTAGATTCTCCAGTATATTGGAACCGAAGGTTTCCATGGCCCCTCCTTCCTTCCTTCCTTCCCACCTTCCCACCTTTCTTTTTGTCTCCAGAGATCTGAAAAGAGAATAATAAAGCAAACATTAGTCATATCTACCTTTATGGGGAAATGTGTGGAAATACCAGTTAGTTCTATTATTTAAGAATGGAAAATGGGATGGGTCCCTGTCTGTGCTCTCTGCTCACCCACCTGCTGATCCAAAGCCCCCGTGCTGGGATGGGGGAACAGCCCAGCTCACCTTGAACACATTATGTTGCAGAAAAGGTGTCCCCACAGCAGATGTGTCTCCTGGAGCAGATGGGTGCTCGATGGATCTTTCACTGACCCCACAAGCTTTGCACACCCTGTCCCTCGCCCCCATTTTCACCCTGTATTTTGTGTATCAGCCCCTGCTTTGCACTGACAGTAGAGTGGGAAATATTTTGCCTTTAACTCTGCCCTCAAGCTCTCTCCTTCTCTTTGGAAAGAGCCTTTTAATCCAACCTCTTCAAACCAACCTCCTGGCTTTTCTCGGAGTAGAGGATGTCTCTGTCTGTTTTCTGGTTAACTGTTCAATTATTACCCTGCTTTCCCATGGAAATGAAGCCTAGGTGGTCTCACTCCCACTGTGTATTTCTGTATGTGCACCGCCAATAACTTCTGACCTCATTAAACAAAATTATAGAAAAGCCTGAAGCCTCATAGATAATTACATTTCATGAAGGCAGAAGACAGATCTTACAGGCACTGCCACTGCAGGAAAATAAACAAGCATAAATCTTGGCATAGACAGGAAAATCCACATGGGAGAGAGCCTTTTACAGGTGCCCCAAGCACAAGAAAATCTTCAGTCATAGTTTAAACCTTGCTTAAAGCCAAAGCCAATCTACCACAAGACACACATCCACAGGCAAAGAAATCTAATTTATTCCCAAAATCCTTAAGTAAATTTTGGGTTCCTTCTGTGCGATATCTTAATTAGGTTTGTGTGTGAGCTAAAAGGCAGTAACAAAGCTTGGGCCAACAGATAATGTACTAAGTTTTTTTAGTTGATTTAATTCTGAATCTAGAAATAATTTATAATTTCTTGGTAGTTATTTGCTTGTTTGTGTGACTTCAAATTCACACAGAGGTTCTTTTTCCAAATAACCTCAAATCTCTGGCCATTCACTTACCTTTAAAATTAACGAGATTCAGGTACTCAGGTCTTAGCCAGAGGTTTACAGATCTCTACCACCCACCCCTCCCAGACTCCATAAAGACATCTGTAAAATCTCCCCTTGGCCGTGTTCTCCTTCTACCTCTCGTTGAGCCAGGACTCTCTTTCCATTTGTCAGTAGGATGGCAGCAAAGGAAATGGCACTAAATTCTCATTGAAGCCTCCATATGAGATTACCTCTTGCTTAGGAATTTGGAAATTCTGAAAAATTAGTTTTCTCAGGAAAAACACATTTTCCTGGTCATTTAACTTTTCTTGTTACTGGTCCATCCAAGGCAGAACAAGGGGCTGGACAGACACATGGTGAATGGATGTTCTTTGTATTTAATTTTTGCATCATCTGAGGATACTTAAGGCTTTCTGTGGAGTTCTTTGTGGAACAAAGTCTCAGTCCCAGACCTCACCCAAGGTTTTTTCCCACTGCTTGGTGCAGACAAGAATTCTCTAAGGTGAGCAGTGGAAAAGCAAAGCTTGCTGGGCTGTTTCCTATAGGAAAGAGACTATAATAGCTGGATAACATGTTTTCTTATTTTCCTACTCATGTAAAGTTTCCATGATCTTTATTTTTCCTTTTTTGGAGGCTTCCAGTACTGTTTGTTAATCATAAAAGATTGCCAAGTTTCTTTGACACTGCAAATTGCGGCGCTTTTTTTCCCATTCAGCTTCTTTGATTCATTTTTTTCCTTGCTCAGTTTAGGGATCAGCTATTCTTTCTCCTGTTGGGATTTGCTTTTCTCGTCTATGAATTATTGGCTTTATTTATGTGATGGTGTCAAAAGGTTCACAAACACAGAGCTTGTTAAGATTTGCGTGTGTGTGTATGTGTCCCTTTTCTTTAGGTTAAGGCAATAATGATGATTATTAATGGTTCTCCCCCAGAGCAGGACTCTAATCTGGCACAGCCTCCTTCAAAGGGAGCAGCAGACTGCAGAGAACAGGATAAACTATGCACGCCCTAACTCACAGTGACCTTTCTTTCTTCTGCAAAAACTACCAGCTTAAGAAAAATCTCCACAGTCATAAATCACCATCACTCACCACTGTTTGGAAAGAGCTGGATGATTTTGGTACATTTATCATGGTTTAAGGAATTTTGACATGTTGCTCTCCTCTGAATGTTAAAGTTCTTTTCTTTGTGGTTGTTTCCTTCCACCACACACACACATTGCAGGAGGTTGCACAGAAAAGTGACAATATTAATTTTCAGGGGGTAGAGGAGGAACATTGTCCGTGCTCCTTGAAGATGAAAACATTGAAGGAATTTGACCTTGACCAAAGGAGCTTCCTTGGAAGATTAGAAAAATAACAGCTCGCTAAACAGATGCCAGGTCATAATTACCACTAATGGCCACCTCATGCGTCATTCCAGGCACCTCACAACAAAAAATGTTATCTTTTGACAAAGCTGTTGGCAACCACATGTGGAAAAAAATTAAGGTTTTACCCATTTTTTTACAGAGTGAGAGTTACTTAACTTGACTGTAAGTAAATAACCCACTGAAGACAGGCAAGTAGCCCAAGAGTGAGAAAAATGTTTATGTACTATGAAACTATCTGTGGATAGTAAGATTTATAACTAGAAGGGATGAAAAAAAATGAGATTTCTGCAGTACTGAACATTTTTCATGTTTTTTTCTGCCTCAGTGTGGGACTTAGAACACAAGCAATGTTTGTTTAAAAAAAGAAATCATGAAAAGTGCAATTCATAATTGCTCATTTGATTATTCTTTTTCTTTCATAGAAAAAAAAATCTCCACTCTCAGGTTTAAATTTTTGCTTAGGTTTTTATTCATTAAATTGAAACTAAATACTTCTAACCTTTTTGATTTGGCCTGAACCTATTTGCAACCTTCTCCTGTTAAACTGAATGGTAAATCATGAGTCCCTGTCACTAAAAGTATTTATGGAGTCCTAGGTTTCAGAAATTGTTCCAGCAGCCATTTAAAAATTTCTCTGGGAGCAGAGAGAAAAATATTGGCCTATTCTTCTACAGAGTCATCCTGTAAGGAGTACTTTGAATGTGGATCTCAAAGCTCTGGCAGTCAGGCTGATTTTAAACTAATGCGGCTGGTGCAGAGAGGAGTATCACAGAGTGGGCTGTGGAGTGTCCTCAGTTAGGTTGTTTCAATCTCAAATCCCACACCAAGGCTGCACCAGCACAGCATCCAGTGCTGTCCAAAGTGTGGAAATTTCAGGAGACCTCTGTGTGGTGCTTTCATAACTCAAGGAGATCTGGTCACCAAAGCCAAAGGTGTTTACAGCCAGCCTGAGCTATAACTTTGACTCTAGTTGAAGTTGTCCTTGCCCATGGCAGCAGGGTGGAACTGGATGATCTTTAAGGTCCCTTCCAACCCAAACCATTCTATGATTCTGTGATTTTTCTTGTGAAACAGCTTAATTTATTTCAAAAACATCTGAGAATTAAGGAAAGTGTCAGTTCCAGCAAGGTTTCTTTATATGGAGATAAATGTTTGAAATTAATTATGAACACCTTTTCTACTGTTGCTTTCTGTCTGCACTCTGCTGTCACTATAGCACAGAAAAAAAGTCATTTAATTTGAAAAAAATCCTCTGTTTTAATAGGGACTACCTATTTTCAAGGATTAACTATATTTTGTCATTTCACAGTGTTTTTCTGTGTTGAAACAGTTTATTACATCCTCCTAGACCTGCCACCTTTGAAAAACAAACTGATTCTACAAAAAACAATCAGAGAACATCAGCTTTTCAGCCTTGCTTGGAATTATTATCTTCTCACATCATAATTGCTTTCAAAGGAAATTTCTGGATGGAGATTGATAAATAAATGATATCTGGCTGAAATACTCACAGTGGAGCCTGGCTAAACACAGGGTCTTCAGGGGAAAGCCTTAGGCTGAAATACAGCTGCCCTATTGCCAACAGTGATGAAGTGAGTTTTTTAAGGTCTAAAGTACATCTGTGAGAGAGATCAGAGGTGGAGAAGGTTTATCTCTCTCATTCAGTGCAGCTCCACACAGTTGGCAAGGGCTGAGCTGGCTCACAAGGATCAGGACTAGAGGTGGATGCTCAGGTCCATGCCCATGTTAAACCATTTCCCCAAGCTCTCTTTTTCTCTGTTCCCTTTCCATTCTGCCCGAGAAAAACTTCCAGTGGAGTGAGATAACAAAATAAAGGCTTTTTTTTTGCATTATGAAAAGTACTTTTTATCTGAAGATAACTGAGGACAGACAGATAAAGCCCAGAATTACACCAGCAGTGCAGCTGGAGCCTCAGAGTCACCATTTGTGTTGATCAGGAAAAACCAAGGGGTGAAGCTGAACCACTCACAGTAACTGTCTCCAAGAAAGAGGATGAACAAGGTATTCCCATGAGGGATGAGGGCTCGTGGGGTCAGAATTCACAAAAATGTTTTCTTGTGCGTGAGGCTCGAAGCCACCTTCAGTCAATGCCAGCTCTGCAGACTGAAACATTTCTGAGAGCAGACAGACAAATTTATAGGAGTATGAATATAGTGACTCATTAAGTTTTGGACTAAAGAGATGCATAAATCTGGAAATTAGCAACAGTTTGAAAGAAAAAATTATATTAAAACATCATCAGCCAAAAGCAATATCACCATTGTAACAACAAACACTAGATGAAATAGATAATGGAACTGAGAAATCATTAAGCAGTGTGAAAACAGATCCTCTGGATAAAAATGAGCTCTTAGCATTACAGACAATAATTATCACTCTTCTCTAATGCCCTGATGCCCTGACTTGATCTTCTTGCTGTTGTTAGGCTCGAGGAAAGTCCAAGAACAAAATCCAAATTTTGATTGAGTTGCCTGAGTGAACTGAAAATATTCATATCAATGAAATAAGGTGAAATCAATGGCATGCTGAGAAGCAAAGACAATAGAAGCTATCAAGATCCAAGCACTAATTTGGTTTTGAAAAGAAAAATAATTTTGAATTTGCATAATCCTGAACTAGAATGGCTATAGCTTAGAGAAATTGATTAAATTTGCCTGCAAATTTTCCTGTTCCTATTGTTACAATTGTGGTAAAAGGCCAAGCAAATTATTTCATGGGTAATTTATTAAAAGGATTTAACTTCTTCATATGTGCAAACTACATTTAACAACTTCTGATTTTTTTCAAATTTCTTTGCAACTCAAAATGATTTGATCCAAACATGGACTAATAGTTTCTGGCAGACTTCTCAGAAACCAGTAATGGCCTTGAAGTTTGTAAATTTACTTTTTTTGCTGTGCATTTGGTCAACACACATTCTGTGGCAGTGCTTATGACGACCATGAAGCTTTCAGGTTTGCTTTGCAAATATTTCCTGTCTAAATGGACACTCATAAAATGTGAGATGGGCCAGGGTAGGCACAGCAGGTACTGACATCTCTATGCAATCTAATTCCTGTGTTTGATTTATTATGTCAAAAAGTAAATATGGAAGCTTGTCTCTGCTTGGTGTGCTGTTCAGGATGCAAAAGAACAAAAAACTGCATTAGTGCCCACTCCAAATACAAGAAGAGTGAAAATGCAGTCACGAACATGATGAGAAGTGACCCCAATAAGCTGTCTGACTGCTGGATATTTTCTGTAGGTCTAGGTGAAAAAGAGAATCTTAAGGAGGACGTGAAGAACAGTGCAGGGGTTTTTTGGTTGCTTGCTGATAGCACCTTCATATGAGCAAAGAAACAGCACAGAAACTGTTGAAAATTAGGCAAGGAGGGTAGAAAAACCCTCATCGGGGAAAGCAGATTATGGACTGGACATGTCAGTATCCTGAAGGGGGTGACAGGTACTGAAAGTGAGTAAAAGCAGTTTCTGGCTTTCTGAGTAATGTTCTCCAAAATCTTTACTCTTTCTCCTCATTACTCCAACGCAAGGCAGTGCAAGCATCCAAACAGAGCCTGCAGGAGGTGAGGTGTGCAAGGAATGCTCAAGAAGTCTGTTACTGAACTGAGACCAAGTCAGTCAGGGCACAGGATGATGGACAAACCCCTGGACTCACTTTATTCTTCTGCAGTTGGAAAATGCCAGATGTCATCTCTACCCAGGCCTGAATGTAAGAGTACCAATGATCTGCAACGGGTGACAGAGCAGGGGGGATACGATGGAGTCACAGTATTATAAATTCACTTTCATGAAAATATTTTTATCATTATCCCTTGTCAAAACCCCATCACTAATCATGGTCATTATTCCTGCACTCACCAGCTATAGAAACCCAGACCAAGGAAATGTGCAAGCCCTTCCCCAAGCAGGTTAACATACAAGCCACAAAAGGTGGGTGCGGGAGGATCGTAGACTCATGGGATGGTTTGGGTTGGAAAGGACCTGTCCTAGGTTAAAAAAATAGGTTTATTCTATTACCACCTCCACAGCCGTTAAAACAGCTGGGGCACTGTTATCTCCTGCTATCCGGGGGCCCATTGTCTCTGCTAATGGGCCATTAAGAACCTACCACATGACTCATGAGTCATCTCATCCCATTGTAAGAGGCTCCACCCAGGGGGGAGAAGCCAAGCATTCCCACCTGAATATAAGCTGGACCCTGGGACTGTACAGCAGCTCCGGCCCACTGGATCTCCAGAGGACAAGAGCTTTCACTGGACCATCAGGATCTTTTTTTCTACCCGATCAGCGCTTCAGAGAACCATTTCATCTGGACTGCTACCACCACCCTGAACAGGGTGTCAGATTGTATTCTGACTCTGTCAGTGGTTACTGTTGTTGTTTATATTAATAAAGAACTGTTATTCTTTTTTCTCATATCATTGCCTAAAAGCTCCTTAATTTCAGAATTATATTAATTCGGAGGGAAGGGGGGTGCATTTTCTCTTCCAAGGGAGGCTCCTGCCTTCCTTAGCAGACTCTTGTCTTTTCAAACAAAGACAGAACCTTAAAGATCATCTCATTCCAACCTCCTGCCATGGGCAGGGATACCTTCTGCCAATCCAGGCTGCTCCAAGCCCTGTCCAACCTGGCCTTGAACACTTCCAGGGATGGGGCAGCCACAGCTTCTCTGGGCAACCTCCTCCTGTGCCTCACCACCCTTACAGTAAAGAAATTTTTCCTAATATTCATGGAGGTGAGGAAAGAATATCCCTGACTTATCCAAATTCTCTCATCAGTAGCCTGCCATCATCCAATTGTGAATCAAAAGGGATTAGAAAAGAAGAGCAAGGTGGCTCCACGGTTGTTTTACAGAGATCTCCTTCCAAGGATGAGACATTTGGGAGAAGATATAAAGCTGCCTTCAAAGAACCTAAAAGTCAGTCAGCAAAAGCATCATTGACCTCCTGGCTGCAAGGAAAGAAGAAGCTTCCTGACAGCCTGATGGGTTTGACACAGTCCTTACGGGTTTTGGAAACAAGCCCAAGGCTCATGCACAGGCACTAGAAAGCACTAGATGTCATAAAGTTAATGATTTATTTGCTCCAGTGTTTCCCTGGTCTCATGGGGATAATGTTATTTTCCTCAGAGAGACGCTGTGAGTGGAAAACATAGACTTTACCAATCAGAAGATGGATATTAGGAAAAAATACTATTTCTTAAAGAGTGATTAAGCATTGGGTCAGGCTCCTCAGGGAAGTGGTGGAATCACCATTCCTGGAAGTGTTCAAAAAATGAGGATACATGGGACTTCATGGCATGGACTAGTGGGCATGGTGGTGTTCACCTGAAGGTTGGACTCGATGACCTTGGATGTCTTTTCCAACCTTAATGATTTTATTATTCTATGAAATCTTCATATTTTGCAGCATTTTACTTGGAAATCTGGTCTCCTACACATATTTAATCAGGTAGGCTCTTTAGCACCACTTGGAAGGACAAAAGCAAATAGTGGAGGAGGGAAAGGGGAGAAGACTTTGGAGCTGACAGTACGAGTGAAAAAGGGTGAAGGTGCATCTATAAGCGGCTCTAACTACAGAACAGTTTAGTTTTACAAGCACAGAGTCCTCTTTTCTTATTACCCAGCACAGACTATGTGATGGAGTAAACGTTCACTAAAGATTCGGCAGCCTGGCCTCTCTCACAAAAAATATGACAGGGTCACAGGTTTCTTTGCTTTGTTTCAATAATTGGATTTTCTGGGCTCCAACTGTTCCCTTCTGAGGCGTTAGGAACAGATGAGGGGGTAGAGGAAGCAGGATAACAATTTCAAAGGACCCATCATTACTATGCCCGTGGAAATCTGGATCTGCATCTCACAAGGAAAGCTCAAAGGCATTTCACAACTTGCACAATT
Source organism: Melanocharis versteri (assembly GCA_013397845.1). NCBI lineage: Eukaryota > Metazoa > Chordata > Aves > Passeriformes > Melanocharitidae > Melanocharis > Melanocharis versteri. Next base: position 206,702 of record VZTG01007052.1, read on the forward strand.
CCATGCCTAACAGGAGCTAATCTCAGGAGCACCACCAAACTTTGCGTTTGGAGGGTTATTTTTATTTAAATTTGTCTCCTGAGGCAGCCTCATTTGAGCTGAATTTTAAGGACAAAGCGGAGGACTTTAAAGCGTCTTTAAGCCCACAACTGCAATACCTGCTACTACCTAAATCTCAAGTATTTAATGGTTCCTAAAAAATATATTGCCTTGTTAATGCCTGTAGCAAAGCATACAGTTTATGGGGAGAGTGCAGTAATGCCCCTTTAGCCATCTGGCCAGCAAGAATACAATGGGGTGTTTGATAACAGCCATTTTCATGTCTGCAGGAGATGGCTGCAATAAAAAGAACAAACAAGCACATTTACAGGGGGCTGCAGTTGGATACTGAGCCAGATGAGGAACCATAAGAAATTTAATGTAAATCTCTGTGGCCCAATCACAGACAATTCCAATGCTCCCAAAGTCAAATGGAGCTTGATGCCTTCAGTTATGCAAATGGATATTCCCACCCTCAGTGAGAGTGCCTGAAGAACCTTGAAGGTCTCTGCCATCATCATTTTTGCTTATTGAGGCAATTCTTGGAAGTTTTTTAACTTGGAAAAAAAGCCACCAGAACTCACAGAATTAGCACCAAAGCAGCATGTACGGTGGAACTGAGCACCCTGCCCTTACTCCATGGTCCTACGTGTTTGATGGAAAGACTTCAGTGAATTTTGAATTAAAGACCGAGTCAAAACAAAGCTGTTGCAGGGCATAGATGGGTTGAAGCAACCAGCAGAACTAGAAAGGATTTGAGCCTTCAGTATGATAAGGTTAGATATTATGAAAAATATCTTTACTGTGAGGGTGGTGATGCCCTGGCACAGGTTGACCGGAGCGGTTGTGGACTCTCCATCCCTGGAAGTGTTCAAGGCCAGACTGGAGGGAGCTTGGAGCACCCTGAGATAGTGGAAGGTGTCGCCGCCCACGGCAGGGGGTTGGAACTGGACAATCTTTAAGATCCTATCCAACCCAAATTATTCTGTGATTCTATGAATACAGAGAAGGTCTTCAGCACAGTGATGCAGCTGGAGGTTAAATTTCAGGAGGATCAGCTCTAACCTTTCTATCACTTTGTGTATTATGAATGTCACAATTCCTATCCAAGTCACGTCTCAAGAAACTATTTTATTTCAAGACATACTGAACTGCTGTCTCCTTCCCTGAGCATGAAAATCACATAATACTATTTCATTCCTCTGCCTGTTTGTGCACTGGTCACACAAAAAGTTGTGAAACTACAACCAGGCTTTTCAGGCTTTTAAACACGCAAATATAAACTGCTATTAAGGGTACATCACATTTCCTTGCTTAGTGCCTGGTTCGTAAAATGTAATAGCTCTACAGTCTTTCCAGCACTGAAAGTAAAGTTCCTCCCTTAAGCCCTAAAGGGAAGGAGAAATTTATGTCACCTAATTTCAGCTATCTGAAAATTAGGCATGTAATCTAAGATAGTCATCTATGTCTTAGCTGATGCAAGGAACGGGGCATCTTGAGAGCACAATTCATGCAATCGTAAACCAGGATGAGAATCAGCTCTGGGGGAAAAGGCCTAAATAGAGATGTTTTTATGTGCATTGTGTTACAAATCTCTGATTTCACTCCAGAGGGATCTGTGGCACATTTTGTTCCCCAACCATGGGAACTTACTGGTGTTCTAGGCACTACAGGCATGCCACACAGCCTTCAGAAGGGTGTGATGTCCTCTGGTTGTGTCATATTTGCCAGCCCATGTGTCACCACAGGGCACCTGAATGGCACCAGATGTCCATGTCCAGAGAACTAAATAATTCACCAATTTCCTGGTCAGTAGAACAGCTTTTCCTGTTTCATTAACTGCATTAACACCATGCACACTGTTTATGACAAGAATTCAGACACTTTGTTTGTCATCACTTACACGTGAAAACCTAAACTGCAGTTATTTAATCTGGGGAATTAATCCTTCCCTAATGTGCCTAATGTGCATGGATGGGTCTGGCTGTGGAAGTACATTTCTCTTTTTGCTGAGCATAAAGAGATCCCAGACAAAGAACTTAGACTAAACTCCTAACTTCTTAAGAGCTAAATTATAAAAGGTATAAATTTGAGTATTGATGTTCATGGTTTTGATGTTCATGTTTGGAAGCAGAGGATATTTAATGTCCCTTCCAACCCAAACCGTTCTGTGATTCTATGAAGATTTTGGCTTCAAATAACAGAACAAAATACTAATGAGGACCGTGATCTAATAAATGATTCTGCTGTTCCAAAAGCAATCTTTTCTTCCTCATAGCTGTTTAGTTCTCTGTCAACAACTTCCAGCTGGTAATCTCGTAGCATTTCATTCATGGACTTTGATGAAAATCTCCAAAAATTTTTTCACATAAAGACAGAAGCTTCACCATGAGCAGAATCTACCACAGGATAGATGAACAGCAGTCCAACATTTACATCTTCAGATGCCAACATTGTAAATTGTAGAAGCAACATAAAGAGTGGAATTGGATATGCAACTGAGTGTAACAGTATGGCACCAGCATAAATCAGAACATAAACATTATGAAACAAAATATTGCTGCTTTGCTGCTTGAAATAAGTTGTGGGTTTCACTTAGCTTATGCTTTAAACAGTGAGTGCAGCAGAAATGACAAGTGTAGAAAACAGAATAAAAAAGTGAATTGATGCTCTAACTTATTTTCTTTTTTTTAAATATAATTTTCCAGGAACAGAACCTGGCTGCCTGTAAAGCAACTGGATCCCCTGACCCCAGAATGAATTACATTTAGTTCAAGTTATGGTTGTGTGGGAAGAATATTTGTGACTAAAAATGCTTGTCTTGGAACTGATGTTGGGTTAACCAAAAGAAATTACTAATTTTAAGGTCAACACAATCTTTCACTCTTTAAGGTCAAGACAATCTTTCACTATTGAATACAGTAATCTACTACTGAGTTTCAATTCTGACATACTAAGCTCACTAGTTTGATTCATCTCTTGCTTACAAACAGAAACATAAGATTTGGCCACTGACTTCTCGTGCAGCATCATTCCAATATCTGCTGACCATTTGAAATCTAAACTCATAATTGAGGTTTGGTTTTTTCAGTCTCAGGCTCCTAGTGAACAGCATTTTGCAGCTGCAGTAAAAAGTAAATGTTATCACCTCTTCCAAATAAAAGTGCCTCTACAAATATTTATTTGCATCCTCCACAATAAGGTGCAGCTTGCAAACAACCAGCTACCAACACTTATGTTAGTTTTGTGCTCCTGGGGGATAAGTTTCCTGTATTGGGAAACTATGTGTTTATCTCTGCTGCACAGAATTGTTCAGTTTGAACTTATTCTGAGACATAAAATCCAGTGTCTCCTTCAGGACACGATTTGGGAAAGACATCAGCTCCTGAAAATTTATGGGTTTAGACAGTCTTTCAGCCTATTCTAGTCCTGATATCACACACATTATTATATCTCAGGTTATCTCCTGCATCACTGTAACAGGTCCGTATTTCATAAAACACAAAGTTTGATTTCTATAGTGATTGATACCACAATTTATTGTCCATTTGTGAGATGACTCTTCTCCTTGAGCTTTAGTGCTGTAATCAGAATGAAGGAATGCTTCTGGTTGAAAATATTATCTGCCAATAAATGCACTTTTAGGATGGCTCAAAAGGATAACTTTAGCAGTAGGGTAATTTATGGAAGTGGCAATAAATGGAAAATGACAAAAAAACAAAACATTTAAGTTTTTGTCTGGAAACACAACTTGGTCAACTTTCCCAGGACTTAAGACAGTATTAAATGGGGTAAGAACAAAAAAAACGCCAATAGACTCGGATGTTCACATTAAAAATTGTGCATAATGAAAAAAAATTTCCAAACAATTTTCACGTGCTCTCCCATTCACATTCTTACAGTGGCCACCACAAGAAATCTCAGCACTAGAAGGACCTCAACCCACTACTGGTGCATGGGGTGGACCAGGTCTCCTGTTAACATTAACTGCTTTTTTATAGAGTATTTTTATAATCTCTAGAATATCTATTTTGTCCCAAGACAATCCAGATCTTTCACCAAGAGGGAACTCTTTCAACCACTTGAGTGTCTTGATTGAGCACCATATTTATCAGGCATATTTCAAGGCAGTTTGGTAGATTAGAGCAGTTCCACTGTGCAGAGGTGCCTGAATGGAGCAATTTGAGATCCAAATTAATGGGTCTTAATTAATGGCAGCTTAAATCTGAGAAAAATTGATCATTTGTACATCATTTGCTCTTCTGAGGTTATTATCTTACATCATGTCTGCATTAAACACTTAACTGATTCATTATTTCATCAACGCACTCAGTTCCAGCCATTACCAGCAAATGTGGTCAGTTCATGGAGCACATCTTTAAGTAGAACAGTTGGACATTTCCTAGTCTGTAAATCCCTTCAAACACGGGTGTCCCATGAGTGTTTCAAAAGAATGAGACCATCTAGCTCATTAGTCTAATAATTAGCATCTTACAAGTGACACTCTGCAGCTCCCCAATATTCTAGAAGTACAGCTGATATAAGAATTTTTATTTCCCAGGCATTCATGGCAGTTCTTTGACCAGCATCAAATAGAATGACTGCAATGGGATGGTTTTGAGGCCACACAAATTCATTGCAGATAACAGATATGCTCTTTTATCTTAAATGAAGGAATTTTGTGTGCAGATCACAGCATCTGAATTAACTCCCCAGCAACACTGTGAAGGTGGGCTGTTCATGCTGCACACAGGAACTGCTCCTCAACACATAGAAAATATTCATCCTGGAAGAAATCAGCACTGTACCCTGAAAATTACATGAAATGACAAAAGGAACACTCAGTCCAGTAACAGAGAGAGCCAGAGAGAAACTCCACAGGAGGGAAGGAGGTGTCTAAAGGAAGGTCTCTGTAGGGTCGTGATCCAGCTGCCTAAATGCTGAAATCTGGAGTCATCACAGCCCACCTGGAGCGCTGTGTCCAGCTCTGGGGCTCCCAAAACAAGAAGGACACAGACCTGTTAGAGCAAGTCCAGAGGAGGTCATGCAGAGATGCTCTGGGGGCTGGAGCACCTCTGATAGGGAGAGAGGCTGGGAAATCTGTGCATGTTCAGCCTGGAGAAGAGAAGGCTCTGGGGAGACCTTAGAGCCTCTTCCAGTGCCTATGAGAGAGCTGGAGAGAGACTTTTTCTAAGGGTAAGTGGTGATAGGACAAGGGGGAAAGGCCTTAAACTGACAGAGAGTAGATTTAGATTAGATATTAGGAAAAAAGTCTTTACCATAAGCGTGGTGAGGCTGGGCACAAGTTGCCCAGAGAAGCTGTGGACTCCCCACCCCTGGAAGTGTTCAAAGCCAGATTGGATGGGGCTTGGAGCAATCTGGTCTAGTAGAAGGTGTCCCTGCCCATGGCAGGGGGTTGGAATGAGATGATCTTGAAGGTCCCTTTTAATCCAAACCATTCTGTGAGTCTGTGATTCTATTTGAGTTGTAATAAAGTAGTCAAAACACTGATATTGTGCTGGCAGACATCTCACAGGACACACAGGAGACAGAAGCCCTCCTGAAGCATCCAGTGGCCAGAAAGGAGATAATAAAGGCAACTCAACTGGCCCTAGATGCCCATGGGTATTAACTGAGTCCTACATTTGCCATCTGAACTCTCTTTATAGTTAGTGGAGATCTGGAGCTGCCCCAGCTGCATATGGACAAGGGACACAACATCAATTTGGGGCTGGCAGTTAAAACATCGGACAAAGGAAAAGTCAGACTTTTCTAAAGACTACTTTGCAACAGCCCAAACAACACTAAACACTAATATTTAAACAACTGAATTCTGGCTTTGATTTTACATTGCACAGAAGATACAAAGAGTTTTCCAATTCCTTGAAATAAACCCCTCCTAGAAACAACAAATATTTCTTAAGCAAAAGCTGGAAAGCCCCAGGCTCAGAAGTTACCAATGGATCCAGATAAAGAAAATATTTGAAATGTGGCAGAAAAAAAAGAGCGTTTGCCAAATTGGCATTTGTACACACAAACAAGGAGCACTTTGATCCATTCCCATGTATGTCAGCTGCACCAAGACACAGGAACCATCAGGGGCTCCTTTCTAAAAGAATTCCATAGTAAGTCACAGATGGCTGTGACCTCAAAGAACCTGCTGAGCACCTGAGGCAGCTAGTTCTACATCTGAAACATTTGGTAATGAGGTTTCTACAGAGATACAATTTTAGATGCTTAAGCTGAAAACAACATAGACATTTCCAAAAAAAAAAAACCAAAAACCTGCTCTGGACCACTGCCAAGAGCTGCTCTAAAACCGACTCTAACTGTTTCATTTACTCTCATGATAAATAGGATGGTTTAATGGAAGCACTGTACACAAAACTGTACACAAAACTCCCCAGCACAGGTAATTACCTTGATTGAAACAAGTGTTTTTACACTGAAAGCAAAATTCCCCTGGAGTTAAACCAAACCTCAACAAGAACAAGACCTCTGTGGAGATGCAGTCATATAAACAAGTTTGTGTGCTAATTATTTTCCAGTGGTTCTCTTAATGAGTCACTTGCTAGAGTCCACTGGTCACAAAGATGATTATTTTAATGATGATTCATAGAATTTGGGTGCACATTGCAAACACCAAGTGCTGCACCCGTTGCTATGGCAGGGAAATATGTGTGGTTTGTTCCTCAAATAGCAGAGTAAATAATTGCATGACAGCTTGTTCCTCCTCCAGAGGGTCTCCTAGTGTTGGAAATGGTCTGCAGGGAGCTCACAACGTTCAACATTTCCACCCCCTGCTTTTTCCTGAGCTTGTACATAAAACCCTTAAACACTTATTTTCACATGCAAAGCTCATTTTTTAGCTTTTTTTTTCCCCAGCACTGGAGACTTGGAGCTTGATTCTGCTCTCTGTTACCTTGGTGCCAATCAGGAGTAAATCTGTTTTCTTCAGGATAACAGTATTATCAGACTCTCCAGCTACAGAAAACAGCAGACAAAAAGCAAACCCTCTCTCTTCACACAGGGCAATGAGGAACAAGTTGGTATTCAAGACAGGTTAAAAAATATTCAGTTTTAACAGGGTTGGGTTTAGTCCTGTGCCCCTTGAAAAGCACACACGTATCCTAGAAAAATCTGTGGGATTTTGTCCTGGGTGTTTTCTAAATCAAAATTTTCCACGTATTTTTAAAGTGAAAGTTCTGAAATAAGACCATCATCCCTACAGCACCAGGAAGAAAACAGCGCACAATGAAAAATAATTTTTAAAAATATGTGAGTGGTTACCACTCCTGAGCATCCAAAATTAGCAGCAAACAAAGGAATAAAACAGTGACATATAGATCTGAAAAGCTATTTTAAAGGGGAGGATGTTAAAGGGAAAAAGCAACAATGAGGGTTAATCTGATGGAGGTAGGTTTTCTCACAACCAGGAGTTGATAAACCTGCCAAGGAAGGTAGGTCTGCTTAACAGTTCACTTCACTGAGGCTCTTAAGCATCTGCTTTATCTGAAGGGTCTTTATTCTAAATAAATGATACTTCTCCATACGGCAGCTATTTGCTCACAGATTGCAATGCTCATTGCTCCAAAAGAAGCAGAACAGAGAGGCTGAAAGCTAAATCAGACTTGATGCAGCTATAATTGGTATTAAGGAACTGCAGAGGGGAAAACCTTTCCAGGGGGAAGGTGCAGGTGATGCCAACCCCCTTCACGTGATGGGTTGGAACCCAGAACCAGAAATAAAGGATCACTGAACGGGACAAGGGAGAGTAAAAATCCCTTCCTGGGAAAGAAATGTTATGGCAGCATCTTAAACCCTTGAGGTGGTTCCCCTGAGCTGTACAAGCTTTTAGGAGGTTTTTAAATCTCTGTATAGCTCATGTTCACAGGTCATTAATCATCCTACAATTAGTGGAGTGCAGCTGAGTTTTTGTCCTTCCTGCCCAGTGCCCAGCTCTTCAGGAAGGACAGTTCTGCTGTGGGAAGAGCAGAATCTGGACAGTTCTCCTGGTTTGGGCTGGTTAATTATTTTCACAGTAGATAGTATGGAGCTGTGTTAGGGATTTCTAACGAAGACAGTGCTGATAAGACAGAGGTGTTTCTGTTACTGAGCAGAGCTTACAGAGCCAAGGCCTTTTCTGCTCCTCACCCCACCAGTGAGTGGGCTGGGGGTGCACAAGGTGAGGAGCAGAGTGTCACAGCCAGGACAGCTGACCCTGAGTGACTCAAGGGATATTCCAGACCATCCTGCACCATGCTTGACTATAAATCTGGGAGAGAAGCAGGAAGGGGGACACGTTTGAGTGATGGCATTTGTCTTCCCAAGTCACTGCTATGCGTGATGGAGCCCAGCTTTCCTGTGGATGGCTGAACACCTGCCTGCCCGTGGGAAGAACTGAATTAATTCCTTGTTTTTCTTTGCTTGCATTTGCTTTTGCTTTACCTATTAAACTGTCTTTGTGTCAACTCATGAGTTTTCCCACTTTTCATCCAATTCTTTTCCCCATCCCTCCAGCAGGGAATGAGCAAGCAGCTGTGTGGGGCTGCATTGCTGCCTGGGGTTAATCTACAACAGCCCTTTTTGGCACCCAACACGGGACTTGGAGGGTTCCAGATAGCAACAGACTTGATTGGCATATGCTGGATCGAGCTTCCATTGCTGTTTAGCTGCTAATTGACAGCTCCTGTGCTCGTCATGGGACTTGTTTGCCTGAGTGTCTGTTCGAGCCCAGTGCTTGTTAGAGGCTGCTCTTTTCTTCCACCGCTCGCTGTGGTGCTGCTCTGCTCCTTATCTGCCTGTGCTGTGCTGGGAATGCTCTGATAACAGCAGCAGGGATGTGCCTGCCCTGGCAGATGGCCAGGGAGTCACTGCTGTTCCTGTGCTGCTTCACTGGACATTCTGGAACTCCAACGTGAACTTGGGTCGAAAGGACAGTGACCTGTGGATGAGTCGAAGAGACAGTGACCTGTGGCTGAGTCCACACGGGAGCAGAACCCCCTGAAATGTCTGTGGCCATGAATCAGTCCAGCCAGAGCAGGTACATCTTGACGTGGCTGTGACTGTGCTGCAGGTGTCCATCTGAAGGGTTTGAGGCCCTAGGCTAAGTCCGTGCTCCATCACGTAGACCTTGAAGCAGCAGTGGCTGTGCACGAGGTCAGGCTGGAGGCAGAGCAGAAAGAAATGAAAAACAGGAAAAAATATGTATTGGTATCCCTTTGGTACAGGATGATCATGTAAAAAAGAAAATACAATTGGATTCTGCATTGTGTTCCCAAACATTGATGACTAAAAGGTTGGACCTCACAGGTTTTGGAGATATTTTTGGAGCACACATGAAAATTCAGGAGAAGTCCTTTACCAGGGTTTGCACTGAGCTTGGCAGCGAGCTCAGCATGGGTAGGAGATAAACAGTTTTCAGACCTGCCACTGGTTTTGCATCCTAACAAATGCTGAGGACAAGATGTGTGAAATTGACAGTTCCAGAATCTGGGAAAGAGACCACACTGCAACAATGATGAGGAAAGTAAAGAACCATCTGCTGCTATGGCTTGAGCTGCAAAAATGTTTTCACAGCTCTAAAGGGGAGGAGGGGGAGGCAGAGCCCTGGTAGGAACCCAAAACACCACAGTGAGAACCTACACAGATGAGGAGAGAGGCAGAAAAGACTGCAGATGTGGCAGTGCTTCGTTTGGCATCTGCTGAGACATCACTGTAAGGAATTAAAAAATGTCAGAAACTGGTGCCTGCAATCCCAGAGAGGAAACAACAGCAGCTTTTCAGCCTGATCCAAACATGAGCTCCGCACCAGCTGAGCCAACAAAAGCCAACATAGAGACACCATTCAGACAGTGCACAGCACATGGTTGAGACCCACAGCCTCCCATCGGACAGAAGCAGCCAAAATGAAGCTCCTGCTGGTAATTGAAAAACACAGAGATGCTGAAGACCCTGCTCTTTGCATCTCTGAGCTCTTCAGCAGGCTGTCAGAGCCCAAAAGACCCAAGGAAAAGCAGGGCACAGCAGCCACAAGAAGGTGAAGAGAGCTGCCACAAAACAGCTGTTGAGTTCAGCATCTCCACAGGTTTTTAGACAGCAGCAGCTGCTCATAAAAATGAAAGCTGAATCTTTCTCAACACCAGGCCAGAAGGAGACCTTTTGTGAAGAAGATGTACTTGGCCAAGGAAGAATTTAGCTTTGTAGCAAACACACAGGCAGCCACACAAAGTTTATATTTGCTTAGGTCTGTTGTTGATCAGAGTGGTACAAGGTGTGTGATCTCTGGAAATAATAACAGGATAATAACATTTTTATAAAAATATGAATTTTTAACCTGTCTCTGACATCTCATGGAAATACTCCAACCATTGCCCTGAGTTAGAAAATAATTATTCAAACTTTGTGGTCACCGAGCCATGTTTAGGTATGTTCTGAGATAAATGACAACAGAGAGGATAGCTGAAAGAATCCCCAGTTTCTTCACCCTCGTGAACAATTCATAGAATTGTTAAGGCTGGAAAATACCTCGGAGATCATCATCAAGTCCAACAGCCAACCCAGCACCCCACCAGGTACCCCCTTGATATGTGTCCTGAAGTGCCACTTCCACATGTTTTTTGAACACTTCCAGGGATGGTAACTCCATTGTTTCCCTGGGCAGCCTGGTTCAGTGCTTGACAATCCTTTCAGTGAAGAAATTTTTCATTATATCCATCTAAATGCCTTCTGGTGTAACTTGAGGCCGTTTTCTCTTGTTCTGTCCTTTTTTTAGATTTCCAGTAGAAATTATGCCACGTGCCCATTTGCAGAAATAAAACAGATGGGACACACTATTGGCAAAATCTGGGATGGCTTGAGAGTTTAAAGTCCCCAAAGCTGAGCAGAAATTCTGTGGGGTTTTCAGGACCTAAAACTTTGTGTTGGGTGCTAAGAGTATATGAAATTAGTTGTCTTCTTGAGGCATCTTTATTTCCACCAAACCCACAGGAACACCAGACAGCTGACTTAGAAAAGGCTCTTAGCTTTTAGGCAGCTAAAATTGGATGGTATAATCACCTAACACACTCCCCAGCCATTTTATATATCCAGTCCTACTGACAGCTGGGTCTGCTCTATAGCACCACAGAAAAATGATACTGCAGATCCTTGAAGAAAATAATGTCCCAGATAGTGATGGAAAGGAACACCATCTGTAACTCTGAATCTCAATTTTGTTCTCATTAGATCTTCATTATATCAGCCATCATTGTTGTGCAGAGACCTGAATCTATCCCCTCTATATTCACCTGCAAGCTATTTCCTTTAATTGCTGTGCACACAGAAAATCAAAAGTATTCTAACAACGCTGATTCATTGGCTCAGCTGTTAAATGCAATTTGTGCATCTCTCTATACAGTTTATTTATCTATTTCCTATCCCTGCACCATCTGAATGCTTCCCAATCTTTACTGAAGTTAACCTTGCAAATATTTCCCCAGCTCCACAGGGCAGATGTGGAAGAATAGCCAAAACTTATTCCTTGTAGCATTCTCCTTAAATGTTTAGCTTCCACTGAAAACACAAGTTTACAGACCAACATCCTAGGGATATAAAAAACAGCATGGACTAGCATCTGTCATGCCAAGAGATGAACTCTTGGCATGGAAATGTCTCATAGGGGAGCTCTGAAGTCAAATAAATAAATTGGAAATTTAGTCTGAATTGGACTTTGCCTAACTTAGCTGCTTATGTGACTGCCCTTCTGTAACTAGATCGAACTCTTTGGTTGCTTCATTAGAGGAGTGGAAAGAATATAATGAACCTCTAATTGTGCTGCTGGGGAAAGAAAAAAATATATAAAAACTCCAAATCAGATATTGTTGATAGTCACTGCTGAATACATCTTGATTTCCTGGCATGTAGGAGAGCATTTTGCCAGGATCAGGCTGTTGAATTGTGCAAATCTTAGCAAGAGGCTTTATGTTACACAGTGTGGCAATAACATCTTGTCCTTATGTAGGATTATTTGTCAAATGAATTTGAAGACCCCCTGGGTGGCCCTGGGTGTATTACATTATTTTTTTTTCCTTCTTTCAGAGATGTCTTCCATGCTTGTCACCTTCCCTGTTCTCCTCAACACATCCTACTTTTAGGCTGCCTCAGCCATAAAGTGCAGTAATGCAGCATTGCATTTCCATGGTAAATTAGAGAGATTCAGTGACATAGATTCCCAGAATTCGACATCCAGCCATCAGTTTTTCCCATCCTCCCCACAAAATCAGAGAATCCTAGAATATCCTGAGTTGGAAGGAACCCACAAGGATCATTAAAGTCCAGCTCCTATCACGGGTTTGGCTAAATAACATGAGACTTTAAATGGATGATAAACACACTGGATTTCTGGGGGTTGGTTCTTCTTGTTTGCCATCTCATGTCTGAAATTTTTACATATTTAGGGTTTGGGCTGCTTGTGAGCAACTCTAAACCAGAAGTTTCGTGGTGTGTTGTGTGAGCAGAGGAACCAGCAGAGCGTTGTTTGTGCAGGTCCCGTTACGAGTTGTGAGGGCTGGGCTCTTCTGATAGACTCCACTCTGGGGGGACAGTCATGGAATCTCTCTGCTCAGTCCAACAGCACAATAACATCTCTACTCTTCCACCTATTTTAATAAAAATAACAGGAGATTAATATCTTTGAGACCTCTGTCATTCCATCAGCCGTGATACAGACACAGAAATTCCCTGAGTGAGCAGGCAGCACAGAGCACACAGAGGAGACGTGATCCCAAAATCCTTAATTTCTGGGCTTTGCCATTTAAAATTAATTTCTCACAACTGCAAAACTCAGTGATTGTGGGAGTTATGAATCAAGTGACATCGAGTTGTGTGGTTAGTTTTGATTGCAGAATCTTCCTGGGGCGAAAATGTGAAGTGAATCTCTGGATCCCACAGAGGCAGCTGTAAGTGTATAACTACAGACATTTTTGAAGATATATCACCTTAAAGATGTGCTAATAGTTCAAAACAGCACAGCCTTTTGCTTTGATGTGCCAAGCTTTCAGGTTGGTAAGGAGAGGAAGCTGCAGGTACCAGTAAACATAATAAAAAATGGCTTAAAGGAGCTTATTCAAGGTAGGTGCAGTGGAGAAAAAATTTCCCGAAGTTCTTTCAACCAGACCAGTAAATGCATGGTACAAATGCACCAGATGGTGGAGCAACTGTAGAAAACAAAATTATTGAGCTTATATCCCAGTTGGAGGCAACCAGACACGATTAGCAGAAAGAAGGACGATTTTCAAGAAGCACAAGATGTAGTTTAGCTTGAAAGAGTGTTCAGGGTTGGCTGTAGAAGGTGTTGAGTTCTCTGTTCCTCCTCATTTTAGCACTTAAATATTCCCATTCAAAACCAGCTGGGATGTGAAGGTGACAGGGAGTTCTCCTGCTGACCTCTGTATAACAAAAGAAAAGTAAAAGGAAATCTGATATAGGCAAAGGGAAAATAAAATGTGGAGGAAATAAAAGCTTTCTCAGACAATGAACCACTTGCCACAGTGGAACAGACTCTCGCAAGGCACCACTAAAGTAAGAACTGGCCAGATGCAAACCCCAGTGAAATTCATTTTTCATGGATAAGGAAAATAGCCAAAGTTTTGAGATGAAAACCAAAAATCTAAAAAAGAACTTTAGCCTACATAAAAGCCTTCAAGCTTCAAGTCTTAAACTAGACTCTAGCTACTCAGAAAAAAACTTTGTGCCTGACCACAGAAATCTTGTATCAACATCCAACAAGGATTTGTACACTTCCCTTGCAGTCAGGTTAACTGGAGACAGACAATGCTCTTGCTAGATCCTGAATCTGATCCAGGGTGACAATTAAAAAAATCATCCTCATCAGAGAAATCTCTGACCTGCTAACCAACTCAAAATCCCAAATCAGAGAAGGATTGTGGAACCAAGGCATAAACCACACCGTGACTGACATACTGAGTGTTCATCTAGAGTCTCACACTTTTTCTTTCCCCTGAAATATCTCAACATTAATTAAAGCCTTTTCTCTTTTTATCTTTCTGCCACAAAGCATGATCTGCTCCGATTTGCCTTGACATGATGCTGCCAGCAAAAAGCAAAAAGAAAAGGATTTCCTTATAGGAAATGTCAGCAGAATTATGCATCTCTCAGGGGAATGAGACAAGTAAAGAGGCAAGTCTTGGCAGGGGAGAGGGAACAGCCACCTCTGCTGTCCCTGATGTCCATGCAACCTGCAAGTGCCACTCTGTCTTATCTCTGTTGGTGACAGATGAAGTCAAACATATTCTCCAATGATGTGCAGAGTCACGTGGGATGAATCCTACCAGGAGCAGTTCAGTTACTCTGGCTGGTGAGTTGTCCTTTTCTGTATAGCGAAAAGAATGTGGACACCATGGAAATGAATGAGCTGCACTCCAGCCTGCAAGACTCTCTGAAAAAATAGCTCCTTGTTAAAGCAAACAAAGAATCATAGAACCATAGAACACTTTGGATTGACATAAACCTTACAGATCATCTCATTCCAAACGCCTGCCATGAGCAAGGACAGCTTACTCTAGCCCAGGTTGCTCCAAGCCCCATCCAGCCTGGCCTGGAACACTTCCAGGGATGGGACAGCCACAGCTTCTCTGGGCAACCTGTGCCAGGGCATCACCACCCCCACAGTAAATTTCTTCATAATATCTCTAAGTCATTTATGAGACTGTTTATATTCTCTGCCTACTATGTAAATGCCTGCATATACCATCCTTGTGTCTCTTCAGACTTCTAAAAATCCAGATTAAAAATCCTTTACTACCACCACTTGTTAAGCAAGGATATCCTTTCAACAATATCGCATTCACATTTATCTTAGTTTGTGGCTGAATAAGCACTTAGCGAAATAAAGCCTCTTTTGAACACTTTCACCCCCCCTCTTTCATTTGTGACTATGTTTGCTCAAAGGAGCTCGCACTGAGTTTTTAGAGCTATTTGTGCCTCCGTATTTGGTCTCAGCAGTTTCTAAAATTTACCATTTATTTTCAATCTGCTTTCCCTGCTTAGTAAGCAAACCAGTGCTCTCACCTCTCTCACTCTTTACCTTTCTAGATTTTATTCATGGTGGGTTTTTTTTTCAGTGAAGGTCCTGCCTCCCTGCCGGTCTTTATTTACTGGCAGCAGCAGCAGCATTGCCTCTGCTAAAATTGTCCCTGTGCAAGGGCCAGATCCTGTACTTTGTCAAGCTGGATTTTTGAGATTTCTCACCAAGTCTACATATCTAAAATCTGAAAATACCATTTCCCCCAAAGAGTGATGGAACCTAAATTTTGTTCAACATGAAAGCAGATCATTCTTCTTCCAGCAAAGCTGAAGAAAAATAATAGTGTATGCTTCTGCTTTTGTGATGAGCTGGTTTCCAGACAGAAGCCACAAACACAAATTGTATTTTCAAGCAAGAATTTTGTAAGGCCGGTGGAGGCAGGGAAGGTAAGGAATGCCTTCATTGAACTCTAAAAATTCACTCATATGACTGAAAGTGTTTTCTCACTTTTTCATGGAATCAGAATGGTTTCGGTTGGAAGGGATTTTAAAAACCATCTCATTCCAGTCCTCCCTGCCACAGGCAGGGACACCTTCCACCAGACCAGGTTGCTCCAAGCCCCATCCAGCCTGGCCTGGAACACTTCCAGGGATGGGGCAGCCACAGCTTCTCTGGCACGGAACCCTGCTGGGTTACTACTCAGCATCTCCAAGGGCAATGACATCTATGTTTAGGCACCAGAATTACAACCAGGTAACTGAGAACATGAAATCATCCTTGCTAACAGCACATCCTCTTGCTGTGGTCAGTTGTCTGATCACAGAATACAAGCAGACATGACTTCAACATAATATTTTTGGGCAGTGGAATGAGCACAGCTTGCTGTGGTCCTGCAGCCTTTTAATGTCACCTCTACTATTTTCTGGGACACAGTCTGGCAGTAGATGTTGAGCACAGAGGCAGAACAGAAAAAAAAATCCCCCTGCCCAGTAAAGGCTTAAATTCTCACTAGAGGCATGACATTTTTACAAGAAATCCAGCCATAAAGCCAAACCATGTGTTGGTTCTATGTTTATCAGCTTTCATCCCCTCTTTCTTTTTAAACAGCTTCAGGCTGATTTATCAGCACCTCTGTCAGCCTTTTGTTCCAAATTGCCCTTTCCTCCTCCGCTGACTACAGAGGAAAACTCACCTCCTAAGGCTAGAGCTAACCTTTGCCAACAAAAACTGGTTCTAAAGAGAAAAAGCCATGATATGGATAAGTTAATATATTTTTAATTCATCTCTGGCCACTTCAATTAGCTGCTCTCAGTACAGCCTGTATGTACAGGGAGATCCATCACTGGCAGAATTCTTGCTGCTGTGTGGAGATAACAGATACTGGTTATTTCTTGATTCTTTGCATTGTTCTTTCTGATAACTTCAATATAGCAAATTCAGAAACACTAAAAACAAGTCTCTGCTTCTACAAAGTCCCTGGGTTCAAAGTGTTTTAGGCTGATCAGATATTCATGAGAGCGGTGCCAGACTGGTTTATGCTCCTCCAAATCATTTGAACTCAATTTACAGAGCGTGGAAGTGTGAGAGAGAAAAGATTAGTCCAATCTTGCACCATTAGTAGCATGAAAGATCTGAGAGAGCTGCGTGTTGGGGGATAATTTGTCTTAGTTTTGAAATACCTATGTGTAAGGGCTCCTCCTAGGAGGTACAAGGAGATGAGCCAAAGGTTAGGGAGGAACACAAAAGAAGTCAGAGGGGAATGGGAGAAGCCCTTTGCTGGACATCACTCCTCCTCTGTCACAGAATTCACATCCTCTGGAAATGTGTTTAATGCAAACTGGTTTGTTCTTGGTCTCTGATGCAAAGGGGAAATTTCAGTAGAAACCAGTTCTTCACAGGATTTAAACTTGAAACCAGAAGCACCAAAATGCAAAGGAAGTTTAGGAGACTTTTCCTTGGCATGGGAATTTAATTTTCAACCTGCCATGATCTCTGAAGTCATATCAGGGCATTATTAACAGCCAGTACCAAATACACTTCCCAGTACTGATTAACAGTGTGATTCCCACACTGCATAAGATAAAAATTCATAAGATCAATTTTCATGTACCACAACTTCTAAATGGCTTAATGAGAAATACTCAGTATTGGAAAGAAAATTTCCCCCTAGGAATGACATGGAAAATGGTCAGTGAGATAACCAGCCACCACCACAAATGTGGAGCAGCCAGGACAGGTCACTGATTCGATGGACTATGACATGCTCAGAACTGTACAAAAATAAGCTTGGATTCACCTACTCCTGCAGGAAATTCCAGCCCTGGCAACATCCTACCCTTGATTTATACGAAATGAGCTGCTTCTCAAACTCTGCTTCTTCGAGTGCTATTTATAGCATGCAATTTAAGGAGACAGGGAGTGAAGGGAGAAGGGAAAGGTAGGAAAGTTATTTGCAAATGAGTCATTCCCCAGGAATGCTTTGACAGGCTGTCAGCAGAGATCTGATAAAGACATCCAGTTAAAATACTCCACTGTGGTTCCAGGTGAAGGAAGATTGACGTTCTGGTGGTGTGCATGAGGCAAACTCCACCCAGGAGATGTTTAATCTCTGTGGGAAGCCTGAATGATTCCAAAGTCATTCTGCCTTTTAGCAAATAATGAGCATACACAAGAAGTTGAAAGCTAAAAAAAAAAAAAAGAGAAAAGAAAAGAAAAACCTACTTGGAATAATAATCTCCCCCACTAGCATGTCATGTCAGGCATGGTTAGTAATGGAGTGTTTCTTCCAGTACTGCTCTTCAGTCTCCGCAGCATAAGCTGTCCAATCATTAAATCTTCCCATCAGAAGTCCCACACTTCCCTTGGAAGCCTCCTGATACAGAGCCTACACTGTCCTCTGCTTTACTCCTAATGGTTATTCATGATGGTCCCTTGACTTGTTTCTTCCCCGACTTAACTATTTACAGATATTTGCAGTGTTATTGCATTCTTCCTTAGCTGGCATTTAAACCACAGACCGCTCCAGGAAAACACAACAACTTTTCCAGCTGTGTCCCCTCGTAAATACCAATAACAAAACACCCTGACAACAACAGTTTTGTCACCTGCCCAGGCCTGTTGGGTTTGTGCCTCAGTTTCCCCAACCTTCAGCAATGTGCTGAAGACAGAGCTATTATGGACCAAACTGGATTCCTGTACCCCTGTGAACTTGGCAAATGGATTGACAAATGTGTCCTGGCAATGTTTAACTTACTGAGACAGGTTTATTTCCTGTCCCCCCTTGGTGCCCTTTGTGACTCAAGGGACCAACTCTCCCACATCTATGCGCTCCTCAGGGACATGTCCATGTGTTATTCCAGGGCAGGCTTTGACCTCTGGAACAGCCAATTCACCTGCTAAGTCCTCTGAAAATCACAGAATCATGGAATGGTTTGGCACCTTAAAAGATCATCCAGTTCTGACCCCCTGCCATGGGCAGGGACACCTTCCACCAGACGAGGCTGCTCCAAGCCCCATCCAACCTGGCCTTGAACACTTCCAGGGATGGGGCAATGGTTCCCAAGCCTCACCATCCTCACAGTAAAGAATTTCTTCCTAATATCTGATCCAAACCTGCCCTCTATCGATTTAAATCCTTTCCCCTTGTCCCATCTCTCCATGCCGTTGTGAAAAGTCCTTCTCCAGCCTTCTAGTAAGTTCCCTTTAGGCACTGGAAGGTGCTGTATGTTCTCCCTGAAGCCCTCATTTCTCCAGTCTAAGGAAGAAATTTAAGCACTGAAGAACAACCTCTGGAAAACTCAGAGTAGCCAATTTTCTTCCTAAAATTCTCCTGGTTCTAAACAAGCATATGGAGAAAAGATTTAATCAGGTCCTTTTTTTTCTTTTTCAGTGAAAACACACTAAAAGCAACAAGGACAAGCTTTCTGAAAAGAAGCAGGTGTTAAACTTGTGGTCTAGAGGTTTCTGTGCACACTCACTTTGTATAATCCCATTAGGAAAAGAGAGAGGAGTTCCCTTTTCTGCCTGAACTGCAGGACCCAAATTCAAGAAAGAACCTTGCACAAAGCCTGTACTCCACAGCATCTCTGCAGAGTTTATCTGTAGTTTCCCTCTTCCAATTTCTGCTGCTTTAAACCAACTGTTTTAAGGAAGTGCCAGAGTGACAGGGATAATAAAGATCCATCATAGGATGAAATAACCAGCAGTGGCCACACCAATGGCATTGATGTATTACAAGCCCAGGGCACATGTCACTGCCACACGTGGCTGTCCTGGGCACCCCACAGCACCTCAAGCAGCCCCGGACACCCCTGCTCCCACCCTACGTTGCTGAAGGTGAAGTTTGTTGTCAGCACCACAAACATACAGTCAGGATTTGTCTCACTTCAAGGATACTCGATTATGCACAGTGGCATTTTAGCAGCTCACAGGAGGCACAGAGATTTTCCAAATCAACAGAGGAACAATGATTTATTGTACCAAAACTGCAACAAACTTCAGACCGTCACAGTGTTAACGAGTGTATAATACACACTTATGCAGGACACATAAAAGGAATTCATCAGGCCTCCCTTGACTCTGCTGAACGGTTCAGCAACCTTGGGTTGAATTTACAATCTGTCATTGCCTTTCAAAATGCCATACACAAGAGGAGGACAGAGCCTGGGGAATTGAGGTGCCTGGAGAGGAGAAAAACAAACAAACCAACAAACCAGCCAAATATGATCACATTTGAGCCTTTGTTGTCGTTGAATAATTAATTTTAATTCTCCACAGTTGAGTTAGCCTAACTTAAAGGAAAATGATCATAATGTGAAATTACTCTCAGGCTACTTGAAATGGTTTGATGGATACAGAAATGCCAAGTGAAAAAATAGATTGTGTGCTTTAGCCTGCTTTCCTTGATAGGCCCAACAAAATGAATTGAAAGTGGTGCCAGACTGCAGTTACACTTAAGAGCACACTGTTTAGGATTCAAATTTTATAATTGGATGCATTACCCTCCTTATAAATTTCCTGCATTGTTCTTTTCCACTGGCCTCATTCCTCTATCTTTTTCTACTAACCCTGCTTTAAAAAAAAAAAAACAAAAAACACAGAAATAAGGAATATGCTAAATCTTGTAGACAATTTCTATCTCATGCCCAGCATTTCCTGAGCTTTATTGAAGCTGTGTTTAGAAAGAAATGTACAGAGATTTGTGGTACCTACTATGGTCCAGGTGACACGTCCCACCTCACTTTCTGGGAAAGATTCTGGAAATTTGTGGTATTAACTAAAACTCTCCATGGACAGAGTGAGTCTCTGGGATTTGTAGGCACTCACATTGTTCTGTGTCTCCATCCACACACACAGGTTCTGATTTCCATCTGTATGAAATCCCTGTGCATAGGCCGAGGTGGGATGAATTATATTCTGGCCTCCAGTGTGTCCCTGCATCCCACAGGCATTCCATGTGTGCATCCACTCCTTCCCCCATGTGTATTTTCATTTCATAACACCAAAGCACTGCTTGCATTTGTAGCAGTAAAGGACACCAAAAAGACCAGTTCAGCAGATATTTGAAGTGAGGAGCCTGTTCAACAAGTTAATGTTCTTATGCTCTTCCATGCAATTGACAGATGTCCTTGCTGTCCAACACGAGTGGTTGTTATTCTGTAAAAATTCACGTAAACCCTAAAATTCCTCTATCTAGATGTCACGGTTGCACTTTTTTAGTGCCCTCTAATTGAACTTTTGTGGTTTGTATTCATACTTTTGAAGTGTCTGGCAGAATCATCTGCTTTACTTCCAAGGGTCGTGCTTATAGTCACAACAGTCCCTTCTAAATTTCCTCCTTTTTTTCAATGTTAGTCATTTAAGGACAGCTTTTATCCAAGAAAATACATATCAGGAGCCCTCGTGATCCAAGAGCTGTTTGGTTGCCCATTTCCTCTGGACCCAGGAGTGTTCATGGATAAAAATGTGTACATATTTCTAGATATGCAGATTTCTCTTTCTATATATAAATATAGAGAGTACAAATATCTGGGATATTATACATCGATTCACTTTCCATACATATATTTACATATGTATATACAGTGCGTAAATATACATCATGAATATATATAAATGGAGTGTAAATATAGACATTTAAGTGCATGTAAGGACTAAAATATTCTTTAACAAGAAATAGAGAAATGAATAATTGAATGTTAAAGGGAATGGAAAATAATAAGAGTCACATGGAGGTTTGGGGTCCCTGACTTCAGAAGGCTTCTCAATAAGCCCCAAGGGATGGGGGAAGTTAATTAGGTCCATCAGGCACCAAAATGGGAGGAATGGAAACAATGGAATATGCAAATAGATTACTTAGAATAATACTTTAAAGTGAACTCAGTACTTGTTTTTTTCCATTATTCAACAGATTTCTTTTTGTCTGTCCTACCTTTTTCCTTTTTCCTTTCAAACCTTTTTTGGTTTGTCTTGGATAAACAGGAATTATATAAATTGAATAAAGGAGGATGGGAAAGTAGCAAGACACATCATAACCCTCACCAGAATCCAATAAAATAGAGAAAATATGAAGATTGCATCAGATTAAAATTCATAGGCAAAATCATTATGTGGAAGGAAGTGAACTGTAATACTCCTTTGTAATCCTGAGCCAGGAAGGAGGAAAGTTTACTGTAATATATTGCTGAAATACCTGGGGCAATACCAAGAGCTTGGGAGATTTGTGAGGTGAAAAATTATGCATCATAAGAGGCAGCTATCACCTCTTTTTGTCTGCATGCACCAACATGCCCACGATGTATTAGAAAACAGAGGCCCAGGAAAGTTCTAAAGCCATGACAAATTGTAGAAAAAAATATGTTTATACTGATATGAATCAAGGCTGAATGTGAAGGCACAGGAACAAAACACCAGAACAAGAAGAGGTGCCAAATGGCATTTGCTGCTGACATCTACAGGAGCAGGTCATCGAGATCTCAGCACACAACTTCCTACAATTTCTCCTGACAAGCAGCTCTGGAGAGAGTCAGTGACTAGATCCTGATGACTTAGAGAGATGGGTCAGGATAAAGAGATTAATCACTGTCAGCTCCTCATTGGCATAACGAGACACATCCCAAACCAACAGCACACACTTAAGAAGAAGCTGTGAAATGTGGGGAAGGTCTCAAAAGTTGATTTCCTCGTCCTCCACTCACTGCAAACAACCCTGGACAGACTCCCTGGAAACAGGTGCCTTAATGCCTGAATGATGGGCAGGCTGTTTAAAATATAAAAGCCTCTCAGTACTCGTGAGCGTGAGAGACTGAAATTAGTTGTGTTTAATGCGAATTAATCCTTCTTTGTGTGAAGTATCCCATTAAACTACACTGCTGCTGGAGTGTTGTGGTATCATTTCCTACAGGACTCTCTCAGCAACCTTTGCCTCCAACAACGTGGGCTGGTGGGAGGAGAGAAAAAAATTAAATTGAGCAAAGACTGAAAACAGCTAAAAATGAAGAAACAAAAGAAGGCCATATTTTTTACATAGGGCACTATATTGACTAAAACAAAGAATGAACTCTCTGAAATTTTCCTGATCTGACCCCTCTTTGGAGTATGGTGATGCCCAAGAGAAGTATTTATCTGAGAGCTCAGTTTCCTGCACTACCTGATTACATAATATCTCCTGGCACTTGCCTGCTGCCTTCCTATTCACAATCAAAATATACTTATAAATATTGGAATCACAGACTAGATAATCTGATTTTAGTTCTCATTTTTGGATAATTTCCTATTCCATAGATGTTTCAGTGAAAATAATCACATTCATAGAATCATAGAATGGTTTGGGTCGGAAAGGATTTTAAAGATCATCTCATTGCAGCCCCCTGCCATGGGACACCTTCCTGGTGTCCACCACTATCCTGGGTTGCTCCAAGCCCCGTCCAGCCTGGCCTTGGACACTGCCAGGGATGGGGCACCCACAGCTTCTCTGGGCAACCTGGGCCAGGGCCTCACCACACTCACGGGGAAGAATTTCTTCCTAACTTAAACCTACTCTGTTTCAGTTTGAAGCCATTCCCTCTTGTCCTGTCACTACAGCTCCAGAGAAAAAGTCCTTCCCTATCTTTCCTGTAAGCCCCCATTAAATACTGGAAGGTGTTCTAAGGTCTCCTTGGAGTCTTCTCTAAGCTAAACAAAACCAACTCTCTCAGCCTGTCCTCATATGGGAGGTGCTCCAGCCCCCCAATCATCTTCATGGCCTCCTCTGATCCACTCGAGCTCTTCATGTTGGTGAAGGGCGGACAGAGAACAGCTGTGTACAGATCCACTTGCCATGATTTCCCTCAAGGATGCATACCCAGGTTTCCCATTGATCAGGGGAATGATGTGACAATTTTGGTAACTGTGTTAAGGTTACTCCAGGCACCACAATGCTAGAAATGTCCAGAAAAATATATAAATGTGATTTGAATTGAGGGAGAATCACACCGGACTTTCCCTCCTGTTAATGAGTCCACTTTCTGAGGAAAGCTAGAGGCACTATCCTTGCTGTCTTGTTTCTCTGTTTCCCTTCCATCCCAGTCCATCACTGCTCATCTCTCCACCCACCACAGTATGTTGAGAAACAAATTTCAAAAGCAGAGAAGGTAAAAGTTGTTCTGCCCTAATCTGATCACAAAAACAGGATTGGCAGGGTAAGGGAGTCATACAGCCACAGGACAAGTCATCCCCACTGGATGAAGGTGGCAAATATGTTCCTGAATTTCCCCTTTCTTTCAGTTTGTTTTTGTTCTGCTTTCCTTTCCACATAACAACTAAAGCTGGCAGGTAGTAGAGATAATTCTAGCTGACAGAAACATAGCAATACATTTTAAAACTTCCACACAGCTTTCTCTGTTTGTACATCTAATAATCACTTTCTCCAGTCCAGAGGAGTTGGCAAGTAACACACTAATACTTGGAGCTCTTACATCTCCCCAAGTGAAAACCAGAATTAAACTGAAATAACAAAAACTCAGAAAACATGAAGACTTACCAGCAAAAGTTTGCCTTTGCACTCCTTTTCGATCTCATTTTTGGCTTCCAAGGAAACAGTAGGAACAGGGAACTGATAAATAGAGTTTGACCAAAGCAGCTTTACCTATTTAAATGTGAACATGATGGCAGCAAACCACTCACTGGAACAGTCCCAAAAGAGAAATGTCATGAGCCTTGTACTAATTTAAAATTACAAATTACTTGGAGCTGGTAGCTTACCCAATTTAATAGTGGAGGCTAAAACTGAGCACAGATTGCTGGAGCTATCCACAGTTATCCACCGGATCGTCGGGCAGAAATACATTTCACTGACACTTGCTGTTCGCTTAATATAATCTCTTATTGACCACCTGGCACTGGCACTGTGTTTTCTTCTGATTTACACAACAGAAGAACTTTGGAATGCTATGTTCACACACACACACACACACAGAGAAAACCTCAGCACATCTGTTTTCTTTTGTTAGGAGTAAATAAATGATGATAATTAATGAATTCTTCCATAAATGCATTGCAAACCCATTTCTTACTTCTCTATAGGTAACGACACTCATGATCTTACATCTGTGAAATCCAAGGAATCTAGTCGGAAACCAAGATCTTGTCAGAAGGCTCCCATTGTTAGACAGATGCTGATGTGCTCCTCTCCTGAGGAGCTGGTTTATGCAGATTTATTCCATTTCTGAATCTGTTTTTCAGAAAAAGGTGGCTGGACTTAGGAGCAGGGACATTGTGGAAATTAGGAAACCAAATTTCCTTTTTCAGCTCAGCCTCACCTAGGTGTGGTCATTTCTTTTTATGAATGTGCCAGCTTCTCAAGCTACATGACAGGAGTAACGATAATCACTTGTTTCACAGGGTGTTACTCAAACTCTGTGTACGCTTGTTAGTACAGTCTTTGTCCAGGTCTAAACATCCTTGGCAAAAACATCTGCACAGACCTGGCAAAATAAGGTTTACATGAGGCACTCAGTGCCACAGAGCCTTATATCTGGGCACGACTATCCCTGTGCACTGAAGACACATAAACTGAAGACAGTTTACATTGGGGTACCTGAATGCCAACAGCAAACCCTGCACAGCTCTCAACCAGACCTGCTTTCACACCTAAATAAGTGATTGTGTAATACACCAAAACCCATCATTGCTGCTGTTGTTTATAGACAAAGCCAGTCTTGGCAGATGATGAAGAGACAGGAGCAGGATTGAGGAAGAGGCTGAAAGAGACTCTTCCATGACCCATTAATTAATGCTGTTGCAGAGCAATTTCCTGAATGCAGCTGTGAAGTGGCCACACCACTGTTCCCCCTTCCTTATTCAAATAGATGGATTCATGTCTGGATTCAGAGCAATGAGGAGCACTGGCTGAGACAGGACTGTGTAAGCAACACATCATCGAGCAGAGCCAAACACAACCATCTGCCAAGAAATAAAGGGGTTGATGCTTAGTGAACATGAGCCCTGATCCCATGGCATCAGCACATCTGCACAGGTTTTCAGGAGAAGAACACCCTGCAATACATAGCTATACTAGGAGGTGATTTCATTTCCACATCTGGCCAGGTGCATGATTTAAGGTTCTGTAAAGAGAAAGAGAGAGTTTTGAGTAATTCACAGGACACTGAATACTTTTATTGTACCATAAGCCAGGAATCAAAAGTGTTGGGATTATAGAAAATCAGAAAACTCGTGGAGGGGAAGTATTAGATGCACTAGGGCTCTTCAGTTTGGAGAAGGAATGCAGACCAAACCCCGATGGCTGGAAGCTAAATCCACATCATTTCCTATTAGAAGTTAGTCATCACTTTTTGATGATTAGACTGTAGCAAATTCCCTGCAGGAAGTGATGGATTCTTCATTTGTCACATCAAACTTTGATGTCATTTTAGTCCAACACAGATAAGTGGAATAAATATTGGGCTATCAGGGTGAATTCCACTGGTAAAACAGGCTCTTCATTTGTGGATTATGCTGAGCCTGATGTATTAAAAAAGTGAAATTTAATGGAAATATTTCCCAGTTTCTGGAGTGAATGCTAACAGCCTAAAGAACGATTTTAAGAGGTTTACATGTTGTGTGTGGGCAGAGGGCATTGCTTTCTGTAATGAAATGTCAGCTCCTTACAGGAGGAAGAAAATGATTTTCTGACAATCTTCTTGTCTTGTACTGACTATTCAAAAGCCAGAACACTGCACTGCTTCAGTGCCACGCAGCAGTACCTCTGCCCTGGAATAAAGGCATCGAGTGACTACCCTGTCAAACACCAGGCAAAAAAGTCATCCACGAGGCAAGCTCCTGTGCAGTTTTTTTGTCTTGTGATTTATCAATTTAAGTGGCTTGTTCTTCCTTTGTGGTTCATTCTTAGTCATCCAGCTCCCTCAGACTCTGTAACTTGACCTTCTTCAGATTTCTCAGCCCTGCATAATGGTGCAGGAGCATCATTTTCCCATGGCTCACAGGACAGAGCTGAAGAACGAGAGAACTGCAGGTGATGCATAAATTTGTCAGATGGCAGCAGTGAATGTTTATAAACCTTTATGAATTTAGAATACACATTTCTTGTTCCATTAGAGAGTGATGATTTAAAGATTTCCGGATTACAAGGAGACTAGTGATGTGTATCTGGACCCTGCTGACACACAGCTCCTATTACATGGTGGTTGACTATATAAAAAATTAACTTCCCAGTGGCAACACTTTCTGCAACAGCTGCTGAAGGAAAATCAGCGATGGGTAAAGGACTCTTCTACAATTTCCATCAGAGAATTCAGATATAGGAAGCACTCAGATTTCTTCAATGACAGGGTGTATATTTTTGTTCTTGTTATGCAAGCATAGAGAATATCATTAGAACTCCACTAAATCTGATAAGAATATGCAACTCTTTTCCAGTAAAGATATCTAAACTTTTCCAACAAAGCTTTTCCAGGTATCTTTAACGTGGACAGAGTACATTTTAGGCTCATTTGGGCCAAATATTCCCAGTTAATTTCTTCTGGGAAATAACAGCAGAAGTTCATGACAAACAACTCAAGAGATTCATAGCTGAAAATCTCAAAAGACCAAAATGATGTATTGGTTTTCTGGGTCCACTTATAATAACTGGGAATGACTTACATGTTTTATTATTGGAATAGCAATGTGTGTGTATATATATTGCTGATATGCATGAGCAGTAGATGCACTGCATTCACCTCCTCCAATAGGACTGAAATATATACGTATCCATCACTACAAAATGAGAAATTGGTCCATACTGGTTTGGGTTTTCCAAATAAAGAGAACCAATAAATACTTCCAGCAAAATTTGCTGAATGAGCGCTGAAACTTTTTTTTTTAATATAAAAACTTAAACTGGAGTTTAAGGCACCAGATGGACTGCAATATGGGATAAATCAGGGAAAGATGATTGTTAGCAAGGATGATAATAAATAGCATAAAGGAAGCTGCTATGCAAAAAGAGGTAGAAATGACAACCCACAACTTGTTTAACTGTATTCTAGCTCAGCTCAACTACCAAGTTACATTAAAATGCATCTGCTTAATGTTAGGGGTTTTTTCTTACTGTACAGAATGAGATGTCTAAAACTGGAGCTGAAGGATGATCACCATACCTGGGATTTACTTTGAAGTTTCCAACTGTCCTGCTATACTCATCTCGACAGGAGTATAAATAAGTAGGCATCCTGACAGACTCTATTTATGGAATAGAGCTGAGAAGTGATCCTAAAACAACAGTCAAAGTTAAGTTGTTTATTTATTTTCTCAAGTCATGTTTATTTTCATTCGTTCCAGAGAAATATTTCTCAGATTAAATAAATCTGACAGTAACACTGCCAAAATATCAATCTCCATAGTTGCTGCTGTAAGATCATCAGACAGTCACAATCACCCACAGCTGAGGAGGAAGATCAGGCAAAAAAATGGTCAGGTAAGGGATGGATGAGGTCTATCTGGGTGAGCTGTCATCTAAATAGACTAAGTCAGTAACAAGAAAAAGAAGGATGCTTTTTATACTATCACACTGCTAGTGCAGGCATCCCAGTGCCTGATTATAGTCTATAAAACAGAGCACATTTCTCAGAGATAAGAAAACTCAGGCTCATCACAAATATGAAAAATTGGACAAAGTGAGTGACCTTCGAAGTTTTTTTAGGGTTTAATTCCGACTGATTTCAGGCTCAGACACCTCACATTCAAATTTAGGCATCTAACTGAGGTCGTTTATAGAATCATGGAATGGTTTGGGTTGGAAGGGATCTTAAAGCTCATCTCATTCCAACCCCCTGCCATGGGCAGGGAGACCTTCCACTATCCCAGGTTGCTCCCAGCTCAGTCCAGCTTGGCCTTGAACACTTCCAGGGATGGGGCAGCCACAGCTTCTCTGGGGAACCTGTGCCAGGTCCTCACCACCCTCACAGTGAAGAATTTCTTCCTAACATTTAATCTAAATTTCTCCACTTTTAGTAGAGTAGCTGCTATAGGTACCTTCAGAGGGTAAGGAGTGGGAGACACTAAGATGATTAAATTAATCTTCACTTCTCTCCAGTGATCAGAGAGAGCTGGAGGTGACTAAGTTAATTGCAGGCTCCCATTTAACATCTCATAGCTAATATTATGTCTTAAGGCCCTGGCCCTCCATGAGGACCTGGAGCAAAACAACCAGCTGAAGTTAGCACCAGCAGCCAGGAACAGAGCCCATAGCCTGCATGGATGCTCCAACCATCGGATCACCCCCAGTTTTCTGTATAACTGGGAGAGAAAGCCAGCAGAGCCAGTCATCACAGCCCATCGGATGCTTCCCATTCAGTGAATTTACATTTCAGCATGAACTTTTCACACTGACAGGTTGCATGCACGATTTGCTGCCATGAAAAGCTCTGCTCAAAGGCTCAAAAGGACTTAAACCTAAAGCTTGTTTTATTTCTGAATTTTCATAGGTAATATTTCCTGTGAATTAATCTCTGAGGCTGATAGTAATTTAGCAGCACTGTGAATAATATTTCTCAACATCCTGTTACAGACCTTGAGTTTCCCCAGATGTTGTTGGCTCCTCCCTGCAGACTGTTACGTGCTGTGCCTTCCCCAGTCCTTCACCACTCATCACTGTTTGCCCCTCAGGTTTGATTGCTTACTTTTGCCTGCATCAAGACAGAACATATTGTCACATCCATTAAAATTAATAAAAAAACAAAAAACCAAAGAACTGTCAGGCACTACCTGGATGATTGTTTTGCTAGTTATGCAGCTTTATGCAGCCATATGCTCAAAGGTTAAGAAAGGAGAGGCATCTCTGCTAGCTGCTATTAGCAGATATATCATCAACTGCAAGCTCTTTATGGAGGCCTCAGTGGGAGACCACTCCAATAAATACTTGATGGGACATCAAAATATCTCTCTGAAATAGGTGTAACTGTGTGTATCAGGTCTGCACAGATCCTTCTTCAGACAAATCACAAAAGAGGTTTATTCACCCATGGGTTTTATGCAGAGTTCTACAAGACACTAACAGTTGGCTTTTGCACTTCTTCCATACACAGGTTTTAGGAGCAGAGGGATCATTGTCACATCAAGTCTGACCAAAGCACAACAAAAATTCTGCTATCAAATACGCACAGTTTTCACAAATATCATAACAGGTAGGCAGGTTCTGTTAGATATCTCTGTCAATTGTCCAGATGAGGCACTCTCAGTCAGTTTGCAACTGACACCAAGATGGGTGGGGGTGTTGATGTGCTCTGTAGGGGGCTATGGACAGGCTGGCTGGATAGTGTGAGGCCAGCAGAATGAGGTTCAAGAAGACCAAGGCTGCACCCTGCCTGTGTGTTCCAAAAAGGCCCTGCAGTGCTCCAGGCTGGGGGCAGAGTGGCTGGAAAGCTGCCCAGCAGGAAAGGCCCTGGGGTGCTGGCCGATAGCAGCAAAACGTGAGCCGGCGTGTGCCCAGGTGGGCAAGGAGGCCTGTGGCCTCCTGGCCTTCTGTGTCAGCAAGAGTGTGGCCAGCAGGTCCAGGGCAGTGATTGTCCCTCTGTGCTGGGCACTGGGGAGGCCACATCCTGAGTGCTGTGTGCAGATGTGTGCTCCTGTTAAGATGCAATTAGCGAGAGATGATTCTGCCCAAATAAAGGTGCCAACAAGATCATCTACCAAAGTAAACAACAGGGATTTTACTTAACAATAAATGTGAGGTAGAGAGACAGAAAGGGACAGTAAGAAGGAGAGCGAGAAGGAAAGAGGGATAATTGGGGGTGGGGGGGGGGCTGGGGCGGGGTACGGTGAGGGGAGGAAGAGATAAAAAAGCCTAACATGCTTGGCTCCAGCAGAGTACCATTGGTCCTTTGCCTCCCTGCACTTCTCTGCACTGGAGGTCACAGTGGTTCTTGTGGAGGTGAGGACCCCGGGTTGTTCACACAGGGTTAACAGCTTTCTCCAGTCCATGTTGCAGGTATCAAGGGAAGCATCTTCCTATTTGCCATCTTAAAGATGGATGGGTGTGCCCTCATTTACCTGCAGTACTGAGGTCCAAGGAGCATTTCTCAGCTCCTAATCCAGCATGGAGCAGAGCAGGGATGCCCCCTGCCAATGCAGCCCAGGTCAAAAATCAGCTTCTTGTGGAATTCTACAAGGCAGTGCTGTCATCCTTCCGCAGCTGGCTCTCCCTGACCAGGTTGCATTGCAGTTGGCATGGGGTAAGAGGCTACAGCCAGCAGAAGGATGTATATTTAGCAAGGGGTTGCCTTGGACGCCATCTATCCATCCATCAGTACATCCCGTGCTTGCCTCCCGCTGGAGCCATTGTCTCCAGGAGCTGTTGCTGCCCCTGGGAGCTGGGCGTCCTCAGGGTGAGCTGGCATCTTTGCCCATCATCCTGCTGCTGGCACTGGGCTCACTCATCTCGCTGCCCCCTGAGGCAGCTGAAGGAGAAAAGCCGGCGCAGAGCCCTCCGGGCCGTCTTGACGATGGAGCGCCATCGCCGTGGGGCCGGGGGCTGCGGGACGGCTGCGCTGCCAGCGGGGGAAGCAGGAGCCCTGCGTGCCAGGGGCTGGGCAGGCACCGGGCAAACTGCATCCGGCTCCTCATCCTCGCAGGGCTTTTCCTGGGGAGGGGAAGCCTGGGCACAGCCAGCCTCCACCAACACTGCGTTGGCCTCATCCGTGGCATCAGCAGACGAGGCACAAACAGCAAACAACGTTGCCTTTTCATCCGGTCCCATGTGGAGAGTCTCACTGTGCCCCTCCTCGCTGACATCGCTGTCCGGAGGAGTAGGTGCTGGCTCTAACTCTTCATCTCGCGGCGGGAGAGACAACGGGCTCTCTGCCTCGCTGTCCCTCTCTCCTGCCGCTTCTTCTCGCTCCCACTTCTCCAGCAGCTCGTTTAGAAGAGTTTCCAGGGACGGCGAGTCGTCAGAGTCAGACCCCAAGTCTGCCAACAGGTCAGGAGACACAAGCTCTGAGTAGTTTTGTGTCTCTCCTGTGGCATCTCTGGTCATGCTGCAAGCGCCGTGCAGCACCGAGGGGCCTGCAACTGGTTCCAGGCTGGGACTTGGTGGATCCCTGAGGACGCAGCTGGACGTCATGGGGCATTCTTCGTTGCCCATGGAGGAGGAGTTGTCTCCAAACAGCTCTGCATGCATTTTGTCCTCCTCCAGCTTCTCCAGCTCCTCTCTCTTTTCTGGCGTAAGATGCACCAAAGCATCAGGCCCCACGCACTGCTGCTTGTGAAGTGCAGCGTGCTGGGCTGGCCGACGAGTTGCCCTCTCCTCACAGGGGCCTCCAGACGAAGGCGAAGCTGAGAAGCCTGAGGTTTCCTCCGGCTCTGATGTGAGGAGGAACTTGCTGTGATCCTCGTCCCAGGGGTCACCAGCCAGGGCAGAAGCTTCTGCCTCTGTCTCGTTCTCTTTCAGCGGGGCAAGCGACGCGCTCTGCAGGTCGCTGGCCCGCCCTCCTGCAGCCTCTGTTCCTGGGAGCTCTTCCTCCTCCCACTTTTCCTCCAGCTCCTTTAGGGAAGTGTCCCAGGCCTGCGAGTTTTCAGAAACAGAGCTCTGCTCGGCCAACTCTGCTCCAGACAGGAGCTCAGAGCACTTTCCTGTCTCTGCTGTGGAGCCTTTGCTTGAGCTGGAAGCACTGGGCAGCCCCTGGGGCTCTGCATCCACCTCTTGGTGGACACTTGACTCCTCGTGGGCGCAGGTGGACGTGATGGACCTGTCTTCCGGCAGGTATGCAGTCAGGCCTCTGAAAAGGTCTCTGTGGGTGTTGCCACCATGCCCTTCCCGCAACTCAACGAGCTCCTCTGCCTCGGAGTGTCCCAGGTGCTTCCAAGCTGACAGGGTCCCAGTGCAGAGCAGCACGCCGCGTGCGGGTTGCACGGGTGGCAGGTGATGGCCCTGCCTTGCCGCTGACCCATGCCAGAGCCCCTGCGCTCTGCTCTCCAGGGAAGCTGTTCCCTGGGCTCTGCCTGCAGCCAGAGTGCCCCATGGAGAAGGTGGCACAAGCTCCCACTGGCCCCTGGCCATGGGGCCCCCAGCACGTGCTGTGCCCATGGGAGAAGACCCAGAGGCTGCTGCTGCTGCTGCAGCTGGCAGAGGGGGCAGCTTGACACGGTCAGAGGCTGCTCCCACAACACGTGCTGTGCCTCTCAGAGAGGATCCAGAGGCTCCTGCTGCTGCTGCTGCTGCCGGCAGAGAGGGCAGCCTAACGCTGTCAGTGGAAGCCCTCGTCATCTGACGACTGAGCTGGCGTGGAGGTGCCAGTGTCAGCTGAG
>VZTG01007054.1:0-130834 GCA_013397845.1 Melanocharis versteri
TCATTACAGGAAATCACTATGAATCACATTTTCAAAGCAAATAACTAGGAAATGAGCTTTGCAAATTCAGGGGGTCCAATTTGCCACTGAAACATTTATTTTCAGAAAGTAGCTGTTCTTCTGTTTGTGACAATCCCTAATAATTTCTTGCCATCCAATCATAAATATACACATGCACTGTAATTATTTCTTCATTTCTTTTATTATTTGTGTTCTGGGTGTCTTTTGAGGCTGTCATTCTGGTAGCATTGGAACATTGCTTCAGTTTGAGAACACAGCTCACTGCTTAGGGAGTTAGATATGGTATACTCACAAGAAAAAACACCTGTATCTGAAAATTATATTTTGTTTATCTGTTCTAATTTTTACTGTTGTATTTTATAGTACTGTTGCAACTTTTACAGTCTTTGAGCCACCTGCGCATTTCCTCTACCCCAAGTAACAAGATTTTTAGGGTCTAGTATAAACATAGGCGTTTGCCATGTAGTCCAAATTCAGTTAAATGGCTGACATGCTGGCCATTTCACCTAAAATACATAACATGTATTATACATTTCAGATAACTGCATAAAATGTAGAGTTGAGAATTATTAGATATTAGAAGAGAAGCTAATAATCTACAGTCCCTAACAATTTGCATTATAAAAGTTCCTCTTCTTTGCAGTGTAAGTAGACACCTTTTTTTTTACACTAACTAGCAGTTACTGGTTAGCAACAAACTTGTAGCTATTACAACTTATAAAATGAATTTACTCACAGATTTGTCTCAGTTCAATTACCAATTACAAATGACACAAAGCAGACAGTTTATTTTTCTCACTTGCAGTCCTCCAAATTCCTGGAATTTTCTGAAAAGACTAAACATTACAAGGTCAGAGTGCCATGGCTCACAATTAGCATCAGCATGTACTACTTTGAGAACTGCAGAATGCAGCTACACTTTTGAAAAGAGGGAAATGGGGAAGTGAAAGATGTAAAAAGGGAGTTAAGCCCTGTTAGAAGAGTGCTTCATAATGCTTTGTCAAGACTGGGACTTAATGATTCATTAACTGAAGTAAAACTTGAGTGACGTCTTTCCTTCATACATACCTCTGTGTGTGTGTTTGTGTGTGTGTATGTGTGTGTGTGTGTATATTTTTTTTCCACAGATAATTTCCCTTGTACAATAACTACTGAAGACAATTGCTTTAGAAAACAAAAGAAACTTGTTCAAAGTGTTAGGATTTTGTCCCTGCATCCGCTATTTTCATTAGAAATTTTCATTAAATAGACATAAGGTGTGGCTTGAAACAAAATCCACTTAAAATGTTCACTAACTAACAGCCTGTAACACTGACGTTGCATTAGGTCTTAAGTGGTGAATTCACCTTTGACGCCCCCACTAGTGAAACTACACTTCTGATCTGCACAACTTCCAACCTGCCACAAAGTGGGAAAGAGACTTCAGCACATCTGTGCCTTTCAGAAAGTTCAGTTCTTTAAAATGGCATAAAAAAATCATTAAAGAATTGACCTGTAATTTTAAAATTTATAGACAAAACGAGGGTTTGGAGTCACAGTGATTAGGTAGTCTCAGTCATAGGGAAAAAAATGGACTGGTGAAGTGATGACCATCCAAAAGCACCGAGCATTGAGGTTAGTAAAACCGTGATAAGGCAGGATATGGAATTTGTAAGGACAGCAAGTTTAGTGTCCAAAGATGTTAGTCAAAAGTCAGAAGAGATGCAAAGAGTCGTGTATTGTGGCATTTTCCGGCCTTGGAGTACTGCGTGGGGAAGGTGTGCATTACTCAGCAACTGTCTGTTCTGGAGCACAGCCCTGCTGTTCAGGTGGGACATGCAACTCCTGGCATTGACCAGAAGCTCGCCGGTCTCATCAGGTATGGCAATTCACATTTAGGCCTGCCAGGAAGTTTGTGTTTGAAGATAGTTCTACTTTAATGTTGATTCTGTAAAGTGCAGCAGACATAAATCAAGGAATATTAACAGTAATAGCATGTCTATTGTCCTAACATCGAATCATTGTCTCTAAGATTATGTATTTTGATGCTCTTTAATTAGGCAATAGGCATTATGATTTCTGATGGAGTTCTGCCTTAAGTTATTGTATTAAATGTTATCCCCAGATATGTGTTTTGACTGGCTGATGGCCACCACTTGTAGTAATCAATCTAGCAACATTATTTCCCAGTTTCTAATAATTTTTTGCTACAATCAGCAATTCTATTTCTTAGAAGTAAAGTTAAACCAATTCATGCTATAGACCTAATAATTCTCCAAAGTTTGAGTACATAAGTAAGCAAGAAAATACTGTATTTTGGAAATATTTCATTTGGTTAATTCCCTACAGCATTTTACAGACACTCTATTCCGTCATCAAAATTAATTGTGTAATTCGCTGAATGCTCAGTTCCAAGAAAATGTTACATCTTCTGTCCATCTGAGTGGCTTTACACTTTAAATAGCCTACAAGACTTTAAATACCCAGTACATGTTCTCTAGAATAAGAGCTTTCTTTTTGGTTTGGAGTGCTATAACTTCCAGTTGTTCGCTGCCCGCAATATTTATCACAGGGAAAAAATGTCACATTGATTAATGCCTGTATGTCCCTTGTTCTCTGTCAGATATTTCTTTTTTTGGATAAATACTCCAGAGACATTTTCTGCTGATGTTAGGGGGAGAGATATTTAGCTATGACACTGTTTCACTAGGTTTACCATTTGAATTAATGGGTTCATTTAAGCTACAAAAGCCAGAACCTAAGAGTTTCTAAGAGGAAATTTAAGGCTGTCAGGTGCAAGTAAATGTTTCTTAAAATTCAGTCTGAAAGATTGAGAGGGGCCATAGAATGAAAAGAAAGCAACAGTCCTAAATAAAAAAGAGGCAGACACAGCCATTAATATGTCTTTTCAGATATTTCAGAATAGTGGTGAATGGAGATGAATGTAAAGCAAATGCCATGATAAGAGTTACTCCTATTTTCTCCTAATACATAAATGACAAGGTCTATAAACTCCAAAACCATGGAGCAGCATATTAGACTCGAAGCACGACAGCTTCCAGAATAAAGACACATACCTAATAAAATTCTCATTATTAATAAATAAGCATTTTTTGAGTACTGACAGCTACTCAGTGATTAGTATTTGCAAAGATTGTTGCAATACCTTGGGCACTGAGGCTACAAATAGGAAAGCCCTCTGTCCTTTGTCAAGTACTTTAGTTTTGTACATGCATTGGCGTTTATTTAAAATTGAACTAGTGAAGTACTTGTAGTGACAGCTCATAAGGAAAAGAAAAAACATATATATAACACAGAGCAAATATACAATAAACATGCATTACCATGCAACCTTCTGATTTGCTGAACATCATTTGAATGTTATAATGATGGCCCACAAATGCAACAAAAGAGAGCACTTCTTTTACAAGTTGAGAAGATATTGTATTCTACATTTAACAAAATTTGAATATTCAGTGGATGAAGAGAGAGGTGGAAAGAGGACTGAATTTACATGCTACTGACAGCCCCATGCATTGAAAACCCAACTGAAAATCCATTGAGAATAATAATATAAAGAAAAAATATCATAAAGGTTTAACTGGTATTTTTAACACATAGCTATAAGTGAGCGAACACTGCTGTTCTGGTGCTCCTGCTGGGCTGAATGCAGACCAGAGAAGGACCATACTGTGCCTACCATCAGCCTGCTATTATTTCTTCAACAAAACCTTCATTCCCTACTGCTGCTAAACACTCACTTCTGAACAAGCATAAAACGAGGAAGGGAAAGCCCATTCTTCCCACAAAATTTAAGCCAAAATCCACCAATGATTGTTTTGCTGTCTCAGCCCTGAGAGGCATGTACTGCAAATATTATGTAGTCATTCTTCTGAACAAGACAAAAGTGGAAAAATTCCTGGTTTGTGTCCCTTTCCAGCTTCAACAGTGATGACATGACCAAATGGAGATAATGAGGCCTCGTTTGTGGAGGATTCAGGCTTATAATTTAAAACTCTGACTAAAACTAGGTCTTATCATTAACTGTGGAAATGGTCATCAGATGTTCCAGAGGACAATAAATCCCTTTACAGTGCACCTATTATTGTGCAATGCTGGTGAATAGATAAAAAAGATATTTCATGATTCAAAGGAGTTGTGAGCCAATTCTTGCGAGCTCAGTCCTGTATCTCAGCTGTGAGTGGGCTCGGTCTTCCTGTATGAAAGCACTCTGCTGCTTTCTTTACATTTCTGTCATACCTGCCGGGGCAGAAGGGAGGATGTTCAAGTCCTGTCTCTCACCCAGGCAACACTACCCCACAGCACCTCCCTCCCCAGTCATGCAAGAGCTGTAGCTGTTGCATGTGGCTGCACCTCTGCCAGGCAGATTTGCTGCTCGGAGGGACCAATGACTTGCACTTGACTAATCACCTTCAATTGCTAATTCCTAGTGACTTTAATGAGAGGACAAACATAGGCAATCGCTATCTAACCAACACTGTCTGGACTAGCAGAAGAGAAGATTTAGCTTCTGGTCATAAAATTATCTTTTCTTTAATTTTTAAGGGTTATAAGTAGCAAACTCTTTCAGTCCTCTTTCCACCTTTCTCTTTTCATACACTGAATATTGACATTTTTTAAAATGCAGGATACATTATATATTTGAAATATTTTTCGTAACAAAAAACCAGCCTCTTAAAAAGGACTTTTTTTTCTTTTATTCTGAGGGAAAATAAAATGTGATAAGCTATAGCAAATAACAGGCAAATTCACAGCAAGCATAATATTATATCAATTAAAATAATATTTTTCCTCATTTTAATGTTTTTACAGGAATTATATTTTTTTCTAAATTAAATCTAAATTATCACTGTGATTACTAACACCAGCACTTTTCAAGATGTGAAGCTAAGAACTACTTTACTTTTTGGGTAATGTATAAACATATGCCAGAACTTACAGCAAGTGCTGTGCAAGTAACCTTGTAGGAGGAGTTGCTTTTATGTGTATATTCCATGATTTCTATCAATTACCAGAGTAGGATCTTACTGTTACATCAATAGAAAAATATTGGCTTTTTTGAGGCTCCTTGCAGCTCAATATTTCTAAAAATCCATTATCCTGTAATCAGACTCCTGAATCAGTGATACCATTTTTTTCCAAATATCCACTCCTAGAATGATTTCTTAAAGTACTATTGAAGCACTCTCTGTGCCACAGTACATAGGAACCTTGACTTCCTCATCTTTATTTCATAAGAAGTCAGAGACACTGAAAAAACCCTTTATTTCTGATCATCAGAAATCAGAAATATCTGAAACATATCTGAGAGAAAAGTGTTAATAATTTACTCCATTTTCTTTCCAGATTTTTTTGCAATACACCATATAACTGCAACAGCAAGGATAAGGACTAGTTTTGACTTCTATTTCAAGATGGAATGTGGAAAGAAACTGCTGGGTTTCCTGCTAAAAAAATAAAGCCATAGGGCTTTCAACTTGTGGGTTTCTAAAATCATCGAAGTTTATTTAAGTGATAAAACATTAAACTTGGTATATCTCTATGCCTAGACCTGGAGGCTGTGCAGCACAATGGGAAAGGATGTGTAAACAGAAGTGACTGAAACTGGCTACTCCCACTCCCTCCATATGATAGTATGGGGGTTATTTTGGTTTAAATTCAATCTGGATTGAGTGATTCAACTCATTCTTTGGGTTGTATTTCAGCTGCTCTTGCGGTTGGACTCCTTTTTTTAAGGAAAAATTTTAAGTACGCGGTGGAAGATGTTGTGGTGGAACCCGCACATTGGTTCAGAGCATAATGCCCCCATCAGCACTGAAGCACTTAGAGAGAAAAGCTTCTGATTTAGTTGCCTTTGTAAAAAATATATTTTACGAACACCAGATCTGCTCTCAGCAGCGAAGCAGTACATGGTAAATGGGGACAAGCAGGGGATTAGCTTCAAAACTATACTTCTACTCGGAATAAAATAAGTGAAGTAGAGCCATTAGCACTTCCCAGGCCAGTCAGAGCAAAGAGTTCATTTGGTACAGCACTTCTGCTCTCCCATACAAGTGCAAAGGGCACTGCAATTTCCTACCTGTACAGCTCAAGTATCATCTGTCCTTCAATCTCTACAAATTCTAAAACTTTATTGAATTACACACATCTTGCTGAGCATCGTGAATGATTTGAAGAATGCATTTTATAGGGTATGCAATAGGTAAGTTTGTCACTACTCAGTGCATTGGGAATTTCTGGAAGTAAATAACTTTTTTCTGTGAAATAGATTAAACAGGCTCTTCCTACACATGAACTGATCTCACCTTTGAAGGATGAGTGGGATAGAATATAGCCATGTTTATCAGAGAAATTTTGGCAAGAACTCATGAGAAAATATTCATCCATTCTTTGTCTCATATTTAAAAGTATTTTATTTTCCTGAAGGTAGCCTGTGATTACAAATGAATGAGCAAGTCCAAACATTAATTCCTGAAGGAATTATGGAGAGATGATACTAAATAAATATTTGAAGATTCTCATTACTAATTAATAAATTGTTGATTTATGCTACCACAAATTTTTCAAATCCTGGCAGTATTTTACAGAACCTTTGAATTAACTTTGGCTTTTATATGAATGTCTGAATCTTGGTGAAGCTGTCAGATGTTGTCTCCTGACTGACTGGTAGGCAGCGTATCTTTTTACAGCCAAGCAAAATTAAAATTTTCTACATTTTTAACATTTCAGACAACCTGGGGAGCAGAGCACAGCTTGTAGAAATTGTGCTGCAATGAGATTTATTGCCACCCAGCACCAACTTACTCAATATAAGTGGGAATAATTGCTCTCTAAAGTATATTAATATTACACAAAAGATTACCTATTTTGAAAGGACTTTGTGGTGTTTAAGTGATGGATCAAGCAGACGAATTTTAAGAAGCACATAACTTTTTTTCCTGTCAATATAACCTTAAACTGAATTCTCTGTAATTATGGAAATCAGATTTCAACTACAAGCTCTCATTCTATTCTTTTGTCAAGTGTCTCTAGTTCCTTCACTGAACGCATCGTTACTCAGTATTACTTTCCATAAGCATCAGTCAGTTCTTGGCAAAATGTTCTTTTTTACTAAAATATTGGCTATATATTTAACAGAAAAAATAACTTCTTGTTTTTTAAGGATTTCTGTTTCCACTATGTACAAAACATATAGCAGATGTTAAGGCATATAATTTAGTATCCCTTCTGTAAAAAAAGTGAAATTATTACACCTACCAGCACACCTGGAACTGAAGTGCAGGGATAATGTCCAAATTTCCAAGAAGTAATTAATTATGAATGCTAATTACAGGAGCCCAAAGGCATGTTTTTCTTTTTTTTTCTTTTCAGATGATTTGGCAGAATGTGATACATTCTGAAGTTCAAAATAGATCTCCCACGAATTGCATTTTTTTCTCCTGACTGTATCTGCAAAAGAGGTCGAGAGAACTTCCACTTGCTGTATGGAAAATGAAGAGGACAGGAGTTACTCTTACCAATTCTCTTACTGCTTGAAACTGCAGCAATGAGCACTTTGTCTGTGGAGACACTTACTTCTGCTGTCCTGAGTCCAGCATCTTCTTTATTTTCATGTAGAGCACGTTTTTTCTTGCATACTACCTTACCTGACAGAGGAGATCAGGTTCTCAGTTCTGGTGTCTTGCAGCATAATGCCTCCCAGAGCAGAGAAGAAAAATTTCAGGAAAGCTCAAACTCAGTGTCTGCCCTTCTGGGAAGTCTGGAGTTAGGAGAAGTGGGACTTTTAGGCAGCTCAACTGTGTGAAATTCTGAGATGTCCTTTACAAATTTAGAAAACAACCAAATCTAGGATCTTTTGCAGAAAGATGATAAAATCATCTTCTTGACACTTGGATGAATTCTTTGCCAAATTTTGAGTGGCTTCAAAGTGCAAAGAAATAGCATTCTACAGACAATATGAGACTCCCATTTCTAAGATAAAAAAAGCTTTTTCCTTTTACGTTCTCTGAAGAGATAAATATTTTGGCTGCAATTTATATATACATGCATAAATATATGTATTTGTATAAGTGTACTAATCAGTCAGGGATAGATTCTTATCAAGGAAAACCCAGCCTAACAGGAACATTTCCCAAAACTATAAGTAACTGGAAAAAGTATAAGGCAATACTTATAAGTCTTGAGAGCTTTGCTGTGGTGAGCTTCAGTTTTGAAAACCAGAAGCACTTCATTTTCAGAGCCATATCCTGATGGGGTTAGTTTTCTAGGATTCAGAAAAATTTAGCACAAATGCAACATCGTGAAGGCTTCACAAAAAACCAAACAAATAGTGATTTGTGTGGAAGAGAGGGACATTTGTTTGTACCATATCACATACGAAATTGTTACAAACAGCTGTTGTTTGTTTTGTCTGCTCTTCTTTAAAGCAAACTTGAATTTTTCTTTTCTTTTTTCTTTTTTTTTTTTTTTTTTGTAGAACCACCTCTTTTATATTTTGTTTTATGAATTTGTCTTATTTTAGGATACATTTCAATAAAGGTAATGTTCAAGATACACGCTACAGATCATATCTTTCAAAATTCAAATTTGCTGGTAACAGCAGCTATTTAAGATCTGTGCCTCTGATTTGTGCTCATGTAGCTGAGTTAAGAGACCTGTTATCCTCTATTCTAATCATAAATTTCCTTCACTTAATGATAAAATGTATGCTGTGTTCAGAAAATGTTCTGAGACCAAAATCCTATGTGAAGATGTGGTTTTTTTGATACCTACCTTTCCTTTCTACTAAATCCAATTTGACGCAAAATAAACATTACATATAATTTTAAATATTATTATATTAAATATTATCATTCTAATCTAACAAACTGGCATAGATCCTTAAGAGTGAGATAAAAGCAAAGACTTTGAATGTAGTATTTTCAAAATATTTTTGTTATTCTGTTTATTACTGGGGTCTGTGTTTTAAGCTTGTTTTGCTTTCTAGACTGTGAATATGATTTGCATTACCTGTCCTTGCTGTGGCAAAGCATCCTGTGGTGCTGATATTTCAGGAGTCTGTACCCAGTCTCAGCTTAGAACATCTAGATCTCACTTGTTTTGGCAGATTTCCTACAGGGAATCGTATAAAGAAACCACTCATGAAGACCTGCAAGGCACCTGTAGGTAATAGAAATTTTTTGACTTAGAGGAGTGTAACTTAAGACTGCAGTGGTATAAACATGAATGAAAGTCCTTAAAAAACTCATCTACGTGAGCACAAATCAGTTACAGATCCTAAATGGCCGCCATTACTAGCAAATTTGAATTTTGAAATACATGATGTGTCTTGTGTATCTTGAACATTACCTTCATTAAAATGTATCCTAAAACAAGAATTCAGAGTTTAAAACACAGTGCCAGAAGCTACATTAGACTTTCATATATCTGACACAGTTTAACCATGTGGACCATTATATGTAATTTGGAACTTTTTTGTGGGCTGACTGAGTAGGGGCAGAGTGGAATGGAGATTGCTGAGGAGTGGACAGGAGAATCACTCCTCCGCAAGCTTTGAGGTCGCATCTGAGAGGCCAGTGAATTTGCTGCCTCCAGTGTCAAATCCGTGATCCAGCCTTTTCCAGGTATTTTTCTGGGGCGGCATCGCAGGGTGGGAGATGGATGCGGGCCCTGATTTTCCTAAGTGGTTTCTAAAAGAAGTAGCTCCATATGATGTTTGATTTCGTTACAGAACCAGAGCTGTAGTGCACAAACCAGATGCCGAGCATATTGCTGCTTTGGTACAGCCTAGGAGCCCATTTTCACACACAATGAGAAGAGACTTTGAGCCTCTGTTTGACCATTGTTTTCTTTTCATTCTGTGCTTTCTTGCTTCTTCATTTCTAAGAAAACATAGCTATCATCCTGCTTGTTTCATACTTAACAACAGAAAGGAAAATGGATCAGATTCATTGTCTTCTCTAAAGATGTCTACATAATGACATTTTTAGAAGTTAAACTTGAAATGAGACACCCAGGCTAATAAGGGGTTATTGCATTGTCACATGCAAAACTGTATTGTGTAGTGTATTTTTTCTACTCAAATGCTCTTTAGAAAAGTGCTCTTTATTGTTAATTCGTGTCATAAACAGTGTACCTGTAGTAATGATTACTGATATGAAAGAAGAATGGACACATTGCTTTTTATCATGTGAACAAAATATTCTCTATTCAAAGAAAGTGTATTTTTGTGGAATATTTGGTTGGAGCACACACTAACATCTTTTTAAATATCACATACTGGGAACAAGGCAGTAGCCCAAATTAAAAAAAAAAAAAAAGAAAAAGAAAAGCAGGCAAACAAAAAAAAAATACAAACCCAAGTTCAAAATCCTCATAATAATGATTCCTCACTTTAAACCATATCACAAGCCTTACAGCTCACAGAAAATGATAAAACCTTCCCTGGAACACTAATGCCAGAGGAAAAAGAGATAGTTGGTCTTACGTAATTTTCTCAAGTTGATTGTAAATTGTAATAGCTTTTCAAAATGAGAATGCTTCAGTTTGTGGCACTCATTTTATATTCATACAAACTGTATTTGGATTATAAATATTTAACACCAGGACTCTACCATTTAGAGTCTCTGTAGGCAGCACCAGTATCTTCAGTGGGCTGATTACAAGAAGGCATGTAGTGAGGGGGATATACAACAGTGTATTCCCACTTTCGATATCTGGAGGTCAGAGAATGAATCAACGCTTAAAAAAACCCAAAGGGATTTCCAATTTTCAAGTTCACCAGATATTTGGGTTGCAAAACAAATGGGGAATAGAGATATTTTAAAACTGTGAGAGGAGGAAGTGGCAGGGAGGTGTAGCAGCACTCTGTCAATAGGCAGACAGATCTCAGCCTCCAAGGACACACTTCTTTGGCAAAACCTGAAAAAACCCCGAGGTATAGCTCAGCAGGGAGCACTGCACATGTTTTCTAGCTCTAGAGCAGAAACACAGTACTCTCTTTTAGCATCCATAGCAAAAATATATCCTTCTATACATTTTGAATTGTTTTCACTTGGGAATCTCAAAATGGGGGCATATTTAGCTTCTCTGCCCTACAGTAAATCTTCCATACTGTCCTTCTTTTTATCATGGGCAAATACTGATAAGGCCATCAGTTTAGTTATTTAAATGGAAAATGGTTATGTCCTTCAATAAGACAATGAATAATTTCAGAGAACTTAAACATTTTTATTATAAGTTGTTCTTGTTGATTTTTAATCTTTCCACTAAAGATGTAATATTCCTTTCAGGAGGTCTGGACATGTTACTCTTAACATGTCATTACCGGTATAGAATTCAGAGGGATTTGCATTTGCACCAGATCTGAAGGACCTTCAATTTTCTGAATTGAGTGGTGGCCATCCTTATCCTGTAATAGGCCAATGTTATTTTTATATTATTTATTGGCACTAAGATGCTTGAAAATGCATAAGGCTAC
The DNA here is from genome assembly GCA_013397845.1 of Melanocharis versteri. Taxonomy (NCBI): domain Eukaryota; kingdom Metazoa; phylum Chordata; class Aves; order Passeriformes; family Melanocharitidae; genus Melanocharis; species Melanocharis versteri. The sequence continues at coordinate 11,501 of VZTG01007054.1, forward strand.
AGAGAAATAGTCCACTTTCCTCAGTTTCAGACTGGAAGAATGAGTCCTGGCTGCTTTCTCCTCTGTCCTTTAAAATGCTTTCATCCATCCTCAAATTAAAAAAAATGATTAAAAAAAGTAAATCAGCAAATAGAGGAATTGTAATGAAACCAGAGAAAGTACTTACCTCATTATTAGAATTATTTGTTTCAAGAGAATAAAGCTTAATCTCTATCTAAAGCCTTTATAAACACACAAATATGCTGAGTCAAATCTAATTATGGCATGACCAATCATTCAATATTATGTTTTATTAGCCTTGACTATACACTGAGTGAAACATCTGTAGCCTAAACAGCAAAATTTACTTGAACAATTGTACTGTTTAAAGAATGTACAACTGTGTACAATATAATCAGCTACTCGTAAAGCTTATGGGAATATTAGCCAGTGACAATCTGTTGGCATTTAACCATCTCCACAACCTCTTTCCCTCTAGGTTCAGTATTATTACTGAAAAGCTTGAAACTTGATCAGTGACTTTAACAGTATTTTTTTTTCAAAGCATCAGAAAATCTTGCGTAGACCTGTTTTCTCTGCTGGTTGGTTCAGTATGGTTTGATATGTGAATAGGGTGAAGAGCAATGTACACAGCAAAATGAACCCCAGGGTAGTCCACCAGCTGTTGATTTTCTTCACATAAGCCCCTATTGGGCTGTCTTGGATTTGTGACTGAAACAGTGTTGATAACTATTGCTGAACAGTGATTGCACAGCATCAAAACTTTTTCCTTCTCCCAGGCTGTCGCCATCCGAGTGTCAAGGCTGAAGGATGGACAAGAGATTGGAAGAGGGCACAACTGGGACAGCTGGCTCAGATTGGCCAAAGGGATTTTCCAATAGCACATAGAGTCATAACTCAGCAACTAAAGAAGAATAGGAAGGCTGCTGTGCAGAGACTGGCTGAGCATTAGCCTGCCTCTGGGGGATGGTGAATAACTTCCTTTGCTTTGCTTGGGTATTTTTGCCTTTTCTTTCCTTCACCTATTAAAATAACTTTATGTTGACCGTTGCATTTTCTCACTCTTGTCTTCCTATTCCCATTCCTCTAGACAAGATGGAGTGAGTGAGCAGCTGGGGGTAAACTTGGCTGGCAGCCAGAGTCAACCCACGACGACCTAATCTGCATTTAACAAGCTTAAATTTCCTTTACACATCATCGTTTATTTTCACAAGGCTTTCGTAAGTTCTGTGAAAATAATGTCACTATAGAAAGGTGATGGTGTGAATTCCTTCTTATCAGATCACCTTGCAGTGAGGAATGGAGAAAAGAAGGAAAAAAGGAAAGAAAAATGGAAAAAAGAAGTCAGCAGTATTGATAAACCTTAAAAATCTTGCCTATTATATTAAAAGCACAAGTGTAAAACAGATATTCCAGGATGACTAAATCCTATTAATAATAGCTCTCTTTTCTCTGTATTCCCCTTACTTCCCACCCCATATCCATGAAGAAGGCTGCTTTTAAATCTTGTCTAAAAAAAAGTTATTTAAATGCCATTTTTTAGATAAGACCTGTTAAAAAAAGAGTTGCCCCCACCAGAAGGGCAGACTATATATTGCAAAATGTCCTTATGACTTTTTCAAGTGCCATCCCAGTGGCTAGAAAATTTTTAGTAATTAGAGCGTGCTATATAAAATTTCTGTAACTTTTTAGGAAATCTACTGTTACAGCAAAAATTATACCTAAGGTAACCTTTTTTTAATCTGTGTATCGCCTCTACTAAGGCCAGATCCTCAGTATAAAATGCTCATTTGTGCCTAGAAGGCATACAGACTTGCATCTGCTGAGAATCTCAATTTATTTAATTTTTATAAAAATTAAGTTTACCATACTAATATTAACGAAATCCCAGTTTTAAAAGGACACATCAGCTCAGAACTCTTTAAACTGCAACACAGAGCTATCTCACTAGATCAGGCCACCTCAATAGATCAGCCGAGAGTGGGTGTTTTTAAACTCTAATTTTCTTCAGGTCATGTATTTCTGCAAAATCATTGTGGTAGCGCTGCTATCTTTTGTATTTTTTCGAACAGAACAACTAGCTATTTTCCTCTTTATTGCAGTTTTTATGCTATTTCACTTTGGTTTATTTTGTTTTATTTAATCTTATTTCATTTTAGTTTATTTAAATTATTAAATTTCCTTTATCTTAACTCAATAATTTTCTCACTTTCTCCCTTCTGATTCTTTCTCCCCATCTTGATGGGGTGAGCAAGCAACTGTGCTTAGTTACTGGCTGGGCTTATAGCAAGTCAAGTAATAATGTTAGTTTGATAACGTAAACAAAAATCTATTTTCATCTTTATGAAAGAAAAATATGAGTGCCATTATTGTGTAAAAAAACCCAAATTCAACAGCTGTGGAAATTCCAAAATAAAGCACTCAGTAAACTGAGGGACAGGATTTCTTGTCTAGAGATGCCAGTACAGAGAGAAGAAATTTCCCAGGGTACTTCCATGTCTGAAACACCACAGATTTACTTTCTAATTTATTTTACTAGAAAAAATGAGGTACAGGGAAGACAATATTGTTTTTATATATGTGGTATTATGAGTAAGAAGTATCAGTCATTTTTATGATGTCTTATTTTTATTTAAATAAATAAATTAAATAGTCTCTCCTTGCGTGTCTCCTGGACTCCACAACACTTTCAAAAGCATCGATTTTATTAGATATCTGTATTTTTAAAAGTGTTGCAATTTGTGGATAAAGACAGAAGAAAAGACTGCAATAAAGTTAAAATATTCTTGTCCCTTCAGGTCTTCCTCTAGGACTTTTGGAAAAGCATAAATGAAAAAGTTTAGGTCTCTTCTAGGAATTAGGATATATGTGTAATTTTAGCAGGCTGTTTTTAGATTCTGAGGTTACAATAACTCAAATTTAAGTATTTCAGTATCAGTAGTAAATTAGCTTTGAACTACTACAGCAGTGGGGTTTGTCTTGCAGTATCTAACACTAACAAAAAAATTTAGAATACCTGATAATCTGGAGAAAGGAGGATGGAACACTAAGACCAAAGACTGAGGGAAAAAATCAGAAAGAGGTATTTTTAAGCTCCACTGAGTTCTTATTAATGTCACTAAGACCTCTTCACACTGACTTCACAGTACTGTGGAAGAAACCTGTTACCAACAAAAGAAATTGAGGTTAAAGACCAGATAAAAGATGTTTTTTGCTGAAGAGAATTGAGATCTTTACTGCAGAGGACTGTTACATAGTTTAGAATGCCTAAATTTTCAGTAACTGCAGAAAATTTGAAGCTTTCATTAACAAAGGAAGTTATTACAACTTTGCAATAGATGTGTAATATTGGAAGCAGATTTTTGCAGGACAGCCTATTTATCCAAGATGCCTACTGAGATCTGTATTTTTTACAGAGCAATTGTTAGTTCAATACCCAAAGCAATACAAAATTACTGCATGAATCTGATGTGTATTTCTGCTACCTGTACATGGAACCTATTAATTATTCTAATGCAATTAATGCTTGCAATTTATACTTTTTTCTTAACCATAATATATTTATATATATATTAAAATACTTAGATGTAGTTTCTTAATTCCTGACTGAACCGTTTGACAAAGCATTTAGCTTTAGCTTCAGCAATTTCCTCTTCAATAATCTCAATACTATTAGAGTTTTTTACTCAAGGTTTTTGGCCCCTACAACAAAATCAAAAATAAAGCAGAATTCTGCCATGTCCTGTGCCTCCTTGGGCCATCCTGGCAAAACATGGAGCTTGGTCATGCACTTGTAAAGAAGGAGGAAGGAGCTTACTGACTTAGTTGAGTTTTAGGGAAGAGCAACACAGTCACTGTCTCCTTCAATATTCCACATGAGGTGGTACACCGGGGAAGGGAGGATGCTGATTCTCTAGTGCCTGGGAATGTAAGGAGGGAAGTTTTTGTAATCACTTGTACCTTATCTCATAACTGGATACAATCTTGCCCACAAGCCTGCTGATTTTTTAAAGGAGTTTAGTAAGCATGAGCCACTGAATATCCATTGCTCATTCAGTATTCCCTAATAGCTTTGGACAAATAGGCAATTTATTTGCTTTTGATGTTTAGATTTATACATTTGTCTCAAATTACATAACTTGCAATTTGCTTTAATATACACTTAATTTCTTATATGTAACTTAGAAACTTATTTCAAAGATTCAGGTAAACAAGGATGGATAACAAGGTCAGTAGTCATAGCCAAATCAATGTTGGGTTTTTTTAAAGTTTTGTTTAGTTTTGCCTGTTAATTACATGAAGAACATGAGGAAGAACTTGAAAGCAGAATGGTGCAATTCTAATGAACACATGAAACAACAAACCAAAACTTTTCAACAGTATTTTTAACTGCAAGCAATGATTACAAAATGCTCCCTGCTGTGGTATTCACATTCTAAGAAATTAGGATGCTTGAATAAACCTGACAGGGAATAATACAGCCTAGAGGACTACTCAGACAGGATGAACTCAGAGCTGATTAAAGAAGTTCATGAGGTAACTGCCTGTGCTCTCGTTTTATTTCCTCTTATTTCTTGTAATTGTGGTGTGATTTGCTCGCTTACTTCTTTGTTTGCTTAGAAATTTGATGTTGTTTTACAATTCTCAATGATAATTATGATGTGATTTTCAATGCAATTTTTCTGGATGTTTAATGCAGTCAACGATTCTCAAAGAAAAATATTAAAAGTTACTGAGGCTGCATACTCCTTGATTTAAGATACATAGTCTTAGCATGATGAAGAAATACAATTGTCTTTAATATTGTCAATGAGAGGTATATATATATATATGTGTATGTGTAAACATTGCTTGTAAATTTGTCAAACACACTGTCCCTTTAATGAGACTCTGTCCTTGTGTGCTGTGGTTTTGGCTGGGCTAGAGCTGATTTTCTCCCTAGTAGATAGTATAGGACTGTGTTTTGGATTTGTGGTGAACATGGTGTTGTCACAGGGATGTTTTAGCTGTTGCTGAGCAGCGCTGACAATGCATCAAGGCCTTTTCTGCCCCTCACACCACCCCACTAGTGAGGAGGCTGGGGGTGCACAAGGAGCTGGAAGGGGACATGGCCAGGAAGGGTGACCCCCTCTGACCAAAGCGATATTCCAGACCATATGGCTTCATGCTCAGTACATAAAGCTGGGGGAAGAAGAAGGAAGTGAGGTAGTTCAGAGTGATGGGATTGTCTTCTTAAGAAGCCATTATATGGAGCTCTGCTCCCCTGGAGATGGCTGAGCCCCTGCCTGCCTATGGGAAGAGGTGAATGCAGTTGTTCATTTAGAGTGAGCAGCTATCATTCTTTCCCAAACACTGGGTTCTGATTTCAGGACTGCTCTCTGTTCTATTATGTTTCACACATATGTTGCTGAGGAGGGTTTGCAATTACACTGAAATCAAGAACCAAAGCAAAGACCTGAGGGTTAATGTGATTGCAATTGAAATTACTGAGGCTTGTCACTTCACAATCCTTTTTTACAAACTTTACTTTTAGTCATGTACAGAGATATGAGTGAAGCCTTTATCTGATTTATGAAATAGTCTGCTTTTACATGTATCATGGAATAGAGCTCTTTAACCTTTGCATCTGGATTTGAATGTATACGCCAGTTTCCAATCTGTGATGCCTAGAAATGGTGGTTGGTCTGGACTGCATCATCTCAGCTCTGGGGTTGTTCAAGAGAAGGCAAATTCTGACTTTCTCTCACAAGACTTCTCCCTTGGAAGCATTCCCAACTACTTCTGATAGTGCTGATTTTCTACCTTTTTAGCACTTACATATGTGCCGTGTTTTCTGAGATTCATTTGCTTGAAATGGAGAAATGCGTTTGACATTCAGATGGATGCATCTATATCCTCTCATCCGTGTCCGGTGTCTCTACTGTTAAGCAGTTATTTTCTGATGCATAGCAGAGGATAGTTAGCTACTCTGAAGATAGTTCCCCCCAGGAGTGATTAGGTAAGAACCAGGTGTTTTATATCCTGTGTTGCTGTGTTTGCTGGCTAAAAGCAAAGCAAGAGTTCTGCCAGTATAAGCCTCTGAAACTAAGTGGCTAAGGAGCCAAGACAGATTTTCTTAAAAGCATGCAGAAATCTAGAAAATCCTGTGTTATTTCCATTCACCTGCCTTCTTTTTTAGGTAGTGAAAGACCATGGCATTTGAATGAAATGGAACATTTGAAACATTGTAAATGTTGAAATGTTCCATTTGTTTTTTTCACTCACAGACTTGTTTTGAAGGGGTTTTAGCGGTGGTTTTCAGAGATATGGAAGACATTACTTGTAGAAAAAGCAAAAGGCTCTCTTTGAGATTCTCCCAGAAGAGATCATCAGTACTTTTACAGGAAATTTATTTTTATATTCTGTAATTTTTTGAAAGCAAGCTATAAGGACAGATCTCAATCATAGATTCCGAAATACTTATCTGCCTACTGACTTGTAGGCAGGCTTGAAAGCTAAAACGAGCAGCACACATTGCTTCCTTTCATATGATGCAGGATCCAGTGCCTGTACTGATTCTACAATTTCTGTAGAAGACTGTCTATGGACCTGGGCAAATAATTGCCTTTCTACTTATTTTTTTTATGAACCAAATGAGAAAATTGATGTAATCTCCCACACATAGTCAATATTTTAATGCATTTAATTTATTTGCTGTTGTTTTTCTTTCTAAATACATAGGGAGCAGACTGCAAACAATTATGAGAGAATTTTTGCATTTATTAATAAAATAATATTTTGGAGATAAACATGATGGGGCGACAAGAATTATCTGGAAGTTAATTATTGAGGTGTAAGAAACCTTATTCTCGTGAGCTGTGTGGTCTTGCAGGTAAAATATCTTAGGAAAGAGTGAGACTGCTTCCTTTTAGAGTGATTATGAACCTGAAATATCTTCTTCCTGGCTCTCTCTCAATTTTCTGCAACTTACCCAAGAGTGAAGGGGGATCTGAAAAAAAATTACCCTCAGTTCTCTGTCACTTATTTTGACATTTTTCAGTAAAGGAGCCAGCAAAGGAGTCTTTGTTAGGATCTTGTTTTTACAGAAAATGGAGGCTGGCTTTTGCTATATATATTCAGTTGACTGTGAGGATTTATAGTCTGAAAGAGGGATGAATGAAATTTCTGTCTTTTAATATTACTGAAAAAGAAGATAAAGCAGAGACTCTGTTCTCTGAAGGGTGGCTCAGATGCACAACACACACAGCTCTAGATTAAAACTGTTGAACATAAATGGTGAAACTAAAGTATACCATTTATATATATAGTAATATTCTCTCTGTCTATCTTCAAATCATGTGACCTCTTATTAAAGTCAAAAGTTTGCCGCTTGTGGAGGTGCTTAAGCATAAGAAATGGACTTGGAACTTGGAACTGTCCAAAGCTGCTATAGAGACAGAGGAATGCTCACTGTGAAAAAGCCTTTTTTTTTTGTACTTACAAAAAATTTAGTTTTGTCGCATGTTCATGAAGCCTTTTTATTGTAAAAAAAGAATAAAATTCACCAAACATTATGTTTTATTTCAAAACACACACATTCTTATATTGAAAACAATGCCATATTTTCTGCCTTTAATTAATAATTTGCATATTGTTTCTTTAATTTTTTTTTTTTGTCAATGTGACACTGTTTTCAGAAAGATGCATCTTTCTTTTCCTCCTTCCATTTCAAACATTCATTATAGAGATGCCTTTCCTCCTAAGGAACCACACGATGCCATTAATTTAATCTAGCTAAAGATGTCAACTAAGTAAGCATTTATATTTGAGTCCCTTTTCTACCTTTCCTAGAATCAACTATAATTGATAAGACCTTCTAGACCACTATTTATCACACCTGCTTCAGACACCAAGATTGGGTGAATTGGACTTTCAAATGTCTCTCTTTTTTGTGTGTTTTAAATTTTCAAATTGCTCAACTACAGTGAAATAAGAATAATAAATAATAGGATTCCTTCCTTGAACCACTAGGATTAAATTTGTTTGGGTATTATTATTCTTCCTTTACTTACAAAGTATCTGTCTATCATGTGTCCATTTTTTTCTCTTTATCCTACTCTTCCCTGCTGGAAATATTCCTAAATTGAATTAATAGGCAATTTTAAATTTCTGATTGTTTTTATCCACAACAGTCGATCTGAACTGATCCTTCTGCCACCCCCCCCCCTTATTCTTATAAGAAATATCTTGTTTCTCTTCTAAATTAAAAAATACTCTGCCAAATGTAATAAGTAATCTAAGTAAATATTTAAGCAAAGAAATAACTACAAGTACTTTGGGAATTTATTAGCATCAAAATGTTTTTGCACAGTTTGGGACCTCAAGAAAATATTACTAGTTGCAAAATGTCATTAAATATTTATGTTTACTTGATATTGAAATACATCTGCTTATTTTTAACTGTAAATTTTAGTAGACATGAACTTAAAAATCTTTAATGTACTTTGCAAAAGCAACCAGATATATACTAGGAACTTAAGAGGAAAAAATTGTAATGAAAGATACTAACTTTTCTAGTTTTAGGAAAACTACATTCTAGTTTTAGGTTAACATACAGTTCAACTGTGCACGTTTCATACCCTTAATTATTTGATATTTGAAAATATTTATTTTTAAAAACTCTTTATGTGGAGCGGAAAAAATAGGTGAGAGGCTTCCAGTTGTTAAAGCAAATATCCATCTTGAAAGAAGTTGCATGAATTTTCTGCATGTATATAATAAATCTTTGTCGTGAAATCACCAAATTGGAAGATACACATCGCTTAAACTGACCACAAGATAATACTCAAACTCTCCCTCTATGGAAAATCAGTGCAAATTTATGTATTATAAAATGAAGCTTGTAGCTGTCCTTACAGTCTTGGCCCTCATTTTTATGTGCATTAAAACAATCTTGAAACACTTTATTTCTGTAATTGAATACTTACATTCACTTTATTCCTATTTCATGTGTCAAAATTGGGAGTTGGGACATTAAGAATTACAATACTTCATTTAAAGAGATTTTAATAGGATAAAATGAGAAATTAAAGATTTTTTAAAAATTTTACTTATAGAAAAAGACCAGTTTATATTGTGAGATACTTTTTATATTAATAGGATCTTCTATTATTTTCTATATAAGATAGAAGACTAGCTACTTTGAAAATTTAAAATGCAATATATGCTAACATGTCTTTAGTAGCAGTGTTTTACTATTGTACATTGAGGACTGAATGGTAGCTTTAAAGTCTCTGAATTTTATAGTTTTGCAGAAACAAAATAAACTAAAAAAATTATAAGTGCCACAGATTTTTCTTTATGGAATTCCTAAATCATTTTTTAGCTTCTACATTTACATCTACTTCGAACATTTACAATAGCCCACATAAATCCTGTTTATTTTTTACTCCTAAGGCTTGTACCATATTTATTACTAATTTTTGTTGTTGTTCAAAAGCATAAAGAGATTCATTTTGTGTATATTCACAGTCTTCAGGATGGGGGAAGTATTGGTTAGCAATATTTTGGTAGAGGGAGGGCTACAGGGGTGGGTTCTGTGAGAAGCTGCTGGGAGCTTCCCCTGTGTCCATCAGAGACAATGTGAGATGAACTGACTGCAGCTCCCATTCCTCATCCCCTGCCAATGGAAGGGAGGGGTGCAGGAAATCAGAGGACATGTTTTAAGATTTGTTTTTATTTCTCATTATCCTACTCTCATTTGCTCAGTAATAAATTATGCTATGTTCCCCAAGTCAAATCTGCTTTGCCCGTGATAGTAACGAGTGAGTGATGTCTCCCTGTCCTTTTCTCAACCCAGGAGCCTTTTGTGATGTTTTCTCTCCCCTGCCCAGCTGAGGAGGGGAGGGATGGAGGAGCTTTGGTGGGCACCTGGTGCCCAGCTGGGGTCAACCCACCAGACAATGTTTTACAATATAGTTTTAAATCAGTGCTGGAAGAAGAAGAAAAACAAGGACATCAACCCAATTTGCAAAAGACAGTAACAATTCAGCTATGTTAAACTGAATTAAGTTTAGGGTCAGGAGTTATGGAGTAGAATAATGCAAACCAAGCTACTACACCATTCTGCTTCATTGAGTCTGTGGTGATAATGAGGTATCGCTGAATGCTAAATAAATTATACACGGAAATTTGGGCTTGGAAGGAAAGCTCTCATCCTTTTTATGGCAATGACAGAAACAGCAAACAATATCTTAAACCAAATATTGAATGTTATAGGAGACATTCAGTAACCCCTGAGTCTCAAATTGAACATAAAACATAGTTCTTTTAAATTTACTGTCACAATTAATTGTTTTTCAGTGCCATCATTGCACATTGCTGGAAATAATTTTCCTGCACTTGTTCTTATCCTTCTGTAGTTATTTTCTGAGTCTTAAAATATCTGTTTTAAATTTAGCCTTGTGAAGAATCATTTCAGTGCAATCACTGGATTTTGTTGAATATCGTTTTCCTGCAGTCAGTCTAATTTGTGACTCTTACAGCTATTGCTCAGTCCTTTCCATTAAAGGCAGCCCCTCTACTGTTTGTTCCACTACTAGTCATCCAAAAAGTACTGGAAACATGTCAGCCTCAAGAAATTTGTATTGGAAAATGCATATATTGTAGGAAAATACATTCCAGAGGAATACATTTTGCACAGGTTTAAAAAGCTAAAAGTAGTAACTCAAGTGTCATGAAAAAAAGAAGTAACCGTTACCATATTCTGCAGTTTGTGTTGAGGTCTTTGTCTCCTTTCTCACTCCTACTCTGCTCTATAGTTATACAGCAAACCATCACTAATCAGGACTTCACTCATCCCTATACACTGCAGATTGCAAGCACACGCAGAAATTATCTCTTCATGCTTTTTAGCAAGGATTTTGCAATGCATAAAGATTTAGTAATTTGGTGCATCAAAAATATATTCAAATATTTATATACAAATTCTATTCATGAGGGATTTATTGTTTCTTAATAAACAGCCATTTTAAAATTTCTGTTTCTCTACACAAATGGACATCCTTCTAGGTGTTCCATCCTACAGGCAGAGCTGGTCATTCACACAGTTAAAATTAGTTGTCATTTTTAACATCCCCCATGGCTTCAAGTCTCACACCTTCTATAGTCATAGCCATCTAACAACAATCAAAAAAACAAATCATAACAACTTGAACAGTCCCATCAGCATGTTGTCCCCCACAGGGGACCTATGTCCTGATTTTAAAAATATTCTCAGTAAATTTTTAGTTAGGATTTTCCATGCTGAACTGGACATATCGTCATAATATAATATTCTAACTTCTCCCTGAAGAATTTTAGTAGCATTTTATTTTGGAGAAAAGAAAATATAGGAATCAGAGTAACAGCATTAAGCACCTAAAAACTTCCTATATAACTTATCGAGATCAATATTAGAAATTAAAAGTTTGAAAAAAGGGTACTGGAAATACTGTATTTGTGTTTTATAGTAGCTAGTCATACCATAAAATACAAGCAGTCAGGAACCTGGGATGAAACCCAAGATTCATTCATTCTAAGGGGTGGCCAAATCATGGAATAACAAAATTGAGTTTTCTCTTGAGTTATGAAATTTTTGTATTAGTTTGTTCCCCAGAAGCCCAGTATCAGGGATGTGGGTATTTTCCATACAGTCAGGCTCACATTAAGTCAAGATGTTCTCCAGAAAGGTGAACAAAGCCATTAAAAAAAAAAAAAAAAAGAAAAGAAAAATTGAAATATGAGGTGTATGCTAAATGGCCCATAGGAACATAGGTCAAATGAGAAAAGCACATACTAAATAGCTACTTGTTTAGTTAATGATGCAAGCAACCATTCAAATTAAATTGTAAGTAAAGAGTGGGTCATCCCATGTGTGCACAAAATAAGTCATTTAATGGTTAGAATTCATAACTTAGCATTTTTATAGTATTTGTATGCTTACCTTTTCCATCTGAACATCCTTGGAAATTATGCAATATTTATGTGGTGAAAAAAATGCCTGAAAATAGAGGTGTGACCCTCCTTTCTAAAAGGCAACATTGACTGAAGAGTTTTGACCTCCTCCAGTGTATGTATTTGGGTTGTTTCATTCATTACCCGGTGCCAGCCCTTCAGCCCTTTATCAGAAGCCCCAGCTTCTGCAGGCTGTGGGCCAGGGAGAGGTGAGTGGGGCAGGCACCGGGGCAGGGATGGGCACCCACTGTCCCTGCAGCCATCCTGTCCCCTGTGAGGGTTGGGTGCAGGACCCAGAGCACCCTCTGCTTGAGGGGCAGCCAGGCGTTGAATTCCAGCCCAGCTACTGATTGTAGTGGTGCAGCCATGGTTCAGGGGTATCTTAGCTTCCCCGCTACTTTGCTGAGCATCTCCTTCCTCCCCCAGCCAGAGCTTGGCACCCTCATGCCCTCATGGTACCTCCACAGCAGACTTAAGTTCAGGAAAAACTGAATTTCACCCCAGTCACCAGTGGAGACAGATATTTTTCAAAGGCTCCAGTTAACCATAGCTCCCCGAAAAACCATTTCTGTCAGAGCAAATGGGGACCAAGTTGTTTTCTTCTGCTTTCCAGCTGCTCTTTTGTGCCATGGCCTGTACTTAATCCTCTGTGACATGTGGCCCAGTTTATTCACTGCTAATGAGAGGGATACATGAGTGCGGATATAGCTGTGATACCTGAATTTCCAGACTGGAGGCTCAAACCTACACGCTGCCTCTCCTTTCACTCTCGCCCCTCTCTCCCCTGCAGCATTTCATTTCAATGTTTGTGTTTATTGGGCAGTGAGGTTATGGAAATCGTCTCTCCAGTGCAGTGTGCAAAATGCTGGCTGCATTGTCAATGTAGAGGTACATGCACGTGTGCATAGGAGGACAGTTTTCTTATATTCATTAATAAGTGGCTGGAGATAAAAGTATAGGGAGTCTGTTATTCCCGTAACTATTATACAGGTCAGATGAAATAAATTTTTTCTGTGCAGCGATTAAGATTGATGTGGTGTCCCTCTAAGCCTGTTTGTCATCTTGCTTCCTCAGGAATTATTTCTATCACTGCTTACTTTTAAGAATCTGAACATAACTACTCATCAAAATAAAATATGTTTTTTAGGTTATGTGTTTTTTAGCAAGGAAGGCACTGGGATTTGTTAGATTTGACATGTTTACTTTGCTCTGAGGCTAAATATAAAATATAATACATTTACCAATTTTACATGTAAGCATTTATTTTGTAATGTTGAGAGAATGGGTTACAATTGTAAAACATAAGTCATAGCAGCAATATGAACTAAATTATTCTTATATTAAATTTCATATTAGTAAAGCCAACAAAACATAACACTTTTTTTTCTAAGATTTTGGTCACAAGTGCTGAGGAAGGCTGCACAATAAAATTTGTTGTTGTAATTATTACAGTAGCAACACAGCATCTCTTGCAGTCCCAGCTTGGGACTTAGAATTCCCTCTGCACCATGTTAGCTGCATTAAATCAGGCATTGGCAATGGCATGTAGGCTTTATGTTTCTATTACAGCAATGATTATGAGCCTTTGGTCAAGAAAACAAAGGCTAGTTATGCTTGGGAACTATTCAGATAGAAAAAGAATAATTCTTGCCCTAAAAATCTTCCAATCTTCTCTCCCATCTAAGAATGGAGTTCATTTATGTAACTTCCATTACAGCAAATATTAGCCACATGAAATAAGGTACTAGAAAGGATAATTAGTACCAATGGCAGTCAGTACCAGTGCAAAGAAAGGAAATGAGAACCATGCAGGCTTGTTTATAAAAACAAAAGGAGTGTCAATAAATGTTATGAGAAGGGAAGGTAGAAGTCATCCCTCAAGGCCCTAGCACTGGCTGCCTTGACTTGGATACTTCTCAAAAGAATTAAATTTGCTTTGCTTTTAAATATACAACCCTAAAATTGTAGAATTAGTCCTTTATTCTGTCCTATACTGCATAATGCTTTTTTGGTTTAGCTCACTACAACCATTTAAACCCTGACTGAATAACTGCAGATTTTTTTGAAACTGCTGTCTTCTCATTTTCCCATTCATAGCCATTATGCTGACTTGCAGAGAGTCTTTCATGGAGCCTGACAGCAGGAATGCAGCAGCCCGGGTTTTTACATTGGAAAAGGTATTGCATCTTCTTTGTCAGAAAAAAGCACAAGGATATTAGAAAATCTTCCTTTTTAAATTTGATCTCTTATCAGGGAGTCAGCAGCCAACAGAATGAAGCCACTACATGTACTCAGTCACTCATTAATTTTTTCTTCATTGCCAAGTAAAGGTCGCTGACTTATTCTTTCTGTTCTTAGAGTATTTTAATAGAGATAAAGTTGGACAGTTGTGGCTTTGTGTGGCTCTTTGCTTAAATCCTGCAGAGGGCTCAGGGACAGCGAGAAGTGACATCCCCTAGATGTGTCTCTGGGGGATGAGAGCCTGCGTTGGTCCTGCCAGGGGTCTTGTGCTGGCACTGCACAGGTCAACACCTTAAACCTGTGCTGCAGTGTTTACTCCCCTGAAACAATCAATGTAAATATACAATGAATCTGACAGGTTTAGGTGTTGGTTATGCAGGTTAGTTCAGGTTGGGTTTTTTCCTTTGTTTTTACAAGCTATTTCTGATTTCATGAAAGGTTGGCTTTTCATTTGATAGCAGGTGTTGAACATCTTTTCTGGAAAACACATACATAGACACAGGTTTAAAAAATGTTAAATCACAGGTTTGTATATTACTGAAATTAAAGTTACTTACAGGATTTACAAAGCCTATGAAGTATAGTATTCTACTGCTTTTTCAGGCCTTGGAAAGCTTTGATGACAATTAAATAGCTCCTCCACTGCCATTAGGAGGCAAGAATTGATGGGGGATCTCTGTGAAGATCATACCTCAGGAAGGAGAAAGAATATTTTGGAGTAATAATGAAAGCGTATTCCTTTTCAGGGACATATATCCACTGTTACCCTTTAAGCAAGAAATATTCTCAACAAAGAACCTCACTAACAATATTTCAAACTCGAATTTGTTTTTAAAATGATCGTTGTTTTAAGCCAATAGCTCCTCAGATTTCAAATGATGCTACATTCCTTTCTGAATCAAGCAGGCTTACTGGGGTTGGTAAGAGAAGCTAACATTTGGGCTACCACTTCATGATAAATGGTGCTTTCATAGCTTTCTGAAGTTTTACTATATGCTTGACACAGTAATCATATGGGTAGCAGAAACATCGTAAATTATGTTCTTAGTAGTTTATGGGACAACATAAGTAGGAGCTGTGCTTGTGAATACTTAGGAAATCTTCACAGAACATGAATTGTTTTCGTATAGAGTAGCAGTTAGTAGTAGCATAGCATATAAAATGTATTTTGCAGTACTACAGCTAGTGTGATTTTAGTATAATATATTTAATAAGTTAATTTTTTTAATGGATCGTTAGAAATAAAGCTGCACACTGTTAACAGTGTCTGATAGGAGAGGATGGGATTCAGAGCATTTCTCTGACTGATACAGGGTCCTGAAAATGCCTGTGGCCTGGTTACTGCTCTGGACATGTCTCTGCCACAAACCAGAGTGAAGTAATGACACACCAACTGAGCAGGCGCTGCCACGTGGTGTAACGCAGCACCTGGCAGAGGTGCTCAGCGCGGTGTGAGAACCAGCCCACCCTCTGCCTTGTGCAGCTGAAGCAACACTGAGATGCACGGGTAGAAATTGTCAGGCAGCGCTGCAGCTTGCAGACATACATTCTTGCCCCCCTTTGGTTTTTCTTTCCTAATAAAAGGATTATCAAAATAATTTAATGAATTGATGCTTTGTATTGTTTGAGTAGAGTCACAGATAGCTGTGCCCAATAGCAATGACTACAGATACTAAAACAAGTAAAGACAAGACTAATGTTTCAGTTTCAGCCCTATATTTCCTTTGAATTTATCTGCGCTGTCCTCTCAAATAGTAATGCAAATAAAAACAATTAATGTAGGAAAGGCACTCAAGCTGCTGAGTTCAGACTTTGCCTCATTTTTTTCTTGTTTTGGATGGCCTAGCAATAGGAAAACCATGTCAGTGTGTTACTTTTTTTGGTTGTTTCATTAATCAATCTTCATGAAAAAAAATACTGAAATTAGAAAGAACGCAGATTGTGCCTATGCTTTCGTGAAGACATATTGAGCTTGTCTCCTGGAGAGAGATGTTTTAAAGGAAAGGAGATCCCAAAAGGAGACATGTGAGCTATTGACTCAGTAGAGAGATGATAAGGAAAAAAAATCCTTCTTTCTTATAGGTCCAGGCTGCTCAGGCAATACCGGATTTGTCTTTGTGCTGGAAGAAGGTATGTTATAGAGTACCAGCTTTGACTTGAAGTAACCCCACAGACAGCTCACCAGACAGCTCATTAAAATAAGGTATGTCAGAGTGCTCTGGCAAATGCCCCTTGCATAGCCATTAAGTACAGAGAATTTTATGATGTTTCTGCACTGAGGCTACTGCTGAAGCAAAGGGGCAAAAAGGTTGAATTATTTCTGTGCCCATTATAGGCATCCCTGGCATTTTTATTTCTTTTTAATGCATTAAAAACTTTGGTGATAATTTCATTAATGGAGTGCTGTGCCCGACTGGTTTTGCCCTCCAAGTGGAATGCCACCCTGGCAACTCTGTGTAAGGAAAGCCTTTGCAGCCTTGAGATTTTGTGACCTTGGTTTGGACCTTTTTTCTGGCCATTTTCCGTACCACACAGAGGTAATCTCTAATGCCAGCATATTTAGAGAGGGGAGGGTCACATCTCCATCCCTGCCACTGCTTTCTCACATTCCCTCGTTGTCACAGTGGTTTTCTTATGGTGCTGATCCATCCCTTGCATGCATCTCCAGTAGACAATGATGAAAATGTCCAGTGCTTTTAAATTCTGCTTGGGAAATTGATGTAGCTTGCCCCAGACTGGAACTGCAAAGTGGGATATAACATAAATTTGTTGTATACTTTGAAGACATATTGTGTATATATTAAGACTTTGGTCTTAACCCTCATCACTAGGACAAATTCCATCTTTTCTGCATTGCTCACTCAGCTTTCCTCCAGTTCAGTGGTTTGAACATTGGTTCACATGAAGAAATGAACATTTTTATTGCCTGGTTTGAATTTAACCAATTAACAGATCTATGGAGAGAAATTGTCTGTATGGCCCTGTGAGAGCCAGCATCCATGTACAGTAGATACACCTGTCCAAACTTGACTTCTAATAACATGGTCTTTCTAAAGCAAAAATTATCAGAAATTGTTCAAAATTTTTTCTTAGATTATAGTTTAGTGATCCATCACTTATATTTGTTATTTTGATCCTTTTAATTTTAAACAGCAATGTAAAATTCTATACAAGAATTTGTTTGTAGGAACAAATAGAAATTTTTTTGCCAGAGAAAATACATAGAATATTTTTAAAAGGTGGTCTCTTCTTATATAAATTATAGTTGCAAATACTGTATTTTTCAAATTACTGAGAAGAATACACATTTAACTTGAGTAAGATGGAGTTATTTCTATCCATGAGTTAGGTATCCTGCTTCAAAATGCATAAAGGTTTTCCAAACATTTCCAGCCTCTATTTTCCACAATTTTTCCGTTTTCAGATGAACATGTGCTAGCAGATTAGCTACAGTGGCACCGAACAAAGGAATCTAAAAAGAAGAAAATAACGAATATAATTTCAGAAATAGAATTTAATAGCAGCTAAAATAGTTATGATGTATATTGAAGTTTTGTAGCCCTCTTAATGCATTCTCTGTCTGTGAGAAAGCTGGTAGGAAAGAATGCTATGGCCAACTTGATTCTCTGCTCATTTCACGGGACTGAAATGTGCGAGAAAACTACAACTACGACTTGAAAAATTATTACTGAAGATAACATAGCTTATACATTTGCATGTAAAACCACTCATTTACCACAAAATAATAGTAAAGTGAGATAATTTCCTTGGCTAGGAAAAAAACCCCAAGAATTGTGGGGAGAGTACCAAAAGCTGTGGAGGAGTTAAGACTGATTTTTTCACTCAGTATGTAAATCATGAAAAGTAAAAAAAGTTATGTAAGATCAGTTTATATAAGAGCAATTCATATAAGCTAGCAAGATTTATATAAGTTAGAAAAACTGCATAAATGACCACAAATGGGACAGTTTTCTTATTTCTTAATTTCCCTCTACAATTCATCCGGAAATTAAATCTTTAGGTTAAAACTTGTCTTGAGCATGGGGATTAAAACCCCCACAAAATAAACAAAACCCTCACACATGCAGCCCTAACCCATAGCTTTCCTAAAACCTGCAATGTTTATCATCAGTAATTCTTTTAATACACATTTATAATCCTCATTTCCTTACCTCCACCAAAATAATGGATCCCTCACCCTGTAGAGGAGAAAGGAAGTGCAAACCTCTTTACCTAGGATTCAAATATAATAATATGAATTATCATTTCACTTTGCTGTGGCACTCGAAGTTATTACAAATACCATTCTTAAATTGTAGGATGACATTAAATCGATTCTTAGAATATTTTGTTGGCAACAGATCAAAAGTTAAATGTCAAGTGATTATTTCTTTGTAATCAAGACATTTTATGTGTCAAGTAATAACAGAAAAGTATACTCTAAGTGCTAAAAGTTGCAATATTTATGTAAAAGCCATATTTAAAACTAAAATATTTTAATAACTTTGAAATCAATACTCATGTATGTACTTGGCTCTAGAATTTATCACAAATTTCTTTGTTGATTATCTAAACATACTGTTTATTTTCTTTTGGTAACTACTAAATTCAATTTTCAGGTTATTTTATTTGATGTCTTGGGTTTAAAACTTTGTTCCAATAAACTGATTTAGCACAATGTAATGGTGTGTCTTTCATTTTAAGGTTATTAAAGAAAGGTTTTTTGAAAATGTATTTAAAATATAGATGATGTGGATAGAAAAGTTTTCAGGTTTTCTATATAACCATATCCTTGTTTCGGTTCGTTGTCACCTCCTTAATACTGCATCTGCCACATACATTGAGAAGAAAATAGTTTTGAAACTGCTTATCTAAGAGTATGAAATATTTTAAAACAACACCATATACCTGCTACCTTTTCAAGAGGAAGAATAATGTTTTACGTTTCTGAGAGTACCCCACTTACCAATTTTTGGAAATGTCAGAATTCTACCCTACACCAAGAGGTGTTTCAAAACAAGTAGCACTTCTAAAAGGATTTGTTTGAGCATTTTTATCACTCAGCATAAATAAGAAATAGATAATACTAGTCTGTTCGAGTATTAAGAGCAATTCATAAACATGGGGCCAAGTATAAACGTAAAACACATTTTCCACTTGTAAGATCAATTGAAGAAGAATGTTAGCTTTTTCGGTTTTCAATTTTTCAAAGGCCTTTCTTTCATCAGAAGATCTAAGCTTTTGCAGTAGGCTGAGAGATTTCCCAGCCATTTTGCTATTTCCAGATAAGATGTATGCCGAAGTGTTCTCTGTGTCTGTGGTATTCAGCCATGTTGGAGGTAAAGGGAGTTCAGCCACTGATTTTTCACCAAAATCCCAAATGCCACCGCCTTTGCAGCCTGGCACACTGCGTATGTGTACATAATGTAAAGGAGCACAAGAGGTTGACAGCAATGGTTGCCAGTTCTGGCAGCAACAGTACTCAAGATTCACAGCGTGGTGACGAGCCCACTGAGTGCAAGGGTGCTGAAATTTCCTACCAAGTATTTCTTCTGAAAAAGACATGCTTTTATATATCAGAAGATTAATAATTAGAAGGGGCAAGTGGAAAACTAATTTCTGTATTTGGAAGAAAATCAAATTAGAGAAACTTAAGAGAGCCTTTACTTTGGCATTAGAGCAGGAAATGCTTTCTAAATAGTCTCAACATTAACATAAATTACACTTATGGGAAGGGATGTTAGAAAAAACTGCAAAAACTTTTGTTGCATTTTGCCAGACATTAAGAAGGAAACAGTCTTAGCAAAAGTACAAAAAATAATGAAAGAGAACAAAATAATGAAAAAACCAAAAAAGTTTACGGTATTATCTTTTTTGTCTAAAAGCTATTGCTAGGAGCTGGGGGAGGCTTGACAATCAGCCTTGCAGATACACTCTGCTTGAGCACAGGTGTTTGTTGGGCAGTGTCATCTCCCTCCTCTGTCTAGACACTGCCACTCTGGTCCCATCCTGGGAACTTCAGTACTGGAAGAATTGTTCACTGAGCACCCGAAGTACATAGAGGATCCAACAAGGACTAACAGAGCTAAATCTCAGTGTGTTGAATGTGCTCATTAATCTGAATTAAATTTCTCAATAATAATAATAATATTTATAGTATATTTACAAACCCTGTTTTTAACATGGACCCAAGCAACTTATTATATATACTGTTTATTATTTCTCTTTTCTAGAGGGAATATATATTTGCCTCTATAGTAAAAAGGATGAAAACCTAATCTTTTTACTAAAACTAAAAGATTAAAAACTAAACTAATAGATTAACAGTAATCTTTTCAACAGCACTTCCACAATTCTCTTCCTTCCAATATTATCGCTAAGATTAATGTAACATATTTAGAGAAAATAGACTAGGGACAATCATACAAGAGAAACTCCTATAACCTCCATAGAAGTCAATGAGGACATTTTTCATGGGAAATTTCTGATGGAAGTTTTCTATGGGGAGAATGTGGTAGAATAGTTACATCCTTCAGAGGTTTCTCAGAACCTCTAGAGCCTTTCTATATTTCACAATATCATAAAAAGAAATGCATTCCCGAATTTGTTCCATAATTAATCTTTTTACGGAACTAGTCTTTGACATTTTGAAATAGTTGTTTTGATTTGAATAGTTGCAAACAAATCTTTTTGTTCAACCATTGCTGACTTGGAACACTTTGTTCCTACTCATTGAATCAAACTGAAATCTACCTCTGTTCTGATGGTTGAGCTCTGTGTTTCCAAGGACTGCCATACTGAGGCTTGTGGGCTGGGTACTCTTGCTCAGCAGTACTGCCCTTGCATGCCACACCAACCTGCAAGATACAAGGAATGACACAATGTGGGCAGAGGACTCTGCTAATTAGAAAGAAGCAGAGAAACTAAGAATTTCAAGAGTGACATTGGTAGGATGTACAAACATGAATGCCAAGCCAATTAAGTTTAAGTGAATATGTATCAAAACTATAAATGTTTGATTCATTTCAGGAAAGAAGAGCAAGAATACAAAAAAATGTCTCTCCAAATTAAAAAGATATAACATAGCGGCAAAAAAAGAAGCCTTTTGGTCAGTGGACAAAATAAATCAATGAGGATGTTAGCTATTATTCCTGGATCACAATAAATTGCTGATTAGCATTCTGGTTTTCCTCTCATATTTTTATTTCCTCTCATTTTATATCAGCATTCTGCATGAAACTGACCTCTGCTTAACTCTGGGAAAGCTGTAACATAGCATTAAAGGTTTGGCATGTCCTTTGGCACAGCCCCTATCAAAATGTGGTGTAAAAGTTGTACCATCTTAGAAGTAGGTTCACACTTGTAAAACTCTATTCCACGTTGCTTGTTTATTGCATCAGGCTCACGACTACTACTGCCACTCATCATGTTGCATTCCTCAGGCTAGCTCTTCTATCCAGCACTCTGGGGACACAGAAGATTGATTCAATCCCTTCCTCATTCCCATTTTCTACGTGTTTTCCTTAAAGATGAATGGCCGTGCACCTTGCAGCTACTACAGCACCGTACGATGTTTGCAGAAGGCCACGTAAAATTGCTGCGGCGCGTTGCGGTGCGTCCTGTCCGGACTTCCCCGGGCTTAGCCCTACTCCCGGGGAGTCGGAGGCACCCAGCCTGCAGCGAGATCTTTGGCAGTGGATGCAAGATGGTCAGGCTTGGTTGCTGGTAAGGCGAAGGAGGAGGCAAAAGAGGCAGGAGCGGCTCTTCGGGGGAGACATGAAGGTTTATTCCATGGGGAGCGGAGGTTCCAGGAGCACAGGGAGAACTGGGGGGCGAAGAGTCCCGAGCAGGGCTCGGCAACACAATACATACCTAAGGATAGGGGCGTGGATACATACAATCAACCAATAGGGGTAACTCAAGGGAGCAGTACAAAGGAGGGAAGACATAGCAACAACCAATCACAATACTAAGGGGTGGAGAGGAGAATGACAGACAGCTAGCTCAAGGCGGGAAAATTTCCCGGGCAAACCACTCGGTGGCGGGAAATGGAGGATTATGGGAAGAAGAAGGGTGAAGGGGGAGCGCCATCTTGGGGAATGTAATGACGCACCACCACAGTAAGATATCGTACTTTTCTTCTTCTACTTGTGTAAGCTCATTGTCTGAACAACAATCTAGCTTCAAAGGCGCTGGAATAATTTTCAATATTCTTGACTCTCAGCTCTTCCAAAACAGGCCCTTGAACACTTGGGGGTTTGCAAGATGGCCAGATGTTCTCTGTCCAAAATGTGTAGTTTCAAGATAATGAATATTCATACCTGGGCTTCTCTGCACTTTAGTGTATCAAAAAAGAATTAACCTGGCAAGACTTCCAGTTTCTGATTTGCCCATTTAGTAGCAGTACTAATTTTAAAAAAGCAAATAAAAAATGAATGAGGATAGAGTTGAGGCTCTTTTGGTCACTTGCAATGAAGTTATCCCCTGGATTTGCTGAATTCTTGTCTTCCCACACCCAAGGATGTATCATTTCATGACAGTTTTAACACTTGATGAAGTTATTTCAGGGTCATTAATTACAACTTATCAAAGTGGTTTCTGAAAAAAAAAATGTATTATCAAGGTTGGAAGGTATTTTAAACCTGTCAGCTTTGAAAATATATGGTTAAAAGAGAGTGCAACAGGAGGAAATGAATGTTCAACACTTAGAATGATGTTTGAGACGCAGAGTGGAAACAAGCAAGCCTGCATTGAGGCTGATAAGCTTCCTAAATCCTGCAGGGCTTCTTGTACATCAGTATCTTTATAAAAGGTTCATTTAAGCAAGTAATTTAGGGTTGTGAGCTTTTTTTCCCCTCTCTAGATATGCAGTCTGATGAGTTTAAACAGTAGCACAGTGCTTCACATCTTTAGCCATACCAGCTTAATCCCCTCAGCTCATAAACACACAGAATTAATCTAGAATTGTCTGTTAAAAAAAAAAAAAAAATCAGAAAGCGTGACAGGAATTCTGTTCTTGTTAACCTGCCTTCATCTCCTCATTGACCTTCACGCTAGTCGGAAGATGTTTTCTTTGTTAATTTGCTCTGTATAGTACTTAGCACACAGGGGCTTTGTTGCTAAATCTGGAATTGACTTTCTGTAAGATTGTACTTACACAGTCTTTGCTAAGAGCCACGTGACATTGATGGCAGCATCATAAGGCAGGCTGGAGGCTAAACCATCCAGCTGGCACTTGGGACTATACGTAGACCACTCTAACTAATAATTCGGGAAGGGAAATTTTGGGTACAGAGAGTGTTTACAGTGTCCTCCAAAACATATTTATCTGCTGCATGGCCACACCTGGTCTCTGCGCAGCCTCTGGCTTCCAGATCTATCTTGTCACTAATGATGTCAGGCAGAGGGATTAGAGCTTTCCCTGCAGGAGCCCAGTGCCCTGAGGACATCTGCAGGAAGAGCAACCAACATCTAAGTGACAGGAATGCAAACCAGATTCAGGAGGTTTTTACTAACTCTGGAGATGCTTGAGTTTTTCTTTGAACAGTTGCCAAGAATAGTTGCCCCTAAGGCTGCGTTGCCACATGCAGTGTCAACATTGCAGTTGGTCACAAATCGCATTCCTGTACTGGATGCTGGACAATCACCACTGCCTAGGCCAGTTCAAAAGAAGCTGTGGAACTGGCTGAGGCCTGAACCGATAGATTCCCACCAGAGTGGAGGATGGCACTTATTAACAGCAAGGAAACAAGTGAATGAGGTTAAGTGAATGCACCCAATATTAGATGTTTAGAGCACAAGGTAACAGAGAGATATTGGATTTATTATATTGCGTACATTGAGAAAGGATGGCAGAGTCCTTGTCCTGTGAAAGAGGGGTTTCCTCTAACAACTTAGGTTGGTCTGTCAATGCCCCAGGAAGGCTGAAAACCTTGTGCCGAACCCATCTGTCAGTGCCCCACTGTAGGGACCCCAGAGAACAGCCTGCTGTACCCACGAGCAGCTTGACTTGCTCAGGGACACGCACCAACAGCGTATTGGAGTGAAACCTTTATTGCAATTTGGAAAGAGAGACCCCCTCTGCATCTCCCTACTCCTAGTCAGGTATGTTCTCCACTGCCAGTAAGAGCTGGTGCCCTTGAAGGACTTACATGAAACACTTCACAAAACTGCACACTTTATTAATTAACACACTGATAATAGAAAATTGTGACATATTAAAGTTTGAAGATTGATGGCGATAGTGACAGACTGCAAAGACAAATTTAAAGCAATATACAGACAAACTCTAATTATCAATGAAATCCAGCTTGACAGAACAATTTAGAGCAAATGGAATACAGTTCTTAAAATAGGCATTTCTATGGGGGAGAAGGCAGGTTCCACCCATCAACTGATCCCAGAAGTTACAGTGAAGTCTTCACTAACTTCTCACTGCCTGTAGTTACAACGAAGTCTTCCCTAGCTTCTCCATAACCATAACTGACTTTTATACTACTTCTTTACATTTATATGGAGTTTGAGTTGCTCTGGTCACACATACTTTTATTACTGATTGGTATAAAATTTTCTTGCTTCACTGTGAAAAATTTAGCCAATAAAATATGGGGTGCATGCTCGGTGAGGGGTGCTCGTACACAGGAGATGGGTAATTTTGGCATGGAGGTGTGTGTTGGTATTGCAATTAGATTATAACGAACCCAGTTCATCCAAGGAGGGTGATTTCACCCCAGCTGCTGCTTCACCAGCAAGACATCTTCTCCTCTCTCCCTTGGGTGGCAGCTGCTGTGCAGTTTATTGGCTGCATGGCACCATCAGGTTCCCATCCCTGCAAGGATTTCAGCTGAGCCTGGCCAAGGTGTCTCCACTTCTCTCCACCCTCCATTTTATCCCTCTTAGCATGTGTGTAGGGTTGCAGTCTCTGTATGTGGTGACTCAGGGTGGAATAGATTTCCTGCATGCCAGTTGCATTCCATCCTGGAAGTAGCAACTGCATTTCACTCTATAATTTCCTCATGGTTATAACGTCTCTTAGAATGCGAATATAACTTCCCAGTTTTCTCTGATTTCACCCCCAGTCATCTCACCACAGCCCTCATGGACTGTAATCAAGGGTGCTTCCTATTTCTCTGTACTTACATTGCTGAAGTGGCTTCCTCCTGGCAGCTCCATCACCACTTCCCTCCTCCCTGAAGACTTCTTACTATGGAGTCAGAAGAGTTGCAGAGATTTTGGTCAAAGGATGGATGTTAATGGCCTCATCTGGCACAGAAATTCTGCATGCAACCACCCAGGATCTCTAGATAGGATTACCTCTTTAATCATAGCAAAAGGTGGGAGTAAGGCAGACGAGGCTATTTTTTTCACTTTCTTACAAGTTATAACAGAGCACATTACTTACAGTGGTTGATGGTCACTGGGAGAAACCAAAGTGGTAGTTACAAGTTACCAGTGCAAGTTCTTATTGGTGTCCTCTGAAAGTTGCATCGTATAAAACTGAATTTGAATCACTACCAGTTTATATATGGTGGTTTATTTGCAACTAATTGATCTTCCTTCTGCTTTGTATGCTCAGAACTGGGCTTTACTTTGCCAAGA
Organism: Melanocharis versteri; assembly: GCA_013397845.1. Classification (NCBI taxonomy): domain Eukaryota; kingdom Metazoa; phylum Chordata; class Aves; order Passeriformes; family Melanocharitidae; genus Melanocharis; species Melanocharis versteri. Next base: position 37,313 of record VZTG01007054.1, read on the forward strand.
AAAGGACTCATTAGATGCCTTACTGTGTCAGCGCCGTGTAGTTGTGTAAGACTTTTCCAAAAACCCTACTAGTTTTTTTTTCTATACTTGGTTTGTATAGAAAGGACAATATATGATAATGAAATACTGCCTTGGTATTTTATACGGTAAGCTAATATTTAAATTTAATCAATCATTTTGTCATACATGAAAGAGTAGTACCAAGACAAGCCTTTATTCCTCAGACATTTGAAAATTGTCTTATAGCTCGTCTCAGAGAAGACCTATCATCTATCAAACAAAAAAAGCCATTCTTGATTTAGTACTGTGAAAGCATCAAGTTTATATGCAAAATAAGTCCACGGGGGGAGTACTACTGGTCTGGCCTTTATACAATTATAACCCAAACCTCTGGCAAAATTACTTCTGCAGGCCCAAGAAAATGGTGCAAATAGCTTCCTTTCCATCTGGCAAAACTATCCACTCATGGCAATGACTGTGAAAGCTTAGAAAGTGTCACTGTGAAAAGTCTTGCCTAATGCCATGTTCCTTGCTGCAGCAAAAATGCATCCTTTTGATCTGCTGTGTAAACAACATTATTGCACACTGTTTATTTTGAGTAGTTTTTTTCATTGTCAGAAAAGACATTTCAGGGGATGCTCATGATCCTTTAAAGGATGTCAAAGCTCTAAGCAGATTTAGGTTCCTAAAATCACACTATCTTTGAAAGCCTCCAGCGGAACAGTCCCCACAGGCTTTGTCCAGTCCAGTCTATCGTAACAGATGTTTTAATGTAGCTTTGTGCTGGGACAAGAGGCGGGAGAGAACAGCTCTTCCTAGGGAGGACCTGATCCACATGAGCTGCTGTCTTCTGCTGTCACCTGCAATGCACCCAGGACTGTAGCTCCACAATATTCTGCTTTCTCATCACTGTGCTGAGCAGCTCACATTTGACCTTAAATACCTTTGCAAAGATCCACAAGCACTCTCAAAACAGAGTCCCTATACTCATGAAAATTATTATCACTTCTGGAGTACAAAGTGTTTTGCCTTTGGGTAAAGGGTGAATGGGCATGCATGATCATGCATCTCACTTCAAGTTTTTGATGCTATCAGACACAAGATGCTACTGACTTGAAAAAAGCAAGCTGGCAGGAGAAGACAGGAGGCATATGGGGCTTAGCCTCTCTGTGTCATGCATAAATCCCAGGGATTAGTACGAGAGAGATAGTCCTTCTTCCTAAAAACATTGGGGGGTGTGTGCGTATATATAACAAAACGTGATCATATACTACTATTCTGTGTTCCATAGGGAGTGTTAAGACTTAAGTAAATTATATCGATACACATGAAGATGTTAAATGTATTTTATATTTTATACAGAGTTTCTATCACCGTTTTGTTAGAAACAAGAGGAAATATTTTTCATTACTGTCCCATTTTCATTGCTGTCCCTTTTTCATTACTGTCCCTTTTTCCTTTGCAAGATGAACCTTGCAAGCCACTACTGCTAAGTGGTATTATTTTAAGATCCATGTAGCTTGGATGAAAAATTTAATGCAACATTTAGATTCAAATTTTCCATGAGAAGAAAAAACCATCCTTCATGCACATTGAGTGACAACTCGTAAAACTGTATTATAAATTCACCTTGACTAATACAAGAATCTATGAATATGATCAAACAGGAATTTGACTGCTCCACAGAAAAAATAATTTGTAATTTACAGAAGTTAAACAATTAATTTAAAAAAGCAAAGTGACTTCTCTAAAATCTATAAAAATATTTAAAATGTTCCAAAAAAATGGCATGTGTAAAAGAGTTGAGCACATCCAGGACTGATATTTATTGCCAAATTGTATGAAAGCACACAGACATTCAATTATCTGCTATAAAATCCTGTCCTGATAAGGTACAGAATAATTCTATAGTACTGACTTTTTTCAGATCCTTAAGACTGTACCTGTGCCTAAATGCAACAGGATGCAGAAGCACTTAGTTATACTGAAAAATCTTTTGAGTTTTGTTTACAGAAAAGAAGGAAGTATTTAATTCAACAGCAATAGATGAAAATTGCAGCTGTATTTTTATCATTGACAACATTGTGTAGGAGTTTCTTGACAAGTCATGAATTCACTTATGCTGCATAACCTCATCAAGCAATTAATCTGAAAATTCATTTTACTATATCACTGATTTTGTTTTCATGTGAAACTTAGACAAATTATTTCCATATGTGAAGCCTACTACAGGATAAGGCACAGAATAATAATTCCTTTGGAAGCCAGAAGGCAATATATAAAAAATGATCAGCGCACACAGGATACCTGAGTCTTATGTGATAGTGTTATCTCAAGCAGATATGTCTTTCCTAGATGACAGCTTCTTCATAGCTGTCTGATTGAGCTGCTGGCCCAGAACTCAGGTAGATAAACCTGCCTGGCATTCGGATAGTGTTTCATCCCTCCAAGATGCTACATGGCTCTCCAAACTTTCAGTTCCTTCTTTCCTGTGTTCCAAATGTGAGACCAGATGCTGAAAGGGTCTGTGGTGGTATGTCAGTCAGGGTCACCTGCTCCTTGTGTGCCCCCCTCTTGAGCCGTTATCACAAAGGCTGCTTCATAACTAACGTACACAGGGAAAAATATGTATCTGCAAAAGTCACCATGCCATTGCCTCAATAGGGTTAGTAATAGAAAGGCTCCAACTTTAGACAGATTCTCTACTGTTGGTGCACAGATCGACATTTTTTGTACCTTCTGCAGACACTCACTTCTCGGACTCATGCACATTCCTGTGAGAGATCAGTACAGGTGGCTGCATCGCTTACTTTATAAAACACTGTGCTCTTTTCAGGAATTTAAAACCTGAACTTTCTGACTTGGTAGTGTCAGAGTGTACTAGTGGGAAGGTGATGAGACGGGGATGTTTTCTCTGTGCCTGCTCTGGTGATGCATAAGCCCATCAGCTCTTGGCAGACGTGCCCATGCCCTGCTGACAGCGCCCTTGCTGCCTTTGCTGTGATCTTTGCTGGAGTTCCTGCAGACACCCGCATGGCTCGGGCTGCTGCCGTATGCTACTCCTTTGTGTGGATGTTGGATGATGGGGTGAAGAAATGTTCAGCTGTATTTAGTTGTGTCAGGCCTTACAAGCCTTTGGTTTCAGCCTACTACCTGCTTGGCGCTCCCTTGGTTTCCTCTACATGCCACATGATGGTCCAACTCTGTCTTCACTTTTGGCTTTTTGCTGAACAAATGTGATCCAACACAGGGATTTCTGGAAAGCTATTTTATATAGAATGTTGAATTTAAATGCTTTCAATTGTTTTCGGGAATACAAAAACATTGCTGAAGGAAATGAAAAATAGTACTTAACAGAAAATTCCGTCACAGCAGATAGAATTAAAAAATAGTGGCTATTGCTGACAAATGCCTGTAAAGTTAATTATTCATCAAAGCAATTCATCTGAGTTAAGCAGATGAACAAACTGAGCTTACCTAGCATCGTAATTTTAGAAACATAGAATGCTGCTTTGGAAGAGCATAAATAACATTTCATATCACCCAGAAAGTTTAATACCCTGCCATTTTTTTGATTAATATAAAGCTGTTGTCTTTATTAATAATGTGGTTTGGGCAAGTGCCACATCAAATTCAAGTAGCTGAAAGCCAAGGGCCCTCATAAAGCAAATTAGAATGAATAAATTGCACGGACTATATTGACTGAAAAAACCCAGTGGTCTTTTAGCACCAACAGGTTTCACAGATAGTCCAGAATGACCTTACAGTACATTCCTCTAAAAATAGAAAATTATCTGCCCTATGGTTTAAGGTTATATAACAAAACCTTGTAATCAGTCTGTCACACTCACCTGGCAATACATTTTCCTAGATGTGATCTTGGACCCCAGAGAATTTTCCCAAAAGAAATTGACAAAATTTTAATGAAAAGTTTCCTTTCTAACTGCTTCTTTCAAGTAAAAAAAACTTCATCAGAAATTTCAGTTTGTTTCTATTTACAGTAAAAATTTATAACAATTCAGAAATAAAGGCAAAAGAATATGGAGGATAGTATCATAAGAGAAAAACCTATTTCCATCTGAGAGAAGACAGAATTATTCTGACATGCTGAACTTTTAAATTCCTGCTCAATATAATCATATATATTTGTATGTATATGTGGTATGTATGCATGTGCATCCATAAAACCAAAAACTTAAATTTCTCTTCTCTAAAGTTTATGTCAAGCTGTCATTCTTTTGGTCTGAGAACAGCCATTGTAAAGAGACTTCTAAACACTGTATCAGTATTAATTATTTTATTTGTTTAGGGGTTGTATAACTATCTACATGAATCAGGGTTTGAAGGCAACAGATGGAGTTCACAAGCAATTTTAAAGAAAAATATTTAGAAATAGTGTGAGAACACAGCAAGTCCTTTCTCGTTTTGCATTTTCATGTAAATAGCCACTGCACACTATAAAATACACTACATATAAATCAACTATTATCAGAATATCTTGGCTGTCGGATTTTATTCCGTGTCCTACTACGAAGATTAAATACTGGTGGTATAAAATGTAGGCATTCTATTTTTTCTTTTAAGCCCAAACTCATCTAATATTTACTGGGAACAGTGTTGTCTTAAGAGAAGGTAAGTAGTCCCCAAAGTGAAATAAGAGTATTTAGGTGTATGTCAGCCTCTAGGCTGAAGAGGAATAAAAACAACAGCTTAGAATGGCAGATAATATGAAAAATGAAGAAAAAACAAGGTATTAAGGTATTATACCTAAGAACTTATTTCCCAGGGATGCTATTTTACAGAGGTATTTTAAAATCACCAGAAGAATGTGGACAGAAACAAGAAACAGCAAAAGCTGCTTTTACCATTCTGTGCTTAAAAATAAGCAACTTATTTTATGATAAATTTCTTTAATATTTCTAACGACATGCAGCCGTTTAATGAGGGATAACTTCCATAATGTTCATTATTGCAATGGAGTCATCAGCCCGCAACGGAATGCTGCAGAAAAGAAAAATAAAGTCACAGAAAGATGAAAAATGTACATGTTTTGTGAAAGGAGAATATTAAAAAAAAATCAAGAAGGATATTTGTATGTAGGAGATAGCAGTATGTGTCATGCTGCCCTTTTTCTTTCTTTGTTTTTCTTTCTGTATTTATTACAATCTCATTTAAATTAGCATTAAACCCAAGGGTAAAAAGCAAATAGCTACACAGGCTTTCAGAAACCCACGCGTCCTTAAAATTATCTTGGAAACTGTAGGAACTGCTGCAATTGTTAATTTCTTGAAATCAATTAGCAGAAAATGTGAAGTTGGATCCTCACATATGTAGCCTGGCATTGTTTCCATTGACTTTTTGTCTTTGTTCCGGGAGCAAATTGAACAATGACCTGCGATAAATCCTCAGGAGGTGAGTTGTTGAGTGTTCTTCTATGGTAAAATGCATAATTATTTCATATCTTCCCACCAAACTCTTACATACTTATGTGTATTGTAGTGTTATGAAAGTTATGCACGTGGCTGTGGCAGGTAGGTGGAAGGAATTTCGATATCTAAGGAAAATGCACCTTCCCTTTGTACGAATTTTCTCTTTTTACTTGTGGCAGGGAAAAGTGTATCTTCAGTAAATGTGAATGTGAATGAATAATTGAATTTTATTCCTTTAATTCTGCTCGTTCTTTCAGGGTTTTTTTTTTTTTTTCTATGAGATAAAAAGCTACATTCAGACTTGTATTTTTTCAAAATAAAAGACAACTTGGGCAATAGTGGCAAACGTACATAAGTGGGCAGATTGCAATGCATAGATAATAAATATCAAAAGGCAGATAGGGTGGGTATTGTTCCTTCTTTTTTTTTCTTTTCCCAAAATAACATATATTAAACCTACATTTTCATCTTCAATGTTCTGTTCTGCCAGGGAGCGAATCTAAAAAAGTTAGTCTATATGACTATATGGCTCTATTTTACTATAATTAACCAATCCATCAGTTAGATTTCAAGATTCTCTCACAAATGTGTTAGAAATATTTAATTGTTTGAACAGTGCAGGATTTTCTTCTAAAAGAAACCATACGAAGAGGTGGGGAAGGAGTTAAGGACTATTATTGATAAGAGTCTGGGCTTTTGTCTTTTTTGCATTATTTACCTGTGACTTTTTATTTCTAATAGCAAAGAGGCAACATTGCTATGGAGACCAAATATCTTTCCTATTAATCTACTCTCCTCACAAATTTAGACTTTATCCATTTTGCCTACTACAGAGTAAAGCTGAGAACTGAAGATAGTGCAATGTGGATCAAAGAAATAATGGGGAAAAAATTATTCTTTCTTTCCTGAGGTATCCCTTGAAGTGTGCATGTTCATTGTAAAGCAAGATAAATCAGAAAAAGAAAGGGAAAGTAAAAAACTAGCCTCAGGCAGCCTTATGATTTATATAGGTTTTATATATGGCTGTATTTTGTTCTGCTCAATGAAAGACAAAAGGGATACAAAGCACTTGGAATTTGAGTTGGTTGTTCGTAGGGTGGTTGTTCCCAGTGTGGTTGTTCCCCACTGCCATTCCCCAATCAAGGGAAAAGAGAAAGGTTGGACATCTGGAGGTATAACTGAGTGTAAGAGGTAGTGAAAGCCAATCTGAAGAGAGATTTAAATAGGATTATTCCAAAGAGTGCTCAATACTACATTTTCTATAAGCAATTCTGGCACAAAGACAAGGAAGAAGTCTTTTGCATTGCACCCAGAGATCTCACAGCCTCTTAGATCATTCCTATACCAGTGCACAAAATTCAGAAGCAAAATTTAAAACTGACAGCTACACAGTTTAACATGCAGTCTATATTTGACTGGTGGTATTTGAATTTTTGAAACTGAGCTTTTCCTTTGGGAATAAAGGATCTGATGGGAAAAAACAGGAGAACTTCTAAAATATAGAAACCAAGTTGCTGCCACATTCTCTCAGTCCTTGTATTCAGGTTGTTAGGAAAAATATCAGCTCAGTAAAGTTCATTATAAAATACAGGCAGCAGGAAAGGACAACAGAATGATGAGGTCTCATGTTCTATACTTTAGGAGGTTTGTAGTTGTGCCTGTGGCTACCTTTGTTTCATTAGTACAGCAGATAAAAGAGTTGGAAAGACATTTCTTTCCGTATCTAAAGAAAAGTTACCCGAAGACTTCAGACTTTGAGGCTTTTTTCAAGATAAAATTTTGAAGTTGAAAATATTATGCTGATATCTAACTTATTTTCCTGCTGTTTATTTTACAACTACCTGATGAGGCATTTTGCCCCAGTGACTTTCGTCCAGCTCCTTCCAAATCGGGTGTCTTGGCAAACCTCTGCAAAAGCACGAGTGTGAGATAGTCCACACTATCCAGGAAAAGCTGTAACAGAATAATAACTGGCGTGACTGCTTCTGTCTAGGTACCCATGGAGACGACTATTAATTCTAGTTCTGACTAGATAAAGACCCTGGAAGTCTTCTCCCTTCATGTTTTCTTCTTGACTTCTGAATCTAGTCTTGGAAGCTAGCAGTCTGGCAGAGTTGGGTCCAATAAGAACCTTTGCCAGTGAGCCTTTTTTCAACTAACTGAGAACTGTTTGTGGGGGAAAAGAATGTAATTCAAGCCAATAGGATCCTGAAGAAGAGTTGAGTTTATCAAGTCAGTCCCAAGCAAAGTAAGCTTCAAGCAGGAGCATTAAACTCCTTATATCCTGGTATTTACTATTATTCAAACCAGAAAGAAACACAGGTGCTACTATAACTCAGAATAGCAGCATGGAGGAAAAAACCCGATCTCTCTATATCCCAATTTAACTTACAAGACAACTGGTAGTGTCATGAAAAGTGATCAATAAACTAATTTGTGATAAAACTGAGACAGAAAAATTGTGGTCAGAAAGAAGACAACCAGCCTGTAATACTACATATGCTCCACTTGCCATTGCGGTAACACCAGTCATTTCATGCCAGGGAAGTTTTTTGGGTCTGTACATGGGTTAATCTATCTCCAACGGTGATTTAGCTCCAATTTCTGTGTGCCCTAGATGGATATGATCAGCAGGATTAAGTGGCACAGAAGAAGACAAGAAGACACGAGGAGCAATTGATGACTGGTTGGGATTTTTTTTTGAGGAGGAATTGATATGAGGATATAGACTATAGCAATAGACTCTTTCAAAGGAAAAAAAACCATAGTGGATATATATATGAATAAATAATAATTTTGTTAGTTTTATAAATGCACCTTCCTAAAAGAGAGCTGGAGAACTTTCCATCATAAGAAAAAGGACAGAAAAGAACAAAGTGGAATAGAACAGAAATGGTTGGCAAGTTCTTCTGCAGCAAGATCTTCAAAAATATCTGCATTAGCTGACTAGTTTGCTGCTTCTCTGATGTTTGAGAGTTGAAATCAGAGAAATAAAAATGCTTGTGCAGTATATTCTTTGAGCTGTAAATAGGAGGACTAAGACTCGAGAAATATTGAAAAAAGATTGGGTTGCTGACTAGATTAGAAAAGGAAAGTATAAAGCTTGATAGTAGTTTGGGCTGATAAAGAGAAAGTAAAAGTAGAATATATAACATCAGATTATATTTGTCTATCTGCCTATCTATCTATCTATCTGAAACTTCAGAGGCTCACGGTGTTATGAAAACTAATTTACAGAGCTCAGAGTTCTTAAAAAGAGTTCTTTAATATCTTTGTCTTTGTGGAAGGGAAGCTGAAACAAAGACTGGAAGGTGAATATGTCCAGCCTTTTGCTTCTGTGAGATGATCTTCTATGATATCTTATCCAAGACTTTTTGTATTGTGTGGATGTTCCAAATCTTTGCACTATCAGGTCACAATGATTTTCACTTACCTGGCTTGTAATGAGCATGCTTGTTATATTCAAGTGTCTCCTAGTGTGCAGACCCATACCTGAGATGGCTTTTTTTGTTTTGCTTTAAATGAACTATTATTACTTCTAAATTGAAATATAAGCCAGATATATTAGCAGTACAACCAGTATTATGGAGAATGAAAATGAGGCAATTAACATCTTTATGTCACCATATGCTAACAAACTAATGTTCAAATCGACCTTGATTAAAAGATCAGAGTGGCACCAGCATCTGATTATTATATCAATCCTCAGGGAAGTATAAAAAAACCGAAGTAGGAATGTTGCTGAGGTAGCGAATGAACCTAGCTTTAAAAACCCAGAAGACACAGGAGATCAAACCAGAACAGATATAGATAGTGGTGCTGGGAGGCCTGGCACACTGCAAGTGCTAACAAAACCCCACAGTGAGCCCCATTGAGAGCCTCAAGATCCCTGTCGTGTGTGCACAACACCCACGACACCTGCACACCTTGTGGTGAGAACCGCACTGCCTGGGGGGCAACAAGCTGCTCTCGTGTGGGTGGCAGTGCAACACCTGCTGTTTCTGTTCTGTTACCTTATTGTAGAGCAGGTCTCAATCCCTTCCTACTGCCTTTGCTGCTTTGGCAGGCTGCACTTCAAACAATTTCTTCCTTTTTGATTACTACTATGCACTCCTCTGCCTGAAGAGTTCTGAAAAAAAAACCCCAAAACGGGGAACAAACCTTTGTATTAAGCTCTTTTCTTTCCATGTAGCTCCTGGCTAACCACAGGACAGTAGGGCTAAGTGCTGCCACACAAATATTGGCACCTTGACAAAATCACTGTATCTGTACTGGAACCACAGCTGCTGACCCTGACTCCTTAAGCACCACATTAAAGGTGTTTATTTACTGTCATAGGCTCTTGCTCCTTATTTTCTCTTTGGTCCAAGATCCCCCATTATTAATATTGATTGTAATTGTTTTACATCCACTTCTGACCTGAAATAAATAATTTTCAAAAACGAATTCTGCTGTAGAATGAATAGCAATGTTTACCAGGGCCTGCATACTACAGCAGGTGTTGATATAAATCAGTTCATATATTAATGTAAACCCAGTCCATCTATGCTGATGATCCTAGAAAAAGATGGTGAGAGAGTATACATCCTCTGTCTTGAATGAGCCTTTAACATAGGAAACATCAAGGTACAGGTAAAAAGTTTATTAAAGGTGAGAGAGTTGTACTGGGATCCATTAACAGCAAAGATCATCACAGGTGTATTAGGATGTGGCAGGTCATCCAAGCCATGCATGCTAAACCAGTGAATTGTGCTTGGCTGTGATAAGAACAGCTGTCAAGAGCGAGACAAATGGAACGATGACCTGTTGTGGAACCAGGCACTAGGGTTTATTTAAGAACCAAAACCATTTAAGACTATACTTTACTTTGTTATGTTGTACACTCACTTATTTCCATCACAGTGTCAGGTTCGCCACTTCTTGGCTTTCCACAGCTGGTCTGGGAAGGCAGGGCAGAAAGCCATTTTGTATTCTGTGGTGCCACTACTCACAGTTCCCAGTCTCAGCTGTTACTGGGCCAAGGTCCCTGAGTATCATCCAGCATTTATCTCTGTACATTTCTCTGATCTCCAGCCTTCTGGAATCAGGACACCTCCTGACTTCCAAGGTCTTCCCTCCAGATAGGATTTTCTTTCCAGACTCCCTTCTTGTTTCTGAAATCCTTTCTTCTTTCTATGAACATTTCTTTTTGGCCCTTTCTTTTCAGCAACTCAAATATTTGTTCTCAAAATCTAAATATTCTGTGTGCAGAAGCACAATGGGCAATCAGTGTCCCAACTAGTATTTCTGGCTAATGTTACTTTATACATTGGAAGATTGGTCAGAGAATTATCAAAATTTACAACCTCCCCACTCAAAAGTCCAATCCTGGTCATTCAGTACCCTCTCACAGTTATCTGTCACCTATTAACATACAGTTTAAGCTACTTTTTCATCTATCATGCCATGAGGTCTCTCCTCCTGGTGAGAGCTCCAACAGCAGCCTCAGCAGGCTTTCCTAGAGATCTACATCCAATCCAGTCCTGTTGTTCACCAGTGGAGACCAGATCGCCTCTTCATCTTTTCAGATGTGTAGAGTTCATGAGTGAGATTCAGTCTGAGATTAAGACTAAACGTATCTAGCATGAGCTAGATGTGATGTTACAGGCAAGGGAGATCAATATTGGCATCTAATATGGTAGATGGACTATAAAGAATCATTCAACCAGCCAACAATCAGACATCTGTTTTAAGGCAGGCTGAATTTCTCTCCACAAATCTACTCTCTGCACTGATTTTTTTAACTATCCCACTGAGAGCTGCTGGTAAGATTTTTTATTTATGGTAGTGTCATTTTTTTTCCATGGCAATACCACTGCCATGGTTCCTTAACTATATCATCCAGGCTCTCCTAGGAGCTATCAATAAATTCATCATCAGTTCCAATAAATGAAAATTACTCTTATTCCTGCTTTAATCTCAGCATTTCTGTGTATTCCAACACCTTATTCTTTCCACTCCTGCTTTGCTGCTTAAATATATTAATTTCCCTTCCTCAGTTCTCTGCAGCACTTTTTCTAGTGCAGCAAAAGTGTTTTCTACTAAACTGAACTCCAACAAAGCATATTTGGGAAATTGGTGTAAGAGATGAACTCTTTACATTCTGATCAAAGGAAAGGAGAATGCACATGGCAAATGCTGTATCTATCTTGGTACACTCAGAAGCTCCGCAGGACAGAACCTCTAAATCACTCCATCCATGGTGGCTAAACTAGGTAGGGATAAAATATAATCCATGGTGTTCATAAGAAAGCCCTGAGAAAGTCATCTTGCAGTTCTAGAGGCAATATAGTTGCACTGTGTTCTTGGACAGTTGCAATTGCAAAAATCCCCTGAATAAATGTGACCAGAGAGTATAGATCATGAAAAGCCAGTTGTGGTTCTGCCAGTGGTGTTGCCCTGATAGGTGTCACAGAATCTGTGCCGCTATGTGCAAAATGAGTGAGGTTTTACCCAAGAAAATCATTCTATCTGTGTTGCTGCTCTGCTCTGCTCTGGATCTCACCCTAAACTAGTAAGAGCAGCTGCACTACCCGTATCATGATTGTTCAATATTCTACTCAGACATCTGTAAGTATAAAATCCTACTTCCTTTCTATCTCCCAGAGATGATCATCTAAATCTCTGCCCTAAAACTTCTCCACTCAACCAAGGTTATCTCAATTTCTGGACTGTTTCTGAGTTTTCCTTTATATCTCTACTGGAAATTTGAGCTGTCCTTCAAAATGTTGTGTCTCTTTCCATCCACATCAAGATCTATTTTCATTTCTTAATCTGCTCCTTCTATGCTTGCCCTGTATTTTCTTATAGTCCAAAAATAATTTATTAGGATCAACTATACTTTTTTTTCCAGGTGCCTACCTTATGACCATCACTGCAGCAGGTAAGAAAGGCCAGTGTAAGCTGTATTATGATAGTGTCTAATGAGTCATTTCCTTCCAGCGAAGTCAACTAAAGAATGTGACTAGTAAGTGTCAGTTTTGTACCTGACCGTTAGGCAGCACTGCAGTTGGGATGTTCAATGACATATCTAGATGTAGAACTTTAACAAAACAAACTTAGTCATCTCCAGAATTAGGTAGCAGTATATTTATGCAATTTCTATAAATTCAAGAAATATTTTACCTGTGTTTGACTGTGGTAGAAATAATCATTGGCGCAGTGTGACAATTTAACTAGGGATAACAGAATTACACTCTTAAAAATGTAACTAAACACTGTATTTTTCAGTGGATACGTATTTCTGTGTTTATATAAAGATTATTTACTTACCAAATCATATTTAAATAGTATGTTGTTATCCTTTTCATATGCTCCTGAGTTAATCTTTATTCAAGCTGACGTCCTCAAACTTCAGTGAGACATCTTTTAAACAAAGACTATCATCTTAGACCTTGCTTGTATATATACAAATGCCTACGCTAGACTGTTCTTTAGTTCTATACAAACTAGTGGGCATATTCAGATTACGTTCAAACATGACGTTGTCCAAGTATCTTTAACTCTGTAACTATATTTTAAACCATGAGTGTTTCTTCATTAATATATTGAATATTTACTTATTTGTGTGCAAATGTGAGATCTACATTATATAAGACTCTTTTTTTCCCAGTAAACTCCTATTTGACATACAAAAGCTGCATTGTAAGTTGCATACGAGTGATTGATTATTACAATAGTTTAAGCAGTGTTACTTGCTTCATGTACCAGATGTACATTTAATTCTGCTGGTAAACACACAAGAGGTAAAATCTAATATGGCTAACATCCAACAAATCTCTGTACAATGTAAAGTGAAGTTCAGCCCCTCCAGATCTTGGTCCCTCCAAAAACCTACCTTGGAACTTAAGTGCATGTTGCCTTAATATTTAGTTCTTCTTGTTTGTGTTAATGAGCAACTACACAGGCAAATTCACAGAAGTTGCGGTATGGACAATGTTTCTCATACAGCAAAGTTTATCTGCATCTGGTATCATGTGCATTGGGAAAGACAGATCTTGAAATCTACTAGCACAGAGGACCCTGTATCAATGCCTTTTGTATTTATTCCTTTCTATATTAATGATATACCTTGAAAACTTAGCGAACCTGTATCCTTTCTGTTTTGCCTGTCTGTGTAAAACTACTGAAATACCTTCCATGTCTCATTTTTAGTGGCAGCACTACACTGATATCTGTCTGAATCCCCATCTCTAATTAGGGTGAGTGCAAAGAATCCTAAAACTTTCTAAACACATGAAAATAAAAGAAATTATTGCAGTGAGATGGTCATGGTGATGAATGTTTTCTTAATGACTGACCTTTTTGTAATGACTCAAACAATACACTCACCCTATGATTAACCTTCTTGGTGCTTACCTGGAAGAGAAATATTAACTTCCCTTCTTGGTTCAGCAAAAGTATTTTTTCTTTCGCTATTTAAGATGCCCTCTGCTCCTCTCAATTCATAGGGAATATTCTTGGGTACAAATACATATATAAATAAATACAGTGTTCGTGCTGAGCCTCCTTTGGCCAAAGCATACAAAAAGCCTTTTCCTGCCCATGTTCTCATCTTGTTTTCTGCTCAGTATTCTTAGAATTACTGAGGATCTGATGGCTGGACCAAAATGGAGGAAATATTCCTGTTAATAGCATGTGAATTCTGGATACAAACATACATTGTGTGTTTGCTTTCTGTTTCCATTGGTAGTGCCAGGCCTGGGCACTCTTTGGGTTTGCCATCCACTGTGTCACACAGACTGTGTCAGTGTCACAGTCAGCTATGACTGTGCTGGCAGAACTGTGGTGGAAGGTTTCAGGTTGTCATGAGACACCAGCACAATAGCAAGTACATGTTGCACACTCAGATATACACTCACTCTCCTCTTTGCTCCCTAAAGAGATTGCAATATTTCTTAAACAGGCATAAGAATTTAAAAAGCCATCTTAAATACATGGAGGCGGGAAGGAGGAATCAGTGTCCTATTCATGGGCTATTTTCCTAATTATTGTACTCTGTTGGGCAATTAGCTGAAGGTTCAAGTTTGATATATCTGTTCTGAATACTCAAACAGCTCATTACAGATACAGGCACCTTCTTTTGAATTGGATTGGATCCTATGTGGAGGTGTCAACTTCAGCTATATTTAATTTTTTCCTGCCACAACCTTTGCATTTGCAAGTATTTTCTTCCAATAGAAATTAGACTACACTCTATTTAAATGTAAACTCGTAAACTATGCATATATTTAAGGCTGTATTTGCAACCACCTTTTAAAATAGACCTATTGATTTCCTCTTTTCATAATAGTGAAATTACCATATCAATGATCAACTATTATTCTCTTAATGACTTGGATTTTTAATTATATAGTTTTTTAAAAGACTTATTAACCAAATCTCTCTCCCTTTCCACTCTGCAATACCTAATCTGGATTTTTTTTATTGCTAAAAGTTTTCAGGGTATTAATCTATAATTTAAAACAACACTTTCAAGGTGTTCATATGGGACATGCAGGGGAAGAGAGAAAGGATTTATGTTTAAGTGCATGATAAACAACTTCCTGGTTTTATTGACATGTTCTGAAGACTGGCCTTTAGAAAGATGGAAAAGATGAAAAAAGTGAAAAACTTTAGTTTAAGGTCACCTTATCAAAATTAACCTTGAAATAGCTCTACTGTATGTATACAAATGATGTATGCATATAATGATGCTTCAGCAGAAAATTAAGGGTTAAGACATCCAGGCATAATAAAGATAGTCTTCTATTTAAAACAATATAAATAACCTTTCAGAAGTATCAAGCAAAATATTTATACAGCATGATTTTAAGAGAAAAGGAGAATGCAAATGCATTATTCAGATTAGCAGAGATACAATCAATCTGGCAAATCAGTAGGAGACCTAAGAAAAATTCTGTTCTATTTATAGCAAGGGCTCCAGAGCAAGCTCTGCTCTTTTATATGAAGCAGCAAAATTACAACTGCAGAACAAGCACTTTGTGGATCTACGGCACTTGGCAGGAGATAGAAACTGGTTCAAGGCCAAAGAAATAATACCAAAGGTTCTGCTGTTGGGAAAAAAGGGAAAAAGCAAAAGGCAGTAATTCACAAAAAGTGGAAAAGCATGGGTAGCCTCTGGAACCTAATCCTACCCAAAGCATAGAGAAGGAAGTTGTGATGGAAAGGAAGTTAAAACAGGCAGGCATGGGACTGGTTTGTGGGTAAAGAAACAGAAAACCAAACAGACGTGCAGCATATTTTCAGCAGCAAGTAAATAAAATCCTCATGGGCAAGTAGTCACAGAATTTTCCATCAGCAGTGAATTGCTGATATTCTGTATAGCGATGAGGGCTGCTAGTCTATAAAATCATGGTTTCCAGGTGCTGTTTTGCCTGAAATAATGTGCTAATGAAATGGGAGGCTGTTGGCTGAGCTGAAAGCAGGTCTGAAACTGCAGAGGTCACAGCCTACATGCATATAGAAAAGGTTGTTCCTGATTCCACTAGACCTCACAGCTAAGAGTGGGGCAGAAATAGCTCAAAATAATTGTATGAACATGGTACCATCCCAGCTTCTGATAATAAATGTTTCCAGTGCAGAAGAAACCATATAAACCTGTTCTCTATCCTTCCCAAATGGGGTTAACAGATACATTAAAAATGTATTCGTTTCTGAGAATTTAGAAATGCAGCTCAGATATGAGTGCTCGTGTTCTTGTTGTCACTGCCTCCTTGAGGAGTGTCCCAAATACAGAGTGCATAGGTTAAAACTGCAAGGGAAAGAGATGTTCTCTTAGGATATCCAGTTCAGCATTGTGGAATACTAAAGGTATCAATGGTGGTATTAGTCTGAGTATTTAAGAGAGCAACTGTCCAAAAACTGTTACTGCAGTGAGGACTTCTATGACAGACCAAAAATGTTGCTGATGAGACTTTTAGGTTAAAAAAAAATTTCACTTTTGACCAGAAAGTTTCTTTTGCAACTAGATACAGCTTCTTTTTACTGATTTTTTCTCGTTTCCTGAAAAACATGTAGAATTCTTAGGAACATGGTTTTATATTTGGGTTTCCTCAGATGCAAAAATAGAATTTCTAAATTCCAGTGAATTACACCCAGAAAGAGTTATTTTTTGTCTGTCAGCCCAGAAAAACATGCGGCCGATCATATGATGTCTACTCTCATCAGCCAGCTGAAATATGCACAGAATTTTGCAAACCTAGTTATCTCAAGTTATTTCAACATATTTGGTTTTATTCTATCCTTAGATAGGGAATTTGTGTGGCACTGGTGCTAGAGACAATCAGTTCTATGGTTCCACTAGGAAATTTGAATCCTGACAAATCACTTTCCATTATCCATTTTTTGTGAAAGCTTCATCAGTAAAGTAAAAAATGTGGAGACAAATTTACATTGTACTAACATCAAAAAGGTAAATGACTTTCAAGTTTTATCATCAATGTTAGAACAGAAAGTAGATCCCTAATTTTTCCTGCCCAAGAGCAGCCTTGGCTCCCCAGGTCACAGTTTAAAACTCTGGATCAGATGACGAGTTTTACTGGTTTTCCCTAAACCTCAAAAGGGAGGTAGCACATGTTATTCCTCAGGTTTCAAGGAGGAATTGAATGTCTCTAGCATGGATATCCCCTTTAAAACTACAGAGACCTTTACCTTCATGGTAGAAAATCGGACTTTTTTCTCTTCTTTTTTTTCCCTTCTTTTTTTCCCTCCCTTTTTTTCTTTTTGAATTAACAAATATTTTTATTTCTTGTGTATTTCCTGTAGTTGAACAGAAGGGAAGTAAGCTTCCTGACCGAAGAAGCTTACTGCTCTTTTACGTACACGAACATTTCTAGTGTATAACTGACATGGGTGCATGCTGGGCAATTCTGTCAGCTATGCAGCTATGCAGCTTAGACATATATTAGTCTGGTCCAATTTGAAACACAATGGAACAAAGTCTGCATGCAAGACATGGATTTCTGACAGGATTTGTAGCTCTGGTTCAAAAATACCCCTTAGGGTATGAGCTTCATTTAAAGATCTCTTTGAAGTATTGACTTAATAGAACTAAATATACGTCTAAAAATATGAATTTGTTTTAAAGGCTTGCTGAATTTATGCCTTTAATGAATAAAAGACTTGAACATTTGGGAAGAAGTTATAAATTGCAAGTGCATAGTGTGCAAGGAATGATCAAAAATACTGTGAAGAAGACACGAAGCTTTTTGCGCACTAGTGCAATAAAAAACTTATGTGATCAATGAGAGGTGTAATTTTGTAAGTCATTGGTAGTAAATTCTGAATTTTATATGGCACTACATGAAGAACCACAAATCCAGATTCAGAGTGAGTCATGTAGTCAGCTACCTTGATGATCATGCAACTTGTTCTATGTCGAGTGTGATTTGTTTCTGTGTCGTCTAATGAGACAGAACACAAAGCAGGCTCCACCACTGCTGTCTCTCCTAGGACAACGTTTGTCATTCTTCCCCACCAAACTGTGTGTGCCCATTTTTCTGTGTTCCTCCATGTACAGTGCAGGTCTGTCCTAGAGATTCTGTTGATTTCTTTTTAAGGTACATCTAGTTATTTCTAGCTTCCAGAAAAAATTAGAGGAAAAAGGATTTAGTATTTTAACGATGATGGATGCATTTTTAAATACCCCACACTAACTGCATAGTGTTTTCTGCTCTACCATATTTTAAAATATCTTAAGCTTTTATTGTGTTAAAACAATTTCACTGAAGTCACTTTCATAGGTTTGTTTTTGGTTTTTTTTAAGTTGTAGATTTTGGATGATCAACTAAAACTGCTGTTTTGGCAATTCAGACCTCTGGTTATTATCAGAATTCACATTACCTGAGAAGAAAATGAATGGTCCACTGCCATGTATCTTCTTGCCTTCTACCGTAATTCCTGAACTGGGAACTGGTTTGCTTCATGCAATTAATTATTAAATCTATTTGTGCAATTCTGGAAGAAGTACTCTCTGCTAGCATGTTTTCCTGTCACTCTTTAAAAGAACAAATTCATGTAATTTTGTCTTACAGATTTCATTTTAAATTTCACTTCTTCAAAGAACAGCTTCATTTAGAAAATCTGACTCTATAAAATGTTTTTTAAATCAAGCATTGTGTATATGATATGTGTCTCTGGTTTTTATCATACTGAAAACAAGGGCAAGATAGGCAATAGTAAGAGAACAAATTCTCACTGACATGATTTTCTGTTACTATAGACTTGTGCAGTTTGACCTTAACCATGATGGGAAGCCTTTTCAAAGCTAATTATTTCTGTTGGTAGACCTTAAATTTCAAGATGTTCCAGAGTGAATTGTAGTATGGAATGTCAAACACTCCATTGAAATCTAAAAGTTGCCTATCAAAGGTAGTTTAGTGGCTTTTTTTAATCTATTGTCCTTTTTGACAACTATGCTGATTTTGAAAATCTGGTGAATGTGTGACCTTTCAGGCCAAAATCCCAGCTTCTTACCTTTAACCAGTTTTTTTGTCTTTTTGCTGATTAATGTGGTGCTGTGGTAAACCAATTATCAGCAAAAGAAACAAATTTCTCAGTAACTCTTGGAGTAACTTCAATCACTCTTCTTTGATACTTGTTCCATAATGGCATTTTTGAGAGCTTTTATTAGTTCCATATTTCATTAAAAAGATTAAATATTTTAGTGATGAGTTTATCACCACAAATTTCCCACGGGCTTAGATTTACCAACAGATTTGCTTGATATCAGTCGCTTTCTGCAAGTACCATTTCTTTGTGGTGTGAGAAACGTTTATGAGATGTTTAATTTCTATTACAACTTAATAGTTTCTTTGATGCTAATCTACAAATCACTCTTGGAAACATCCTGTTATACTCTTTCTTCTTTTCATTATCACTGTAGAGAGGGGTTTTCCTTTGTTTATTCTTCCTAGAAACTATTGTTTTTTGTGAACCAAGTACTTAGAAATGGGAATTGATGCAGTATTTCACTATCATTACTTTCAGCATTTTCTTCAGATTTTTTGCTGCTATTCCATTTCATTTTGTTTCCTTCTTAGTCCCATTTTTTTTTCCATTTTGGGGTGTGGGTTTTCTGTTGCTGTTGTTGTTTGTTGCTGTTGTTGTTTTTTGGTTTCATTTTTGGTTTTGGTTTTGGTTTTGTTGTTTTTGTTTTTGTTTTTGTTTGTTTTTCCTATAGTTCTATGTTTCTTCATCTGCACAGTGCAGTTCTCTGATAATCAGCCACTCTTCTTGGAGCATCCGCGATGCTATTGTGCTGGACAGATTGTGTCAGTTTAATATTGATCTATTATGTTGAAACCAACTGAAATTGTCGAGCCATAGTCTGAAGGATCAGCACTGGCTCTGTGGACTTGCTGGAAAACAGAGCAGAGCTGCCAGTGGAGAGGTGTGACATTTCAGTAGCTGAAGTAGAGTGGTATTTCTATACCAGGCTAAAGTACACAATAAGCAACAGCTTCTACCCTGTTTTAGTTTTCTTCTCTCTGATTTCTAATGCTGTCTTTCAATCATTATTATACTATTTAATAATTTTAATTTTTGGTTTAGGGATTCTTTAAATGATGATGTTCCTTAATTACAAGGGCTTCAAAGTTGCATGTGTTTTTTATTTTTCCTTCATAACTTGCTACTGTCACAGAAATAATATGCACAGACGTTTCTCTGCTCCCCTCCTACCCCTTCCCTCCTTTTCCCCTAGCAGAAATTCAAGTTCTGGTAGGGTCCCCAAGGCTTACTTTCATGAAGTAGTGAAAGACTGCAGAAATAGAAAGGCTAAAGAGAAAAATAATTATTATTATTATTTAATATTACTTGTCTCTCCTCAGAAACCTCTTTCTAGCTTACAAACAGTGTTATCAACATAAATGACCAAGGAGTTGCCAAGGCAACAGCTAAAGTAGCCAAAGTCCTGCACAGAAAAAAAAGAACCAAGAAAAAAGTCCTTAAATTAGAAAATAACTGCGAGTGGTTTCTCGTAATGCTCTAGCAATTCAAGATGCTCACACTTTCCTCTTGAAAGGCACCAAATTGTACCAATGCTACCAAAAATGTGATTACAATCAGGTAATTGACTGAATGAAGCACAGTAGGGGCAATGTACTTTCACAGCAAAATTTATGAGTGTAAAGAAAGAAAGACAGGCTACGTGTATTTTTTAATTTAAAAAAAAAATATTAGTCCATCCTGACTTTATTCTGCCTAACTTAAATCACCTCTGAATAATTAGGCAATTAAAAGTAAATAATTGCAGAGTGTATTCTTCACATGCAATGCCATTCATTCACTGTTTTCAAAATATCATTTTCCTGGGAGCTTTGAAAACCATATCATTTTGAAAAAGATGCTAGTACATAGGAAATAGTATAGACATTTATTCACGATACAATGCCTTTGCTATTGCTTATATTACTTATATTACTGTTTCATTTAGCAGCTGTTGTCATAGGCTGGAACTTTACTGTGTTGGAAGGAGCATCACCATGGAAGCAAGAGGATCCCAAGCTCCTACTCTCTTTCTGACTGTTTGTTTCAGCAATGTGCATTTCTATAGCACCTACTTAAATCATAGATCTCGAACCCTATGAGATCTATTTTGAGCAGAAACTGAAGTCGAAGGTGGTTTAATGTTAAAGCATGTTTGATGTTTCCCCTGGATGCTCTGCCATGCACAGCTCACACAAGGCTGCTTCCATTCATCCCTATCAAATTCATAGATTAAGAGAACTTCTGAAAATTTAGATTATGCTGTTTTGGAATTCACAGTTTTTAGATTATATGGGATGTCAACAGTGCTACCAGCATGACCACTACACCTTTAAGTCTTTTACTAGTAGGTTAGTTTTGCAAACCTGGAAAACAATGCATTGCTATGTAACATATATCCTTGCCCTGGCTGCACATCTGAATTTGAATTGATTCAGAGCCTTAAATTTTGAGATTTCACTTCCAATGTAGATTACCAACCAGCAGTGAAATTATGGGATTTTTTCAAAGTTAAATTCTAAATAAACCAATGAAACAAAGGAGAATAATGTTACCTCCAGCTGCTGCATGACAATTTCTTCCGTATCAAAACTAATGTGAGAGTGAGTCTGTGGGAGTTCTTCCCAAACTTTGGTGATACATAAACTCTCCTGGATTAAAATATTATTTTTCTGAAGAATATAATTAAATGAGGCAAACGTGCAAAATACCTGATAATAGAGTTAATTATGAAAGGGTCATTTGTTTCCTCTTCAAGAAGGAGAGGAGAGGTGATGTGAGCTTTTTCCCACACGGAGCACTCAGCAAGTTAGTGACACTAATTCTTGATGCTGATCTGTAAACAGAAGATTGTCATGGACACTGAAAGTTCCACTGTTTTAAATTTTTTTCAAGTAGAATTGTCTCAAATTTAGCAAAAGTAAAATATTTTAAATAAAGACATGAAAACTGTTTATAGTTGTACTTTATGATTTAAATCTAGTCTTCAAAGTTGCTTGCTTTTGGAGTAAAGAGCTGGGTTTTTCTACTGACAGAACTAATGTACCCAAACTTATAACTGAGAATTTCTCCAAGGCAACCTTACCATATCTTGAATAAATAATATTTGGAGGTAATCCTGTTACTTAGAATTACCTAGCTCAACCAAAGCTAGCAAAATAAAATACAAGATATTTTTAGCATTCAAAACACACTGTATTATCACAGTTATATAGAAAAGGCAGAGGTGAAAACAGAAAGACAAATGTATTCACATCATTATCATGATTCACTATATTTAATTGACTTTTTTTTTTTTTGGTAGATATATTAAAAAGATCTTTTTTCCCCTCATTCCTCTTACTTTCCTTTTTCTTCCATAAAGAATATCCAGGGTTTAATTTCTTTTCAGTACCTGCTTCCCCTTTTGGCTGGTAACTGTAACTGTTATAAAGAATCTCCTCTTCCCACCTTGAGACTCCAAATCCCTCACCTCCGCCTCTGGTGCTGATTTGGAGCAGAGAGGAGCATTGCACTGACCTGTATCTACCAGACATCTCAATCAGACATGATGTGAGCATAAAAATTGATAGCTGTCTGCTCTTGATAGACCTGACAACAGCGAAACACTTTGGGATAGTGGACCTTTAACCTCTCACCTTTAATAAACTCCAGCGCCATTTCCATCACTTGAGAAGTTACACCAAAACTTGAACAAAACAATGACATTTAATACGTACCAGTTATTCTCAACTTTTAAATGGTAATATTGACATGAAAACAGCATATTAACCTTGCCTTAAATTTTAATACTACACCAGAATTGTTCCCACTTTGTGACTCCTGGGGTGTCTTAATATAATTTGTTTTCCCTGGGGGAGAAAAAAGGCTTTTAGCCAAAGGAATGACTAAAAGCAAACTTGTATATGCTTCAAAGAATGCCAAAGTGGGCAGTTAAAATGACTAAAATGGATTAAAATGGCTTTTAATGATGTTTTCCCCCTTCAAATAAATGAGCCAACTCTTTTTCCTAATCTCAGTACTCTCTGTTTATGAGGTGATTAAAACTGTTGACTAAGTCTTACCTCCTAATAGCAAGCATAGTAATTTTTGACCATGAAGGTTTGGGTGGGTTTAACACATATTTGGTATTGCTGGAGAATAGCAAACACCTTAGATTAAATGTTTGCTTGAAATGAAAGCAAACGGTTCTGTCCTGCTCCTGGTCCAGCCTTTCATGATTCTTTCTTTGCCTATCAAAAACATGCATTTTCCTTCTAATTGCTGCTTGCTGATGTAAATAATCTAAGTTCCTGTTCAATCATTTGTGCTCAGTAGAACTGACTGATTTAAGTATGTATTCAGTTAAAATATAATTAGCACAGCAGAGACTAAAAAAAATGCTCTAAGAGAAACTAAATCAATGACATGAGAACCTGCAGTTTGGCAATATGTGAATGACAACACAAAGGTGCAGCTTCTGAAGAAGGACCCAAAAAGCTTCAAGTTACAGCTTTTCAAACCTGTTTAGCACCTCCAAATTCGAGCATATTTTATACATCTCACATAGACAAGGATGTAATTGGTCAGAGCTGGCAGTTACAATTGATTTAAACTGGTAAAGAAACATTACATTTGAGATAGTTTATTATTGTCCATAAAAGTTATGTTCTGCCTGGATCATATTTCCGTAAGATAAGCCCATCTTTTTCTGCTGGGTGTCTCTGGTATGGTTTCAGCCTGGTGGGGACAGTTTGTAAAAATGGGACTGAAAGCAAGAAGTTACCAACCTGACAGAGAAGACCTTGAATTTGGTGCTTTGTGTGATAGTTATAGTGGGAAGCCTTTAACATGTTTGTCACATTCCCATTTGTTTAAACCCTAGAAAGTGGAAAGCATAAAGGAATGTTGAGAAAGTATAAAAAATATCTGGATGGCTAGCTGCTTTATAAGTTTTACCTAGAGAGTCAGGTAAAAAAAAAGAAAACAACAAAATTTTCATTTTTCTTTCACTGAAGGAAAAATGAAGTAGTGTGTAATATGTCATGTATTAATGGATTAATTAATATTTACTTAGCTACCTTAAGAATAAGCAGTTCCCAGGCACATTAATACATTTAAGTATGATTTATTTTTTTCAAAAAATTTTCTAAGTCCAAAGTCGAATAATAACTACTGAAGAAGTATTCGGAGGTACACTGATTTAAAGATGAGCAAAGCTCACCAAAATTTAGGTTATCATCATAGCTGTCAGAAGCTGAGGCTAACACGATGGCAGTACAAAATAGGAAGTGTACAGAGCAGTGTACCAACATCAGAAACTACTCACCAGTAACAAAGACTTGATTCAGAGCTGCCTTTAAGCATTAGCTCTAAGATTCAGCTTAAGCCACACCAGTGACAACCCAGCCATCACACTGGCGCTTCCTCGGGTGCAGAGAGGACTCTCCACCACTTCTCCAGTAGTATCAGTCTCACTGTGCATGCAGTGTAGAGTCCTCTGCATCTTGGCAAAATTCTGCATGATGGTCCCAGGAGCTTCCAAGAGGCTGAGCTGATCCTTACCTGTATTTCTATTCCTTCTTCCCCTTGATTTCTCATCTTTAATGTCAGCCTTTCCACTGTGGATTATTATTGTTTCAAATGGAGTCATCAATCCGCAGAAATTAATCAGGAAAGATTATTAGTCCAAGCAAAGAAGGACGATGTGCCAATATCCTTGTGCGTTGAAATTCATTATTCCCTAAAATAATTAGAACTTCCAAAAAACTCTTGTGACAAGGTTACTATGAAATTAAATTTCAATAAAAATGTGGGAAAAATCTCAGCAGTTTATATATTTGTTTAGTTCTGATAATGCACTTCAGTTTTTATCTAGAAAAAATTCTGATATAATATTTTGAGGGGGTGTAAGCTTTACTGCCAAAATTGTTGTTTCCCTACTGTGAAATGTTATAGCAATTCCTTCTGGTTTAGAAGAAAAAAAAGGTTATAAACTGCAGTTTCACTGCAACAAATTTGTTAAATGAAACTAATAGAAAAGAAGTACAATTAGCTAAAAGCTTTAAATCGAATTCCAGAACTTGGCAGACTTCCCATTACCCAAAAACAAGTGCTGAACCGAGAAGAATTCATTATAAAATCTGATAAGGACCTCAGAATGGTAGCTAAAACATGCCCAATAATGATTTGGTATCAATCTCACAGTCACACAAAGGTAAAAAAAATACACTTACCACAAATCACTGAAATCAAAATATATGACATTGCTTTTCTGTAGCTGTTATTCTTTACACTCTCATGCTGTAATGGCTCACTGCTTGAGCAATCTCATAGGAATGGTGTGACAACTGCTTTTGATATTAATCCCTAATTTCTTTTGCAGGGTCTCCATGTATAATATGAAGCAGTTTTAATTTTAAAAATCTTATTAAAAAGTTGATTACAGTGTCCTAGTCTAATTTAAAAAAAAAAAAAAAAGAGAATCTGACATTTCCAAAGATGCAAGAACTTAGAACGGAGAGATTCCTTCAGATCTCCAGTGGAATAAGGTAATGTGGCAGCTGGCATGGGCTGGGCTTGGTTAGTCGAGTCGGGTATTGGAGCAGCCAAGTTATAAAACCAGAGGAGCAGCATGAGGGTGAACTCCCAGCTGCCAGCTGTTGGGAGCTGCAGGTGCATGGAGAAACTGATGCTTGGGGCACGCTGCAGGTGCCTGTGGTGGCAACAGCCTGTGCTTGGGCAGTGGGTGCAGCTCTGTGAGTTGGTGCAGAACTGGATATCTGCTCTCCCAGCCCACCATAAATGGTGTCTGGTGTCACATGACAGAGGAAAAATGGAGAAGCCCAGGAGAGGTGCCATGAAAAACACAGAAGGGAAGGAAAGCCAGCTGCAAAAAGCAGATGAAGAGGAAAATTCTTTTTAAAAATTGGAAGTTGATTTAGAGGCAGGGCTGATTTTGTAGTAATATGGAAACGAAGAACGAACGCCTCGAATTTATTACAAAAGAAAGTTTTCAAAGTGACAACTTAAGGTAAATGTAGTGTGGTGAGAGTGGGGCAGGTCACCCCAGAGTGGGATTCAACAGGCATATACCCTGTTCGAAGAGTAACCAGCATGTCCCTTGGCTAGTGGTGGACAATGAGAAGATAACAAGTTTTGAGGGAGAGTTACAGAAAATTAGAAATGAAACAGAGAGGGAAAAGAACGGAGGAGCAGACTTTCTATAATAAGACAAATGTAACTGAGCTACAGGTAAATATATAGCACACAGGCTATGGATGCCCTTCCTCCCAGCCATAGCATGAAACACAGGTGAGGTGGTTGGAGTGATAAAAGACAAATCAAGGAAAGATGTTGGAAAGGCAGCGGGAAGTGTTTTTTTTCAAGTTCAAATTCACCTTGGTCAAAGAAATGCCCATTTTTCAGTTCTGAAAATGTGAGTGTTTAGCGTATTGTCTCATGGGTAATCAAACACACACGGTGCGAATCATATTGGAACTCACAAAAGGGAACCAGAGCAGCATCTGCTTCTGCTCCAATGCCAGAAAACTAAGGGGTAAGGTGACAGAATTAGAATGAGATCTACTCCTAAAAAAGACATTATTTTACTAGTTTTTTTAAATGTTTGGTGTGCCATTGCTATGCTAAAAAAAAAAAAAAGAAGGATATGCAAGAAAGGTAGAATAAATAAATTACACTGATCACACAGGAGGGTCACATATTAAGACCTCAAATGAAGTTAGTAAACCAAGCCCCTCAATGATTTACAGAAACCTCTGTGAATAGCTCTTAACCCTAGGACTCAGCTATCTATGATCCAGTGTCTGGGCTGGTACAGCACAGTTTTTGTACTCTCCTACTCAGGAAACTCTTATGAAGTTAAAAGAAAGTATTTGAGCATGCAAGATAAAAAACTGAAAACACAGAGGGTATTAGAAAACAGAGAATGTGTAGAAGGCAATAGGACAGAGGAGAGGTGAAGCCCAAGGAGCAACCATGGATAAACCTGTCCTTCTTTCTGGCAATAGTCTGGTGAGGAAAGGCTCTACTGCTGCTTCAGCGAAATGGAAGTGAGTATATAAATGCTTAGCCTAGTAGCTCGTTAGTCTTTGTTTCCCTAGTGTGTGCAATAGCTAATAAGTAATGGCTTTCTCTTAAATTACATATACCCAGCTTCCCTCTGTAAGACGTAAAAATACAATGAAAGTGACCCAGAGAGAAGGTTAAATCTGAATTGGTGTTTCAGTCCTAACAATAAAAATACAGTACGGGATCTGTATTACCCGTGACTCAACTAGGAGAGCAACACTGACTGCGATCTGCTGAAAGAGATACAGAAGCAGGAAATACTACTGTAATGAGAGACTTTAATTACTCTCTGACAGACTAGACAAATGTCATATCCGGATGTGAAGCAGAGAATTTTTAGATAACATCAGCGGCTCCAGGAAGAAATAGAGAGACAGCTGATTAGGGAGCCTGCAGTAGGAAATGCAACACTGGGCTGGGCTGTGAGTAATGCACAGGTTTATTCCAAAGTGTTCCAGGCGCTGCCACGGGAAACCAGCATTTAGAAACACATAAAATAATAATAATAAGGGCCAACAGTCAACTAAATTGGAATAACCACAAACATCAGCAGGTTTTGAAACTACCTGATAGAGACTGTTTCAACTCTCACTGCCTTCTCCATCAAAAAGCCCTTCACTGGGTGAAGCTAGACTTGTGAGCACACAGAGAAGCTTAGGCAATTTCCAGGTCTTTTCATGGACTTTGCTGAAGGAGGGTCAGGTCCATGATCAGGGTGTCCTGTGCTTCAGGGAGTGTATGGACTGTGTGACTCCTTGATTTTGGAAAACATTGGCTCTAATGAAGTGCAGGAGAAAGCTTTTAATCCAATACAAAATTTGCCAGATAAGAGCAAAAGGAAAACCTGATCATCCTTTATGTTCAATGAAGTCTTGTTGTCTACAGAAAACAACAACAACAACAACACCCCCCCCCAAAAAAACAAAACAAAACAAAAAACCCCAAAACAAACCAAAACAAACCAAAAAACTGGAGAGCGTAATCTCTAATTTCAAAAGGTCAAGTGTGATTGTTCTCAGGCAGGTTTTCGTCATACAATTCTGTGTTACAAAAGAGAGCTAATGTTTCATTTCAGCTTTGAGGTAGGGCCTCTGGTTTCCTCTCTTTCATTCTTTTCCAGCCCCTGTTGGGCAGCCAGCGCACTGAGCAGCATCAGGCATTGCCCTGCTGAAGTCAGCTGGCTGTGCTGCTGCTGCTGCTGCTGCTGAGATGCGTTCTGCAGCCATCCCACATCTCTCTGCCGCTGCCTTCTCCGGGCTCGTGCTGCTGCTTCTCCACACAGAGCTGAGCTCCCCTTAGCGTGAAGCTCTTAGTGTGGCTGTCCCCTACCAACAAGCAGAGACAGCAGAAGGCAGAGAAAAGAAGAAAGGAAAAATACTGAAAGGTGTCTGAAGAGGTTTTGAAGAAGCATGTCAACATCAGTTTGCTGTATTAATCCAAATATTTGTGAACATAGTTCTAACACAGTATGGGCTTAGGCATACATTATTTGTTTTGTTGGATGGGTCTTACTGACTACAGTCTAATTTTATATAACATCTTTCAGGTCTCAAAATTGTTTCTAGTAATAAATAACAGGAGAAAAGCAAAAAAAAAAAAGTATAGAGAAGAAAGAATTTGGGTGGGTGAGTAGGCAGGCAAATAGAAGATAAATTTTTCAGCTGAAATTTGAAAATTGAGTGGATGAGGCAGAGATACAGAGAAATGCTTTCTGCAGTGTATTTGTATTACAGGAAGATATATAAAAAGATACATAAAAAGAGCTTTTGCAACGTGAGAGCTATCATGCTTTCCGGGCAGTCAGCTGTCTGACTGTGTTCACATGGGAATCTGTACCCTTTGGAAGCTGAAAAGAAATCTATGTGAAGTTGCATAAAGTTTTGCAATGTAATCTGTTCTGCATCATCTCTGTTTGCTTTTCTTGTACTTGTGTTTCATAATGACATCCATCATCACAAACCACAGATATTTCTACTTGGGTTTTAATTTTCTCTTGATTACATAACTCCTTTTTGTTGGTTGACCACGAGTTGTTATGTCACATAGCCAAGTAGGAATTTTGTAGCGAAATCGTGTCTGAATTGATGCTAAGGATCTGTAGTAATAACCAGATATTCAGTGCCATACTTTGGCAAAGATTATATGCTAATATTATCCGTTTCCAATCACTTCATGCACAGCCACTCATTTATTCAGGAACTACTTGACAATTTTAAGCTCCTTTATACTGTGTGTTTTACATCTGGGTAGCTGCGGCTGAATCCTCTATTCAGTTGTTGGAAAATGAGGCCAAGCCTTTCCCCAGATTTATGCTCACTTAATTATTTGAAGGCCTATCAAGTACTGTTAAAAACACCCTGTCTTTAAAGCTTTAGTTCCAAGCATACTATGTTGAACAAGTCTCTGGTTTTCTACTGTGTATGAAACCTGACATATTTCTGAACCCTGATACAAAGTCCATAAAATGGGGGCAAGGCAGGGTGCCAGGCTGGAGCTGCATGTGTGCCCTTCTTGACCACAAACTGGTAGAAAGCCTATCATTTCTGGCAGGGCACTGCTGCAACTGCTTTTGTCTCCATTACACTGAGACAACCTGGCTGCCAAGCAGGGGGCAGGTAAGGTAAGCAGCAATACCTCGTGCAGGGAGAGAGTTGGAGATGGGCACTGTGCTTTGAATTTAGAAGATCTTGATGAAGAACATGCATATGAACACGCTAAAGGAGCCAGCGTGGATATCTTGCATGCAGGAAGTGACAGCAGGCAGACTTGTATTCAATTTTTTTTCTGAATATTTCAGGATTCATCTGATTTTCAGGATTTCACTCCTAAGAATCTTGAAATATTTTACACTGTCAACTCCTCATTAATACCTTTCTATTAAGTCTTGTGTATTTAACTTACTGATGGAGATTATTTTCTACGTTCTGATGTGGAGCTGCAGTTCACCCCAGACATGCAGGAGCACCTTTAATCCTTCTTCTTGGTATTGATGTGCTGACTTCACATTCTGTGCAAGTTAGCCAACTCAGGTCCTGGGCTGGTTTTGCAATTTGTGCTGAGCTCTGTACTGTAGTGGCATTACTTCTTCTGTACCCGGGCTTGCTAGCTTGTGTCTAGCATACACATACCTACCTCCCTGATTATATTATTTTTTGTGATTTACAATGGGACATCTTTCATGATCTTTCTCCTTATATTTTTCTTTCCTAGTTTTCAAGGCGGTTTGCAAAGGATATCTGGTGTTGTCACTTCCACTTTATCTGTAAGGAAACTGAGGCCAGGAGCAAATGCCTGTAGTCATCTGGTAAGCCACTGGCTGAACCAGAAATAGCACCCAGAAATCTTGCTTGCAGTCCCAGTCCTGATCTTCTGGTCCATGTTGCCTCTCACACAGATGAGGAACTACACTTCCACAAAAATGAAAGGCTAAATAGTCCACAACAGCTCTAAAGTTGTGTCACAAATATTCACCTACCAATAAAATAAATGAATGACACGCCCAGGCTGTGTATAGTATGTGCAATTCACAAATTTATTCTCTATTTCAGTATACAAAAAAGGAAGGCAACAAATAAAAAATTAGCAAATATTTTCCCTTATTGCAGGGAAGCTTAATAAAATCTAGAGCGTGAACACTGTGCTTCATATGTAACTGGTCATAAAATTCTGCAAACAGAATCTGTATTACAGAAGAAAATACAACATTCTGTCACAGAATGAAAAACACATATCCTGAAAAAATGTATATGCCTCCAAAATGACATACCTGAGCTAATATTGCTATCAATGGAGCTGCCAAATTCAAGAAAATAAAACTGTGTATTGGGAAAAAAAGAAGCCAAGCTGTCGTACAGGATTTTAGTTCAAGGTTCATTGTTTTCCCTACAGAATCTCACACAGCTCAAGGCATTGTAGGGAATTGCTTTTTTTCAATATTATTTTTGGTACTTCTGATTTAAAAATCAAATCACAGAACTTTGGATACAGTTTCTATTTCACATAAATTTTATAATAGTACCTAATTGTCATCAAAACACTGCATTTGCACTGAAAGAATTCAACATTTTAAATCAGTATTATTCACTTATTTTTTTCAAAAGCATTTCTGTTGACTTTTAATGATTTTAAGTGAAAAATAAGTATTCTGAAATTTGTAAATTTTTTTAAATTCAATATGTGATACCAACCAGGATAGGCAGTGTGCTATCCAGCTTTGGAGTAACTACTTTGGAAGAATCAGCTGCCAACACACAGGATTGTTTCCCGTGTAGAGCTTGTTTACACCTGATTTGTGGGGCAAGAGACGAGCAAATTATTTCCTTCCCTTGAGGGGATATATGTCTCTTGCCAAAGAAGGTTCCCTGAGCAGTATACATGTAAGTGTAGTGAGAAGCAGTTCCCACGATGAGCTATTATGATGGATCAAAAGAAACTGCAGAGACAGTACAATGGCAATTGAAGGTTTTTCAGTGGTGCCTTATATTTGCACTTCATAACAGAAACTAAAAACATGAAGTGACACACAAAAGTGCAGTGAAGTGTCTAAAATATGCACTGACGTTTTAAGAATATGCCCACAGAATATTAAATAAAGGCCAAGTTCATGTTGCTGCTGAGTAGAACCAACTTCTGTTCTGCTTTAGAAGCCATGGATGTCTTGAAGGGGTTTGGGCCCTGAAGAAGGCACACCAGTGAAATGATGATTCCTGCAGAGAGATATGAAACCTTTTAAAACGTGACGGAAGCTCAGTTTTGAGAAACATTGTCTAATTTTTAATAGGATGGTCTAATTTTATTAGCAGCCTTTCTTATCACTTATTAAACTGCATGCAGCAGTGCAGACAGGAATTCTGCTGGTGGATGAGTATTGAAACTTCATATTCCTTCTTTGCTAAAGCTGAGATCTTGATCTTTAATCCCACCTTTCTTTCCTGGTTTGACTGTTCCTTGCCAGTTTCATTGTCACTCATTTAAAATCGTAGCAGGAGGTCTGTATTGGTGTTTGATTGCCCTTGGTCTCTTCCATCTCTCCATTAGAAAATCATCCGTTAGAGCCCCTTCAGCTGCCATTTCTCCATGGCTGGATTTGCTCCTATGGTTGAAGTGAAGCTCCACTTCACTATTTATATATTTTTCTGGACTCACTTATATCCTTGTTAAATTCATGTGAGCCTGGAAACATGGTTTCCTCCTAGAGCATGACTATTTACAGTAGTAACTAGAGAATTCTTTGGCAGGAATTTGTCAAAACCAGTTAGTGCTCTCCAAAGCCATCCTTTGCCACAGCTCAGCAGTTGGAGTGGGACAGGGATCACTCTCAGTAGGCAGTTTGAAAGTCACTAACTAGCACGGACCCGGTGCTAGCATGCGGCCACTGAGTCCAATATGTATATTGAGAACAGAATAGTCCCTCAAACGATTATTTCCAGTTATACCATCTAATTTTTTTTAAATCATTTAAGATTTTTTGTCATACTGCACATCTTGATATTTCTTTCTTTCTACACAGCCTGTGTCATCTACAAGTAACACTGAGTGCAGAGGAATTAGTAGCTTCAGAATTAAACAGCTTTACAGACCTTACATTCCATTCCCCATCATCTTTGCTTGCATCCTTTCTCTTCTTCCATCTCTCACATTCATTGCTGTTTCATTTCATTTTTTCTCTGCTTTCCATGATTTGGTGTACTAGTTAATTTTTTATATCTCTTCCATCAGTCTTTTTTGTCTCTCTTGTCTATATTGTCTCCCCTGGCACGACCTTTCATCCCACACTGTGGCTTTTTGGCTTGGATTCCTGCTAGGAGTATGTTTCATGGTAAAGACTCACTCTTCTCCCTGCTCTGAGATAATTAAGAACTTGTTTGCCTTCCTCCACTCCTAGTAACTGCCTTCCATCAACTTGCTTACAGAATTTCCGTTTCCTTCGGACAATTTCCCTTTGCTGTTTCATTAATTTCCTTTCTTTTTGCTGAAGTACTGCAGTAATATAATCTCCTGCTTTATGTAAGTTACTTCTCATAACTATTTTTTCCTTCCCTTTCTTCTGCTGTTATTCCACAGTTGCTGTGAACTGTGTCTGCAGATGCATGGATCTGGGCATTACAAGCTGGGCCCTGGATCAGCTGGAGTGGTGACTTCCACTTTGGCTATTGATCCTTCTGCTGCATCCTGTGCCAGCTGTGGCTGGTACCTCAATTGCCCACTCAAAAGCTGGCTGGTAACTGAGCTGCCCTGCTCAGTTTCAGAAAAGATTGGATGCATATCTATTGTTTCAAATCTATAAGGATTTTCATATAGATAAGTATTTTAGAGAGGCCAGAAAGGACTATTGGCTGATTTGTGCAAATCTGGTCTGTGCTCAAGGCTTGTAGGCCTTCCAGAAATGCCACTAAAAGTGAAAATAACATATTCTGGACCCCATAGTACAGACCAATACACTTCTCTCATTTACCCTGTATCGAGTCTAATGCTAATGTTTGGCTACACTACAGAGAGACATCTGATATGGTTTTAAAAGACATAAAAAGATAAGAAGTCATCTCTCCTCCAGTATACCCTAAACCTTGTGATTCTTTCACCTGCTAGATGAGATCGCTGTTATTTATTAATTTATTTATTTATTTAGATTTTTTTTACTATATACATGTATGCAGATGACAAGTCTTTCTGTCATGATATAAAAACCTAAGTGCTTTTTCAGTTGCCTGTCCAGTATAAATGATTCATTCATTATTTCCAGTCACTAACTTCCAGAATGCATATAATCTGGGATGTTCTTTCAATGAACAAGGGAAAAAATTAATTGTATTAGTGAATGCACAAAATATTTTCAGTTTCTAAAGATGAGCAGAATTTCATAGTAATGATAAAAATCATAGATAGTGAAAAGCATACACTTTTGAAAACAAGTATGCAGTGGATTTGCAAGGATGACAAGTCAAAAGGAAATGAATACGATGTAAAGCAGTTTTCCTGGAATTCAGCTGGTGTTCCAAAAATATTTTTAGGCATTGTCTATATATTTCAGTATATATTGAAATACATATCTAAAAATTAATATGAATATAACTACATTTGAAATGTAGACCTGGGAGACTAAAACACTAACTTGCAATCATTTGATGCATGTGCACGTGATTTTAGGCTAACCCAACAGGTATATCAGAATGTATTCTTTGTAATTCTTCAGAATGGAAAGTGCTACTTTAAGAGCTAAAATTAATTCCATCTTAAAGTGTATTCTTTAACTAACACTTATAGAAGTTTGGACACTCCATTAATTCATAATTAACACTGAGATCATTGAAAAAAGAGTTTTCAGATCAATCCTACTGCCAAGATGAACAATAAAATTTATTATATAAATGTACAATTCTTTTAAATTAAGTGTAAATTTATAAATATATCCCTTTCACAAAGCATTATTAAATGATTAATATTTAAATTATTTTCAGATTGTAATACTGTTTACTTCTAAGTAGCTTAGAACACTATAGATTAAAACAGCCTTATTACAGATGTATTATAGAGCTTTGAAGATCAGCCTGTAGAGATCTTTAACTCATTTCACTGACATGCTTTGAGTAATCCAATGTGAGAGGTTTGTCAAAAATCAAGGATGAACCTGGGCCTTGTTGATCCTGTAGGGAGTGCTTTCTTGTTCTTATGGCTCATATGGTCAGTATCACATCTACAGCAGCTTTTGAGTACCTAAATGAAATGACCATGAACCAAATTTCAGTGTAAGTTATTAGGTTGGGCCCATAACAGAAGTCCAGGATGTGGCTCAAGATGGGGCCTCTGAAACCAGAGCCAGATTCTTTAACAGTTCAGGCCATGTTATGCTCTTCTAGCTGATATTAATAATTTAGTAACTATTTATAAATTATGTAGAAGTGTCCTCTTACTGCAGAGAGTAATCTTTATGGATATCATTAATTTCACATATATTTTTGAGATCCACATTGAGCATTTAGCAAAAAGGCAAAGTATATGAATAATAAAGCAGCTGTTGTTGGGCAACAGGTTATGAGGGACAGAATGCCCATTCCTAGTGGGAGCACCAGTGAACGAATTTCGCTGCAATCCTGCAACAGGGTAACCAGTGAAAGATTCTGACTGCACCCATTACATGCTCCCATCCTGGCAGCCAGGGGCATTCCTGATCTGGACACGTTCTGCACACAGATGATCCCGGGTAGATCTGGGGCTGAAGGTGTTTCCTGATGACCTGGTGCTGCATGTCACATCTGTGACATAAGCAGCTGTGATTTCACATGAGGATTTTTCTTTGAATACTTTACTATAAGTAGTACATTTTTATAGAACGTTTAGCAGGATTCTAATTTCGAAATGGTTGTAAACTAAGCCAAACATGTACTCTGGCAGCAAAGAACATCCCCTGGGACTGCATCAGCGAGACAGCAGACAGGAGGCTGAGGGGAGCCACCCTTTTTTATTTGTCACTTGTTACACTCATCCAGAGTGCTGTTCCCTAGCACAATAAGGATACTGGTGGACTGGAGCATGTCCAGTGAAGGATGACCAGGGCTGGACCAGATGAAATACAATGAGATATTGAGAGAGCTGGGTCTTTTCAACCTTGGCAAGAGAAGGGTAAAGGAGATCTCACTGCTGTCTTCTGCTGCTTAATGGTAGGGTGAAAAGGAGACAGAGTGAAATTCTTCTCAAAGATAAAATGGTGGGAAGATAAGAGGTAAAACATACAAGTTGCAACATGTGAAATTCTTTGTTGATCGAATAAGTGTGTTTTGAACGTCTGTCATATCATGTCCAAGCCAGATGTATTATAAACGTGCAGCCACTGAGGAATCCTGTAGTGTTTTTCTTCCACTAGTTATAAAATACAACTCCACATAGACCGAAGGTCTCCATGTTTATATATTTGTGTATATATATATGTATGTACCAACATTTTCACCATAGAGACAAGACAGTTCCAGAAAAGTTCTGAACTGGGAGAAAAATTGCTTGCAAGTTTTTAGTATTCTATACAGAGCTTGGAGTCATAGAATCGTAGAATCATTAGCATTGGAAATGACCTGTAAGATTATTGAGTTCAACCATTAACACAGCTCTGCCAGGTCCACGCTAAGCCATGTCCATAAGCACCACAGTCATACACAGAGGGCAGGTTTCCTGCAAGAGTCGTAAATTGTCCGCAATTTATCAAAAGTTATGAAATTATATATATTCACCAAAGACGTCCTTCAGTGAGAGATTTGTTAGTCAGTCAGAGCTGTGTCGATTGTTTTCCAGTTCCACTCATGGAAACCTGGACAAACACCAGCAGCAAGGCCAAGGTAGAGCCCCGTGTTGCCCTGTGTAGTAACTTATCACAGATCTCACTGTCAATACTGAGAAAGATTTGTATCAGTTTTCAGTTACGCCCTTAGCCCTTGACTGCTTTGAATGTTGGCATGATCCCTTCCAAAATCAAGAGCCTAGGAGTTATTACAGGACAGCACTGAGACGCCATCCAGGGTGGACATGTCTCTCAGATGTAGTTTTGCAGCACCTTTTGTAAGAACTCCCCAGATTATGGCATGGCCCTTAATATGGGATTTGCAAAAGGCATATTGGGAAAGAAAATTGCACTGCATGTCTAGCAGAATGAATCCTAGTTATGTCATTCAAAGGATGGAAGTGGAGAGTGGAAGAAAAAAAAATGTTACTTTCCAGTCCTGTTACTTAATCTTAAAGCTATTTTTCCTGTAATATGCTTTCTGTTAAATATATAAACTGGAAAAAGATATAGCTAAGAGTTGAACGTAGAGATAAACATATCGCTAGCTCAATCTGTCCTAAAAGGAAATTGCATATTTTTCCTGGTTCTCCACAGAATTGGAAGTCTGTCTATAAGTAACTAAGCGGATTCAAAAGAACATACCAGTATTTGAAGCTCAAGAAATATTCAGATGCTGATGCATCTAAAAAAAATTAAATATACAGAAACCAAGTTCTGTAAAAATGAAACCAAGTACAGTAAATGAAGAGTGGCTTTTGCTAGATGTTTCACTAGATTTACCATGCCCTTAAAAAGAGGTCTTTTTTTCACCTTCAGTTGGATGAGGGAGTAGCTTAAACTGTCATCATGATTTCCCAAACCAGCTTCTTCAGGTCTGTAATGGGGTAAATATGTCACATCTCTAGGGAAACAATGCTAGGATTATGCTGCTCCTCCACAAAATTACTCAGCTGTCTGGCATTATTATAGATATCTGCAAAAGTGTACAGCTGGTTTTCCTGAAGGGAATTCAGACTATTACAAGTCTGCTTTAATGGAATAAACATCCCTTCAATGAAGAAGTGTACACAAATATGTCAAAAAATGATCTCTGTCTCTTCCCTACTGTTATCCCATGGTACAGTGAGTGAAACACTGATTATTATGACCTGATGTGGACAAAAGAGAGATCCATAAAACAGTATCATTAGCAGGCTCAGGACCAATATTCAGCACCCAGGCAGGACCACTGTCTTGTTAATATGTGGGCAAAACATTACCAAAGCTGATGTGCTAGCTGGGCAAAATCTGCTGCATCATTACAAATTTTTCCTGTTCAAACCTAAGGGGAGTGGGAACCAATGGATGGATGCCAGTATGTTGAAGATGTAAAACTAACACATGTGAAATTGGAAAATTGTATTGCTCTTTAGTAAAAAGCAGTCTGGTAGTGGTACAGCAGAGTGTGGCAAAATCCAAACCAGTTGTATGAGGTATAGACTGCCTTGGGAAGCTAATTTAATCTTAATATGAGCCACAGACATCTGTCAAGCCTGTAACGTTGGAAACAGATGCGAGCTCTAAAAAATCCACTGTAGGATGAACAGCTGGCCTACATGATATTACTCCAAACACACAAAATGAAAAGAAAAAGGTAACCAGATAAATGAAACGAATGGATGAGGAACAAGGAGAATTCTTGCTTCCTGACAGCTGAGAAAAGCATAGGCTTGAGGCAAAGAAGATAAAATGGAAAATAAAATTCAATGGGAAGTAAGGCTTTTCGTTAGCACCAAGAGTATTTCTCCTCCAGCAGAAATATTAAGGCAAACCTCACATAAAAGTATGGTTTTTAAGATTTTTTAAAAACGGATGCTCTGGTGAGGTTCAGAATAGGTCTGTAAAACCTGCATTAAACAAAACACATACAATATCCTGAAGCTTTTTTCATATAGTCAAGTGAAAAAGCAGACAAATTATTATATGAATAGAATAGGGTGGCTTGGGAACCAAATCA
Organism: Melanocharis versteri; assembly: GCA_013397845.1. NCBI lineage: Eukaryota > Metazoa > Chordata > Aves > Passeriformes > Melanocharitidae > Melanocharis > Melanocharis versteri. The sequence goes on from VZTG01007054.1 coordinate 75,606, forward strand.
TGGGAGTGTATTAAAAATCCCTTATTTGAAGCTCCTTTTGTCTAATTTACTAAAGTTCCATTCCATGCTGATTATGTTTACTTCCATACATTCATATGAGCTGAGATTTTCCTATCTTAAAGCCTTTTAGAGAAAATAGAGTATCTGTCTCCATGTTTTGAATGGACCATGTGATTTTTTTTATTTCTTCTACGTTTTACTTCTAAAAAAGTTGTGAACCAGACATACAAACAAGCCAAACACCAGAACATACTATTCAATTTAAAGAATGTTCAATTTTACTAATTTGTTTCAAAAGGAAGGGCTGGAAACCAAAGCCTACATAACACCATGAATTCAGGGGACATGAAAGTTGCATGGTATATCCTCATTTGTTTTCATCCTGACAGTATGCTAACCCATCTTTCTTGCACACATTCTTAGTTTATTTACTTTGAAGTTGCCTGCTAGTCTTTCAGTCACTGGTTTGTGTGCATAAAACCTTGCCTGTTTATTCCAGTTGTTTAAGCTAATAATAGGTGTGGCTTTGCCTCTCTGCAAAATTTCTCTGGTATTTTGTAACTTTTAAGTGTTTTATTCTCTACTCATAATAACCTTCTTTTAAGATAGGGTTCCATGTGTAATGGTTATATTCATCAACAGGAATTCATGTTAGCAAGTTTGGAAGCCACTCTATTATTGCTGTACAGCAATAATTCTGTAGGGTTGCAGAAGAATGTAATATCAAAGCACGAAGTCCTTGCTTCTATCACTGACTGCTCCTGGAAGATTTTACAATTGCATATTTACATGGACATCTGCACTGAGATGTCACCCTATAGCATTGCTACCTTGAGCTCCTCAAAACCCAAGGGGTTTTGGCAGAAAAACTGTCAGTTGTTTTCTACAGTGCAGTTTATAAATGTTAGCTTAAATAAAAGCAAATATTTTTTTCCATAGACCTAAAATATTTAAACTGGAGTCTGCATGTTCTTTATGAACATTCTTTTGGGTCTGTATCTTTAAACTTTTGGAAGACAAACCAAAAAATCATCTGGTGTACCACAGGGAATACTCTGTTAAAACTAAATTAAGATTGAAAGTATGGTTTTGTAATTCATAGGTTAAAGAATATGATAGATATGTTGTAACTACGTGAAAGGTAGCATTAGAAAACCCCAAATCTCAGAAGTAAAATTACTCTTAAGTGCACAGTTGTTACTTACTCTGACATGGATTAACATCAGCATGGGGAAAATATTTCTAAACTCCATTGTTTCATTAAATTAATTTAATCTATTTCATAACTATCTACAACAGATGTGAATAATTGATTAAAGATATTATATGCTGTCATTACATGGAATATTTATGGAACTCAGATGCTTTATCAAGCATTGACAAAATTTTTTCCTTGCATAAATTTTGGTTTTAGATTTAGAAATATATTTATTAAGAACTTTTAACAGAATATAGACGATGGAGAGCGAGGCCCAGTGCCAGAACCAGAGGCAATGGGCACAAACTGAAACATGAGAGGTTCCCTCTAAATATCAGGAAACACTTTTTACTGTGAAGGATGACTGAGAGCTGGCGCACCCTGCCCAGAGAAGTTGTGCAGTCTCCATCCTTGGAGATATTAAAAAAACATCTGAACTTGGTCCCAGGCAACTGGTCCTAGGTGGCCTTAGCTGAGCAGGAGCATTGGATCAGATGCATTCCAGAGGCTTTTTCCCAACCTCAGCCAGTCAGTAAATCTGTGAAATCCCACACAAAATAACAATTCCTTGACTGCACTTAAAAAAAAAAAAAAAAAAAAGGTAACTGTAACTTTTATAATTCGGTTCTGGCCATTTAAACTCAGAAATAATAATCACTGAAATTAAAAATAAAGGAAAAATAACAACAGTAGTGGAGAAATTCTGAATGCAAGGGTCAAAATGATTCTACTATTTAAACCAGAGTGAAAACCTACTTGAAGAAAGTGGTAATGGGTTTATAATTTATATTTTCATATACTACAGGAACTGAGTTCTCCGGCATCTATTTATGTAATGTAGGGGACATTGTTGCCTCAAGTATAAATTCAGGCTTAAATTAGCCCAAAGTAAACTAAATAACAAGACAGCAACAAACCCAGATGAGCTGTGTGGATGATCCTCTCCTTCAGACCTTTGGTATCTTGTACCATACTGCTATTTACGTATGTTTTGTCTTACAAGTATTAAAAGTAATTGTATCTAAGCCTTTCATCTAAAGTGGTGTTAGTGACATTGGATTGTTCTGGTTACCTGCCCCTGCAGTGTTAATTTAGGACACAACACAGCAAGAAATAAGGATAAACCCAGGATTTTAGCTCTGTGAACTGTAAGATGGCATCTTTCCAAAACCTCTATGTTCTTCCTGCGGTAACACAACAGCTGGCATACCTGAGTTGCCCATATAGCCTGACTGCTGATTAATTTCAATCTTTGTTACACTCTAAGAATATGCAGGGTACCCGAATGCTCTGCTGAGAGCCAAATGCCATCTTAACATTCAGTCACTTGATTGCATTTCTTCAACAAAATATGCAAAACTTGTTTTATGTATAGGATAATCCATGGAGGAGTAGAACCAATAACATTTCATCTTCTGAGTGAAGAAGGACCTGGGTTTGACTAGGCCTTGGATGAAAGAGTACGTGGGAATTCTCCATAAAATCATTGTAAGAATACTTAAGAAGATGCTAAAGTGTGAAAATCATAGAGGTAGAATAAGTGTGGTGTACAATGAAACATGCAGCCGCTGAAGTAAATTGAGAGAAAGACACCAGTGGAGAAAGTACCACTATCCACTAGAAAATTTCTTGTCCTTTAAACAATTAGAAGTAGAAAAAATGATGAAATAATTTTCTCAATGTCATTCCACTGCCTTTACAAATAAGCAACCTTTAAAGACAGATCCTGAAAAAAAAAAGTATAAAATAAATAAGAATATTTCTTCTATATCATCAACCATCTAGGTGATGTAAATTTATTTTTAAATCAGAATAAATAAAATTTAATTTACAAATTCACTGTATGGTTCATTGCATATTCTCTGTCTACATCTTACTGATATGATAATTTCACTTGCAAGTTAACAAATATAAGAGAATTTCCTGAGAATCTACAGAATGGAAAGCTCTCTTGAGATACAAGCATTTGAAACGGTTGGATAAATGTATTTTTTCATTTAAAGTGTACCTGTATGTTTTGACCTTTAACTGACTGATGCTTAAATATTGAATTAAAAACATAAAGGGCAAAATTCTCTCAGCTCAGTACAGCAGACACTGACAAGGACAATTGGGATTTTTATTTCCACACACCAGAATACGACTCAGTATCACTAACAAGATTCTCATCTGTCCTCAAAAAGAAAAATGGCGCATTTTAACTAAAAACATGTATGTAGAATAATAACGTAAATATCTGACTCATTGTTTCCTTTCAAAGTTTGCTTTTTATGTGAGTTTTATAATCTCCTTTATGTAACCGGCTTTAAGACCTCCAGATTGAGTTTATCTACGCTTTGCCCAGTGCTCTGCAGGGACTCATGGCTAACAGCTCGTTAATGTGAAAAGGGCGGGTAGCCCTGGGTGCCAAACCCAAGTTCCTCTCCTGTTTGGATTGAAGGAGTCATGATTGCTCTTCTTCTTCCGGCTTAACAAAGCTTTTTTCTTTTGATGTGAGACTTTGCATGAGGAGGCCCAAACAACTTTACCCTGCCTGATTCACCTGCTGGTTATGGCACTTTATCAGAAGTGGAAAATATGGATCCAAATTCCTGAAGTTTAGCGGTTATTAAATCTAAACCTCCTACTAGTGCATGTTGCCGCAGCCTCTAGAGCACGGTAATTATAGACGAGGAGTAAAAAGAATGAGATGAGCCCGTTTGCTAGTCCTTCCCACGAGACTCTCACGCTACTCATATTTGCAGAACTGCAGTTTTGCTCTGACTCCTGGGCCTTATTTACCAGACTAACAGAACCAGAGAAAATCTGCACAAGGGCTCTGGAGATGTAAATGGGGGCCAAAATGTAGCAGGGGAAGCAGGGGGATGGAAAGAGCACATAAGACCCCTACCAGGAGAAGTGCCCACCTCGCACCCAGCAAAAAGGCAGCCTCCAGCTATGTGCTCAGTGAGAACTGGGGAGGGAAGGAAAGGGAGGAAAGCAAGCTCAGCACCCTCCTCCCTCCCACTCCATTAATATCAGGATATTTTTGTGCCCACAGCTGTGTTACTATACTTGCACTTTCTTGTGTTGAGTCTAGGGAGAGGCACATCTCCTGGGATGTGGGAAATTTGTCATGGACATTTAGCAGAAGCATCAATACCTAAAGTGTCCTGATTTAGAAAATGACAAAGATTAAGCCACTCGGTTTTGGAAAAGAAAAGTGAACAGAATGTCACACATATAATTTTTGGTAAAATTTTTTAGACTAGACCTTAGTTCTGAACCTTACTCCTTTAATACAAATTATCTTTGGAGTTAAAAGTGATCCTTGTGAGTCTGTTGCAACTCAGAATATTATATGATTCTATGACATCTTTCAAATGCCACCTTTATGCCTTCCTTATTATTTTCCACTTACTCAGAAAGTTCATAATGTGTTTTAAATATCACATAAGTAAAGATTTGTTTAACAGTATATGCATCATTAAGTATAAAAAGAACAATTGTGAAAAAGCATATTAGTATATCCAGATCCTGTTTTACGCCTGTGTACACCATTACAAGTTGTGGGTTCTCAGTCTGCTGTCCTAGATGTCAATTGCCATCGTATTGGTTACAAACCACAACCCAGTAATTCAAGAATACAGTCTTTTAGGGAGAGAAGTAAATTGATAATTATTGTACATGTAGTTTGATATTTGAAGTCTCAAGCACATATGAAGGTATAAGCACAGGTTATAAACTTGTTAAGGTAAGGAGCACTCATGGGTATCCTTAGTACTCATACTAATGCTATTAAGGACCTAGGTGATTGTTTTCTTTAAAAAAGTACTTTTGTGCAGCTGTCACCAAGCTCCGTTCATAAATTTTTCTTGGATTATTTACAGTTTTCCAGGTTTTCAATTCTACCATACATCAAATAGTAATTTTCATATAGTTATTAAGACTGTAGGTCTCAGAAAAATTAATAATGTTGGAGGAAAATCCCTACCAACCTTAAACATTCAACCACCGATTAGAAGATTTGATATGTGCAGAAAAAAGGCAGTAAAATAGAGTGGGACAAGAATTATGCTGCATAGAAATGAACATGAATACAAATATACAGATTATGATCGTGCATATATATTCATAGAGGTACATATATAAATAGGTAGGTATGTATGTACACACATACATTCTCACTTTCTGTGAGTTATAAGGTTCACATACTATTCATGCAAAAATATAACTGTCATTCTAGATCCTGAAGTAGTGGATATAGTGATATAATAAACGGTTGTTATTATTGCACATTCTTGCATTTAACTATACGGAACCCTTTTAATGGCAAAAAGGAAAACATAAATCTGTGAAAGAGGGTGAAAACTTACTACAGTGAAACAACCACAATGTGAAAGGAATCACTCATTTTCTATATGATAACATCCTTTGTCTTCTTTTGAACCAACCTTCAGTTCATGGTTGACCCATTTTTGACAGAATTTCACATCACAGAATATCTGAAATGGCTACAGCCCTGAAAGGCATTTTAACTGTAAAATCTGCATCACGAGACATTTCTACAGTACTATAAAAATAAGAAAGAATGTAGGCAAGCAGCATGAAGACTAATGCTTGTCATTTATCTACAAGGCATACCTTACAGAATTCAGGATCTTGAGTTTGACAAATGTTTTGTTCCTGTCAGAGAGAGGAATAGGTTTTCTACCACAACCAGGACCACTTTTATATTTTACATGTAAACATGATTGGAAAAACATTCTGAAGAGCAATTCATTGCACTGAAGTGTGGCTAAGAGCTTAAAAATATCTCATTATGCTTTTTTCAAGGTCAGTATTCATTGTTATCTTACAGAAAATGCTAAATTCAACATAAGATTCTTGTCAAGGCTCTGTTCTTCCGAATGTATTCCAGCATTTGCTTTACACAAATGCTGTGCCAAGTGCAAGCAACCTGTCAAACAAAGAGCATCACACAGGAATAAGCAGGCCTTTCATTTTCTGCCTAGTTGTACTGCATCTGCATTTTGCTCACCTGTCTTTAGTTCAGCCAGATTCCCTTTTAAATGTCTTTCTAAAGCAAATTGGCTCAACTCCAGGTTTTCTGTTAAGGATGTTTTAACAAGGGATGTATTACTTCAAGCTGGATTTTACTTTTTTTATTATTAAAACAACAGGCACTGGAGCATTTAATCTATCTTCTATTTACAAATCTTTCAACTTGCATTATCCCTTTCTGGAAGATAGAGAAAACATGGACTCTTGATACTAATAAAAATTTCACATTACTATTAGTTTGATGCTAAGAAAGCCTTTCTTTACTCCGTTTCTTTTTTTAACTGGATTAGTCCTGTCTGGGTAACAAATTTAAAAATGCCTTTGAAGTGTGAATATAATATTGCCTCATATTAGTTAAATATTTTAAATATCTAAAAGTGACTCAAAACATTAATCCTATAATATGTTCACTTCTGTGATCTTTTAATGTGAGAAGCTGATGTGTTTAATCCCTGTGAACCAAAATGAGCAATTATCCAAAGCTTTGCTTGTACTTTTTGCAAATCATAAAAATAGATTTAATGTAAACGTGGGGGAACTTCTGATTTTGGTTTCTAATTACTTATTATGTTAATAAGAAACACTTTAGAAGTAGCCCAGTTCCTCCACCCCCAACCTATACTTGAAAGCAAAGAAAAAAATTGTAATTTTATAAATTATTTGAAACCATGTTTGTAGTTTTTGCTTCCCAAACTGAAGTGTGAATTGACAATATTCTGATTCAAATGAATGACTAATCATTCGTTATAGCTGCCGGTAGTTTGAAGTATGTTTTAAGTAAACAGGGTTTAATCAAACACATTGAGGTAGAGGCTGAGACCAGAACAGTTATGATTAACTAAGATAAAATTCTGTAAGTTTTCAGTCTGGAGGGAAAAATAATGAGACCCTTTTTTGCAAATATACTTCGCTATAGTGACATAAAATATATTTCAGTTTCATGAAGATGTTTAGAGATCTTAGTTCAATCTCTCAGAAGAGCCACTGTTTTTTCATGAAGAGCTTAGCCTAGAATTGTAAACTGTAATTGTCTTTCACAAATTGCTCATGACCAGTTTTTCTGTTTTGTCAGTTGGCATTTCGGAAGACATTGTGACAACAGGTGAGCAAAGGCTTTTGGTCAGACACAATCTATACCTGAAGGAGTGTATCTGCTATACAATTTTCTTATCCTGTCCTGAGCTGTTGCCATTTGATATACCTGCTCATGTAGCAGCCTGTCAGCAAATCTGCCTAAAAACCCAAAATCCTGCAGGTCCTGGGTGAGAAAAAGCCCCTATCCCTGAGCTTTGTGGTTTGAAGTCTAAGATCTCTTCATTTTTGTCTGGTGATTGAAAGAGTGAAGCTAGCAGTATAATCCTTTGTTTTTTAGAATTTTTAAAATACATATCAGAGGGAAACCAAGCAAAAGCTATCCAGCCACTTAAAACAAATGCTGACAGTGTTTTGTGTCAGTCCCATACCCTAATACCACTACTGCAGACACAGAACAAAATGCAAAGTAAATATTGACCATAATTTAGTGTCATAACTTCCTGTCATAACTTCCTGAGTAAGCATTGAATTTTGGATGAAGTCTGTTTCCATCTAACTTTATTGGACTTCTAAATTTCTTTGTAAAATGCTAAAATAGAATTAATCTTCCGTAATGATAATAATCTGAAAACATAATTATTAAAAACCATGGTACATCTAGGTTTTGCGGTCTCTTATGTAGTAAATGGAGAGGAAGAAGCAATTTTGAGGAACAGTTCATCCTGTCCTAAGATATGTAAGACATCACCCTATGTCCTTCTGCTTCACTGCAATATTTTATTCCTATTTGACAAACTACTGGAAAACTAATTGGAAGCAGTTTTAGTTTGGTGAAGCATGAGCATCCTACAACATGTTTTGAAATTCTGTTTTAATAATCATATACCTATTACTTGTATTAAATGCAATGAAATTTGAAATAATCTTGAGAGATCCATTGGTGATGTCTTTGACACTATGACCCAGAAGAGTATTCTTGAAATGATTGCATTTTGCTGTATGTCACATTATCATACAAAATGAAAGATTCATCATGCTAATGGAGATGGTCCAATGGAGAATGCATTTAGCTAATCATAATTCAGGAATCTAATTGCCTATGGGCACAGAAGTGAAAGTAGAAGAGTCAGTAATGCAAATAGTCTTCTGGTGATGGGATGACTTGTCCAATGTTAAATGACTGGAAATTTACCTTCTTTACAGATCAAGAGCAGGGTCTGAAAACATAGGAATCATGGCATTAGCAACTTTGAAATAATATTTCCAACCTAAGTTCTGTCCTCACAGTACTTAAAAAAATACACTAAAAGCCTTGTCAGTGGCGTGAATAGGTTTGTGTGTGCCTGTTAATGCGTGGATTTCCCTCATATTCACCTTTCAAGACCAGCCATCTTTTTTTAGGGGGAGGGGAGAGAACCAGACTGCAATTCATGGATCCCATGAACTCTTATTTGGCTACATTTGTCTACACACTATGTAGAACTTTTTCCATAAATTACGTCAACTTATGTCAACTTCCTGCAGCAAACTTTTCTGATGTTACAATAAAAATGACAGCAGTGATGGGCATTTATTTTAATTCTATATGATTAAAAAAGCCCAGAAAATTTGACAAAAATGAAAACCATATTTAACTACTTCTAATACAGTTGTTATTTCATTTCGATGCAGTTTAAGTCCTATCCATGATGAAATTTTCTTACCATGCCTGCAGAAATAGCTGAAGGGACCACTCCAACACAACTGAAATAAATACTGATGGAAATTATGAAAGTTTTCTAATCTTCAAAGGTCTGAAGTAATTTACATGTAAGTTCAATAGTCATTGACAATTTCAGGTAAAGATTTAGCTTTAATTAACACTGGTGAAATAGCCAGGACCTTATTTCTATGTCAGGGGAATATGGTCTGAAAGGGTAATGGAGATGTCTAGAAGTCATGAGCAGATAAAACCTTATCATAATTAACCAGTTCCAGCCATTCTTTCTTCGTATTAACCTGACAACACTCCAGTAAGAACTGACATAGTAGATAGACTGATATGGAGCTACATTCCTGGTACAATCTCATTAACACTTTTTCATTTAACTTCTAAAACAATGTACTTATTATTTTTTTTCAATACAGGTATATACAATTTTTTATATTATACATGGTGTATGTACATATGTATGTAAAAGCTATTCAATTTGACATGTGATTATAGTTTAATTATTAATTTCATGTTGAACATGTTCAGTAAAATAAAGGAAATAATATTCTGAAATATGAATCCTGCACGAAAAAGAAATCATCACATATTTGAAGCGTCAGAAAGTGATTTCTTTGCCAAAATTCACAGAGGCGTAATAGGGTTCTTTACTCTTCTCAAAATTTCCAGGTAGACCCTGGGTAGCTTCATAGCAGAAGTCATAGGAAACATAAGTGTGAAGATTCACAGTGCCACTGAGAAGTGGAAGCCTCAAGAACCTGATGTATAAAATTAACATTTTAGCACTTCAGCCTTGTCCCATGTAGAAGACTTCAGATTCAGGGAAATGTTATTGGTATGTTAAAGATAATTGCTCCCCAGAGATAGATACAATCCTCTTTCAAAATGGTCCAATTTTTTATCTTACTGCACTTAAATGAAAAATCCTTATTACATTAATTTAACAAAATTACAGATTTCTGTGTAAAATCCATCCCCTTGTCTATCTTCAGTAACATATAATAAGTTCATTTCAGAAATGTTTTAAGTGCCTATTTTGATTTAGATTATTTTATTTATCGTTTGCAAAATGTTCAGAAAAAACGAAATGTGTTTACTATCATTTATTTAAGGTCTTTTTCTTACTCAAGGAATAATCTTTTTGGTCACAGAAACCAAAAAAACAAAATTGCTTTTTTTGTTATAATACATATCAACACATAAACCAAGTAATATTCTATTATGAGGAATAACAACAGATTTTTAAAGTCATATATATGTTGTTTCGATTTTTAGCCTTTGTGTATAGCAAAACAGTAAGTCTATTAAGGAGATTATTGTAAGGATGTACATGCACAAATAACACAACAATTTATTGACAAATATACAGTTGTGCACACCGGTAAGTTATACTGCACATTTATTCCGAAGTATGCCCCAGTGTGTATACTAATAACATGAAAAGAAACCTTATGTTATTAAAAGGTTTAAAATAATCTTGTAACTTAACATGTTTGGAGGCTAAATATACCATCATTAGTACAAGAAATTACAAATGTACACCTCTATATATGCTTCTGAGCTTGCATCCTGCCTGTGATTGGTATCATCACTCCTTCCCAATTTTGAAGTCATATGTGCATAGGGTATGTATGCACACCTACATGTATGATACACATGTAAAAGAAATTGTAAGCCATGAGTTCTTAATATATACAGATAGTAAATATGTGCAAGATCTTTTAAAGGGAACCTCGGACATACCACTGCAGAATCTAAATGTCCATCATTTTCTAAACTTAGAAATCCCACCAACAGCCTGAAGTTACCGAGAAGGACTACAAAGCACTGACAGTGAAGCTGGTAGGAGTCCACCCTAAACTGTACATTGTGACAGCCAAGGGACCTGCAGATGTCTGCCATAGGACAGGAAAATTGTCTTTTAAAACAATTAACTCTTGCAATGAAGACCAGCGAATAACAAGGTCTCTGTTGCGTTATTTTTATCATCTGCTCTCCCTGATGAAAGCCTCCTAATGGATTTTATGTCCTGTGAAAAGCCTGAGTTCACTGCTTTTCCCAGAATATATATTTGTTCCTTACATTAATAATTTCTGGAATTCTGATACATAAGATGAAGACAAAAATATATGTAATACTATAATGAAAAACTGTTTCCAGATTCTACAAAATATAGATAGTTTAGTATTTTTAACTAGTTTTGTTTTCAAAGTCAATTTCTATACAGGTAAAAAGTAATTTTCTTTTGAAAATCTCTTCCTAAATTTTCTACATCTTAAGCTTTACAACACTTATGCAGAGAGATATATATTCAGCTTAAAATATGCCAAAGATAAGCCTTCAGGTATATCTGAATTCAGTGCAATTGCATATGAATTTTATTGATAGCACAGTAATACTGGTTGAGCTCTAAAGCCACTAAGGCAACAGTACATTTACTGACAATTTATTTTGTGAGCTTCTGATGGAGTGTGAAGGATGAATATTTCCAGTCTGATGACAAAACCACTATGTCTGATGCTGGAAAGTAAATAGAATGTAGGGGTTTTGGTTACAAATATGCATTCAGGTAGACCAAGACTTACTGTCTAAGTCTACTGTGGGGAGGATGTAGCATCATCTATTTGCCAACAACTGTGTTTATATTATTCTACATCTCTTCCAATCCTTACCACGCTGCCTACTCATCGTATTTCAGTATTATAATATACACAGCACACCTTGGATTAACTATAACAATATCCTCAAAGAAATACAGTCCTCCTTGCTTTCATCACAGCTACACACAAGTTTTTATAAATCAATGCAACCTAAATCTAAAGATTTAGCAGATATTCACATTGTGTTATTTTGACTATCCTGCTTGGGGGCAAAATTATGTGCTTAGAATTATGCAGTGTAACTTGTTTAAAGTGTCTGAGCTGGAGACTGCTTTGTTTGAAACCAAGTCTATTTAAAAACAAACTAGCTCAATGACTTTGTGCATGGGTCACCTTAAAATCCTAAATTCCTATATAAAGTATTAACCTACTTCTTCATTCCAAGCACACAACAGTTTCCTTGCACATTAAAAGAAGTAAGAGTGATTTGAATCTAACATGTTGTTGCTACACTTGCTTTCAAAAATGTGGTACAGACTGTAGCTGAAAAAATTATTCCCCTGTCCTCTCCATTGTACACTAAGGACAACCCAGATTCATGACATGCCCTCAAATTTTTCTTTTAATTTTCTCTTCAGGATGTAGTCTATCTGAAATCATGTCTGGGAGTCCCTCAGGGTTATTTTTCATTCTCTGAAGTCTGACATTGTTCCTCTGGGTGATGTACCGCACCCAGTGATGTCCTTGCACGAACTGACCGATGTGACCAGGCAGAATTATCAGGGCAATGACTAGCGAGGCTGGGAAGTCTAAATACAATACTAGTGCAGACATCACCCTAATTTCCTGAGGTTGTAAACAGAAGTGGTTGCAAGAAGCAGTATAATTGTTTTAATCATTTAATCTATTGCTTTAATCAAAATTTCTCCTTCTAAACAGCAAGAAAACAAGTTCTGTTGAATTACCTACTTAGTATCAGTGATAATAGGTTAAACAAGCATTGATTATCTCTCCTTAATGATGAATTATTGCATACATTCTAGATTTTGCAATGGTTTTTGGCAAATCTCATTCAGTCCTAATGTTATAAAAGTGTATCTTTCCAAGCTTAAATGAGAATTGTACTGACTGTACTATAATGATTTACAGAATGACACAATGATTCACTGAAAAAAGTACCTTGTGTTATGTGTTTGACATGCATCTCTCCATGTACACTGAATATCCATACCTCTATGTATATTAGAAAATGTAGACAGCCATGCTGCCATGAAGCACTGCACTGAAAAAGAAAATGTGTCATGTAGTCAAAAAAAAAAACCAAACTACCTCTACCCTGAATTAAACAGCTCTGAAAGTTTCTTTACTCACTCCTAAATTTTTCTTTTCACATACACACAGAGACACTCCCACGTCCCAAGATGAATAGAGAGCTTTTATGCAACAACTGGAACAGCTTAGAGAGACATTTTTGAAAGCACCGAAGTTAATAAGGCCTAAAGACAAAGATTCATATTCTGCAACAGTTTTTAAGGTATTATTGACCCTTCCTACCTGCCATATCTGTTTTAGAATGCTGCTCCCTCAGAGCCTTCCTCAAAAGCACAAGTGTTTCGGGGGCTGGGCTCTCGACCAAGTCAGGCTCAACTTTAAATCCAAACCAAACGATTTATAAACTTTACAGCTTATAAAAAGAAAAATCCTAATTTCCTTTACTTATATTTTGGCCTAGGAAATGAGTTATTAGAAAGCAAGGGGAGAATTGAAATTATTTTAGACAGCATGGTCACTGAAAAATTGCATGTGGAACTACGTTACTGTACTTGAAAGCTGACATGCACAGCTAAGGACCTACCCTTAGGGACATCCGGGCAGCTAGAGGCAAAACTTTGCAAAGTGCCACTAGCTATCCACTGACATTTTCAGGTTATTAAGTATCTTTACAAAATCTGCCTTCTTTTGGTAATCGAAGTATGTGACACTTAAGCTCCCCATTCAAGAATATTAGTCTTGGTGTAACCAATTAGTCAAACATCCCCTGTCTATTTCAGATGATTTTAGATCAGGGTTGCATTTCCTGGCAAAGTTTGATGGCTAGCTCGAAGTTCTACCCTCACATTATGGAGTCAGCCTTTCTCCCATAGAAGCTGGCAGATATTAGACTTGTACTGTAAATTTGTCATTGTTAAAATTACAGTACAAGTATTGGATAGTCCCTATATTCATGTCCAGTTCAGTGTTCAGTTACAATGAAAATAAAAATTGCCAATATAAAAATATATCTCTGTTTCTGCAACAAAGCCCTTCTGCCAAAGTCTTATTTGCAATAAGCTTGAAATACACTCTTTCACACTAATACTTCAAATGTGAATATATTTACTGATGCACAAAATTAATAAAATGTTGTTATTTGCACTGAATATATTAAACATAATATCTGGAATTTAAAGAAAAAAACACATCAGGTGGTCTTATAGTATCCTGATCAGTTTAAAATTTACTTAGGAAATCTAGCATTTTGTAGTTTAGCATGATGAACAAAGGAAAGAAAAACGCAAGTTCTGCTGGGCTTTTCATGTTCGACATAAAGCTGTGAAGCTGTACTTGAACCTGGTGAGGTGGGATTTTGGTTGTCATGCCCACCTTGCAGAACACACTGCGGAACAGTCTGATCATCCTACATCAACAGTGCTCATTTTGGCCATTTCCTACACAATGTGAACATTTCTGGAAGAGCAGTTTTTCAGGAATACCTGCTCCACAGTCCTGTGTTACATGTCCCCCACGCCTCACTGGCATTTACACAGTGTCCAGCTTGTCAAGACACTGCTGAGTTGGTGATTCCAGCAATCATCCTCCATCAGCTGCTCTGTCATTATGGAGGATGTCAGCCCCTGGGTCACCAATTACAGATGTGCATGACATCCTCATTTTCCTGTGATGAGCAGGGACTGTCTCCAGATTCCCTGCCAGCTCTCTGAGCCTTTGGTGCAGCCCAGTGAGCATTGTTTGATGCCTGCCCTGGGATCAGAGTGGAGCAGGAGTGATCCACGGTCTCCAGAGCACGCTGTGGCAGGACCCAGCAAAGTGTCAATCTTCTGGTCTGCCCCTCAGGCATAGGCATGGCTCCCAGAGCACTGGAGATCCCAGCAGTCTTCCGGAAGGCATGGGACAGACAAACCTGCTTGGGCCACAATGAGTTACAAAGTGCCACAGGATTGAGAGAAAGGAGTCTGCCATCATCACGGCCATAAGATTTTGCCTGCCTTCTGTGGAGGAATATAAATCTGTGTGAAATAAAGCATGTTCTCAGATGACTGACATAAGTAATTGAACTACATCGAAAAGGCACTGTACTGTTAGTCAGAAAAATTATTCTGGCTCCTATGTTTAGACAAGAATGTTTAATCATGAAATGTATTTCTGTGTGGTCGTCCATTACTGATGTCAAAAATGAATGCCTGAAGTTAAACAATTCCTTCTTCTATTTGACAACTTTGAATTACTTAGTTTCCATGCTTAAAAAGACTAAGATCAAATTCATCATCATCCATATAATACAAACTCTGTTGATTAACTGTTGGTACTATATTGGAAACTATTTCTTCTCGCAGTGCTACACTAAACAGTCATTTATGTGTTATACTTTATCCAGTTCTATTTAAAATCATCTTCCTAATCTTCTAGAAGTCTGTGCTTCTAGTGATTTGTGAATTGATGAAGTTTATGAGTTTGGAGCCTTTTCAGAACCCTTAATCCACATACTGATCTACATATTAATTTCAAATGTTGTGGGAAACCAGATACAGGTCTTGAAAACTTCAATTCCGGGCTATGAGATATTTAAGGAAAGATGATTGATTCAACTGGCTAGAGAAATTATGACTCAGCAGAATTTGAGAATATAATAGGGCACAAGGAATGAAAAGATTATTTTTTATGTTATTATTTTTGAATATTTGAATGTACTTTGTGCTGGTGTTTGATTAGATGTGCTTTCCTCCAGCCTCACTGTTTGGTTTAGCATGTGACCTGATATACAGTAGTTATATATGTCAGAGTATAATATATGTACAAACTCCTTTAAATGTCCAATTAGAACATTCAGTATGTATGGATATAAAAAATTTCCATGATTGCCCCCAAAAACTATCATGCCTTTTTTTGGGCAAAAAGACAGAAAAGCTTTTCAATGGAATTTTTCTGTCTCACTACTTTTGTATTAAAATTGTTTATACAACATTATTTTATATTTATCCTTGTTCCTATCTCATATAATTTTCAAACCAATTCCTTTGTGGTTAGGAATAGCATTGCAGTCATAATTTAAGAGACAACATTGTAGGTTTCCATGTGACAACATTCTTGCTTAATGGGTTGCAGAAGCAATACAATACAATAAATTAATTATAAGAAGTTACTTTTGGGAGTAGAACCCAAAGTTTCCTAAATAACTCCATTAGCTGGAGCCAGCACTGTGTCTTTCTAGTATTCAATCAATGCAGACTTCCTCTCATTGTTTCCTCTTTTCAATCAGTATAATTGATAACACTAGCCTTTTAACTTGATAGGCTCTTCTTTATCTGTTGTGTGTTTTGTACACCCTTGCAGTTCTTCTAAGGCCCAAAAGCAATTAAAGTCAGAAATAACCAGAAGTATAGGTAGCAATCTGAATATCCACATAAATTTTATTAGCATTTCAGACAGTTTAGTCTGAAAATTTTTCTTATCTGTGGGGCTTTTTCTCCTTTATTCTTTGTGAAGAAGACAATTTGCATCTTTAGTCTCATCTGTACCTGTTCACCCAAGAGGGCTAAACTGGTTCAGGGTGTTTGTCACTGTATTTCTCTAGCTTTTCTCTCAAGTAGGGAATGGAATGGAATAGAATAGAATAGAATAGAATAGAATAGAATAGAATAGAATAGAATAGAATAGAATAGAATAGAATAGAATAGAATAGAATAGAATATCCTGAGTTGGAAGGGACCCATCAGGAGCATTGAGTCCACTCCTGGCCCTGCACAGGACATCCTCAAGAGTCACACCATGTGCCCAAGAGCATTGTCCAAATGCTTCTTGAACTCTGCCAGGCTGGTGCTCTGACCGCTTCCCTGGGGAGCCTGTGCCAGTGCTCAACCACCCTCTGGGTGGAAAACCTTCCTCCACAGGGATGGATTTTTCCATGTTTTTTTAACCTAGGAAGATCTGAATTTTAAGTCATCAATCACTAAATATTACCTTACTCTTCTGTACTTGCAACTTAACATATTTCAGCTACCTTTTTTCTTCTTGAAAAAGAGAGAATTCTGCCTTTTCTGGTCTAGCAATAGCAAGGTCTCTTACACTGGTGGAGCTTATTTTGGTTGTATATAATATGTCTACAGGAAAGAGCATCTATCACATTTAACTCCCCTCCCCCCACCCCCAAAAACAAAAACAAACCAATGATTTAGGCAAACCAAATTCATTCTTAAGACTCACCACATCCTAAGACATGTTCCTTAAAACTAACTGATGTTTATCAGGGGATGGTGCACATTTGTCTTACTTGCAACAGAAAAAACATAGATAGGCGACTTGGGGTGAAACCCTAACTTTTAGATGGCTGAAATTACATGCAGTCCTCTTTCCCTCCTGTTCAAAGACATAAATCCAAAGCGTATTGAAGCTAATGCACTTGCAGCTGTGAAAAGTACCTACACAGCAGGGGATTTGAAGGAAAAGAATCCCAGACATTTCACTCCATAAGGTTCAGCATAGGCTTAGGAAACTATTGAAATAGGAATTACTTCATCCAATGTCATTTAAGCCTGCAATAATTCAGAATTAAACGACATTGGATCAAGTAAAATTTTATATTTATGGATTCAGTGGACTTGATCCAGACTTTTGATCTGTCAAAATACAAGAAACCAGAAAATAAGGGTTTGGATGCCTCTCTCAGAGTTCAATGCCAGTTTATTAGTACTGAAAACCATCATATCTTTTAACTGGTTTTCATTTCAGGTAATCTCTTTTTTTCCTTTCCAGAGGTTGACTCTCAGTAATTAATAGTAATTTTCTGCTAACTAGCACACCAGCTTCATTAACTCAGCTGGAATTAATGCAATCTCTCAGTTACTCAAGCTGGACCCTCTCCTGCTAGCTCACAAGTAAAATTTGTTTAACTAACTGGATTTGTTATATATAAAAAGCAGAAGACAATGTTTCCTGCAGCCTAAAATTATGCAAGCAGAATAGAAGTGTTTTTTAAGAGATTAATGTCGAATATCTATCACACATAAGTGCAATTCCACAAGTAGTGGAAAACCGGAAAAGATGAGTTAATTTTCAGGTGCCAGCAAGGCCTGCAAGAGAAAATGCATGAGGACTAAAGATAAATAAAAATATCCATTGCAAGTAATATATTAAGTTAAGAAATTAGAATTAGAAAATACAAATGTTTCAAATAAGAGTTATTAGTTTAGTTTTCTTGGAAACCAATACATAAATAGTAATAATGAACACAGTTAAGACAAGTATCAGAGCAAATTATCTGGTGACTGTGTGAAAGGAAGGAGACCCTCATGTCTTAGTCACTGTTCTGAGTGTTGGAGCCTTCATGGTGCAGACCTATTTGCTGCTTGTCACATTTGCTCTTTGGTTGCTAAGATATTAACCCAGAATTTACTTTTGCCTTTAAATTCTATTTTGGTTCAACCACTGTATTTCTCATTGTATTTCTTGATATTTTTCAAAGGATTCTAATTATATTGCACATCTCTAGGTATTTTTTTCCTAAGGTTGTTACATCTCATGCCAAAGTATTGTTTACATTGTACTCTATTTTGGTAGCTATTTCATGCAGGCAGTTCTGATTCTTTCAAATGGTTCTGAAGCTGAATCTTCTGATCCTGCTGTCAGCTAGTGTATATGACCATATTTCCCCTGACTTTGATGGGTTATAGCAATTTTTGGCAGCTGACAGCAGCAACTTTTCTATACCAAAAGTACTGTTGGTTTCCAAGAGAATCACAAATCCCCAGTGCTTACAGAGTTGCATTATCCCTCTGAAACTAATACACTGCTCACTAAAATAAAATTTTTATCTATTCATGAACAAGTAAAGATAAAATGACTAACTATAAGGTGTAGTTTTAATCTGTTTTTAATAGTGCAACAAGTATTTTCAAAGAAGCCATAAATAACCTTTGAGTGAATTGTTCTGTTTAGCGTTTAACAATAGCATGTGGCTAGAATTATTGTCTAGCCTACTTAATAGCTTGATTTTTTGCCTAATCTGTTGCAACTTAAAATTATCAGCTGCACTGATAACAGCAGCTTCGTGTATGTAACACGAGAATTAGTCATAAAAAAGTCAGTCCATGAATTTCTTATTCATACGTCTTCTGTAACCCAGCATATTAAATATCACACTTCAATTCACACTTTGAATTGCGTTGGTTTACATACATATAGATGATATTTTCTTTTTAAAAGACAACTTTGTTCCCTGTCACATAAAAAAGGGAAACATTTAGAAAAACATGGCTGAAAAATAGCATCTAGTTTTAAAAACACAGAGTTTCATTAGCCTACCATGTCATATTTTTAAGCGTGCTCTGGATTTGTGTGGCATGGCTTTGCTAGTATGACTACCTATCTGAACCTATATTTTTTTAATATATATTTACCTACCTATACCTATATATACCTTTGTATATATATTTACCTATCTTTTTTGTATATATTACTTATCTTTTTTGTATAAATTGTGCTGTGTATCTGCAAATATCTGGAAGAATTGTTCTCTGACCTACTGCCAGTAAAATAAGTTTTCATGAACAACTGAGTTTGACAATTCTTGCAAGAGTATCTTGACGATAACTGGTGTCCTCTCGAGTAGACCAGTACTGAACACTTTTCATAATGTTACTGCTTTACCTTTCCAGGTCTGTGAGCCAGTCAACAATAAGTGATTCTGAAGCAGATAAACTCCCTGTTTTTCAACCAGCATTTGCTCCCTCTAATAGTAGCAGTCACTTCCCAAAGGCTCCCTTACAGGTGTTAGAGGTCTGTCCCCTGTAAAAGTTCATTAAATACCGTGGGCCAAAGCACTTGGTAGCAAAAAAAGCCAAATTAATGAGCTAAAATATTGCAGCTGAGAAATGCTTAAGGAAACTGCAGGTGTCTGTTTATCATTTTCCTGATTATCTTCCACTTCTCTATTATCCAGACCCATTTCTGCTCACAGGCAACTTCATGGCAAAACGCCATGGCAGAACAGAGTCCACAGAGTTTTATTAAAAGTAGACATGATCTATATTTAGACAGCCCCATAAACAACAGTCAACAGCATGAAGTACTATTAGCATGTATGTGAAGTACCAGGGTAAAACCTGAACTGTAGTTTGCAGGCAGAGCTTCAGTGTGAAATCACAGTGATCACAGTGAAATCTTATTCGAAAACATGGCTGTTTTTTGTGACTGTCTACTACACAGAAAGATCTTTACTGAAGTTCTGATCAATGGAAAGTTGAATATGAATCAGCAGTGTCCTGGCAGCCAGGAGGGCCAGCCCTGTCTTGGGGGGCATCAGGCACAGCATGGCCAGCCAGGTAAGGGAGGGGATTGTCTCGCTCTGCTCTGCTCTGGGGCAGCCTCATCTCAAGTCCCCTGTGCAGTTTCAGGCACCACAACATAAGAAAGATATTAAGCTCTTGGAAAGCGCCCAAAGAAGGGCCACAAGGATGGTGAAGGATCTGGAATGGAAGCCGTTTGAGGAGAGGCTGAAGTTGCTTGGTCTGTTCAGTCTGGAGGAGGCTGAGGGGAGACCTCACTGCAGTCTTCAACATACACAGGAGGGAAGCAGAGGGGCAGGCACTGATCTCTCTCATGACCAGTGATAAGGCTTGGAGGAAATGGCATGAAGCTTAGTCAGAGGACATTTAGGTTGGATAGCAGGAAGAGGCTTTTCACCCAAAGGATGATGGAGGACTGGAACAGGCTTCCTAGAGAAGAGTTCACAGCATCAAGCCTGCCTGAGTTCAAGAAGCATTTGGACAATGCTCTCAGGCAAATGGTGTGATTCTTGGGGTATCCTGTGCAGGGCCAGGAGTTGGATTCAAAGATTCTTATGAGTCCCTTCCAGCTTAGCATATTCTATGATTCTATGATTCTATGATTGTACTACATACAATAACCAAAGTATGTTCATCTTCTTATTGCAGGGATAACACTCTTAACAAGTAGATAAGTAGAGCTATAACTCCTGAAAGATAACTATATAAAAATTTATGCTCCTCTTCCCCTGGGAAAGCAACTACTACGTCTGCTGGTTTCTGTAGTTGAGTAATTGTTAAATATTGCAGGGAAGCATGGCCTGGTTAGAATCAAAGGGATAAGGTGAGGGTGGGATAAGGAGTGGGGACTGGTTCTGCATAGATCCTTGTTTGGCTGGCTGCCCTTTGCACAGCTATTTCTTCCAGCACTGGGCTTCATGCCACCTTGTGCTCTCTCTGACACTCCTGCTGTGGTGCCTCATCACCTTTCTTGGCTGCCTTGTCCATGTTTTGCCTTGCTCCTCTTACTCTCCTTTTTAACCACTGGTAGGGGTAGACTCGCAGGCCATTCTGAGCTCCATGAGTTGCTCCAGAGATGTGGGTCCCTGCTCCACTGTCTGCTGGCATGAGCCCCACTTGTCCCTGTTGTGCAATCCTGTTGGATATCTCAGGATTACTGGTATGCTTGTGCTTTGCTAGCTCTGCATTACACCCTCTCTTGTCCTGCCAGCCATTCCTCCCTCCCCTCCCTGCTCACTACTCGCTGAAACAGAAATTATTTCAATCTCAGAGGATGTGAAAAACTAGTTTTGATCATTGAGAAGCATCCTGGTTTGAAAAACAGCCTTAATAGATGCACCTTTTCCCAGCAAAAACGGTCAAGTAATCATGAGTGTGCTGGGTTTTCACCATTTTTTTCTGTGCAAGTTCATTACCATTGACTGTAACCCAGACAGAGCAATAGCTTCTGCTTAGCTTTCATTAATTTTGTGTTGGTTAAGCAGCTTAGATCTTGAGCAGTAAGCAGTGCAGCTACACTAGTGCCTTCAGGCTGAGACGTGTGCTCACTCTGCCTAGTTTCCATCTTGTATATGTGATGCCATGCCTTGGTGGCACAAGTGTGACTACCATTACGGTTTTGGTAGAATCAAACTCGTACTGAGCATGATCTAAATTTACTCGGTTCCTAGAAGCAGGGCATGTTGAGTGGCGTCTCTACAATGTACAAGAGCTGTGTAAGTTCAGCCTCCCAACAAAACATTCTCTTCTCAAGATATGGTGTTAATGCTTTCCTGTGTCTCAGACAGCAATAATTTGACAGTGCCTCAAAGACAGGCAGCAACCAACTGACTCACAACTCCACTTGCTCTGCTCAGATATGGGTAAGTATGTGTTTAGCACTCTGTGTGTCCCAGATCTTCTCCACCTTTCAGTCTTCTTCTCCTCAGCATGTTCTTAAGCAGCAGAATGCAAGCCAAGTTTTGGCATAAATATAGACAGAAAAAAAATCAAAAGGAAGTTGAGAAACTGTTAATGTTTACAAGCAATAGTTAAAATAACATCTATAATATATATATAGTTCATATATCATCCAGAAGCAAAGGGTTATTTTAAGCAAAATCCCTGGTTTAAATTAGTATTGAGCTTTACTATGACAGGTATTATATTATGGAATTTAAAAAACCAGAGTGAAAGTTTGGTTTAAGCCTAGGCAACTGGGATTTAATGATGAGATAAATAGGCTACATTCTGTCTAGCTATGAAAGATTTGACAAAGAGAAAAATTATCTAAAGGTTCCTCCTTTTATTCTGATTGAAGCATTGTAAAGCCAACTACTTAAGAAAAAATGAACTTGCTGAATATTAAGAGAAAAATCTTTGTGGCTAATGAACTAAACCAAAATAAATAAAAATATTTCATTTAATTTTTAGTACCAAAAAATATCTCTATATGCATTTGTTTTTGACAGCCTATTTTAACAATGTAATTTGTTACTATTAGCAAAGATACAAAAGTTATATATGGCCATCAGACAAATGTTTTCTTTTTCAGCTGTTAAATAAATAGGTCTGTCTTTCCTTTGTGTCTCATTAAAATGGTAGAAGGCATTCATCTGGCTTTAATGTGCATGGTTATATGCATTATTGCTAATTAATTGTATTAAGTGTCTGAGCAGTAGAGTGCAAAGTAAACAGAACTCTAAAAACACTAAATCAGGGAATTGAACACATCCAAGCAGAATGAAAATAACACACTGAAGCTGTTGTTCATCAGCTGTAAAATTTTTGTTTGAGTCCTGGGGGTGCACATTTGTAGGACTGTGTTCCAATGTAATGGTCTTAGTGGCTTACTTAGCATGCTGCATTAGGAAGAAGAGAGCAATATGACCTCTCTCCAGAGGTGAAACTGGCTAGAAGGATCCCAGATGGATTAGTGATAAGGAGCTACCAAAATCAGGTTCCAAGGGCTAAATCAGATGTCAAAACATAAGGCATCAATTGAGACCTGTGCTCTGTACTCAAAACCAGAAGGAGCCACACCTATTAACTGTACTTAATGTTCATAGCAAAAGATATTTTACAGCAATAGTAAAGAGAAAAAATTTAAAAGAATATTAAGTGCTGTAGAAAAACATCCCCTTCAATAGAATATAAATTATTATTGAGAAGCCAATTTTCATTTCAGTTTTTGCTCTACATTTAAAGAATTACAAGAAAAATTAATCTTCAACCTCAAACTTATGATTTTGAATATTTAATTTATGAAAACGTATCTTTGTAATTTCTTCAGCTTACATATACCTAAGTGCATAGTTAATTTTGTGCCTTCTGAGCTTAGAAAAATAAAAACCAAGGCTCTCAAGACAATAAGGTCTCTCCTTCCTTCAAGATACTCCCACATGAAGTTCTATATTAAATGTAGCTGTTGTCTACAAGAGAATGCTCAGCAAATAGTCCCAGGAATTTCTGGTTCTTCCACTATTAAACTAAAGAAATATTGCCTCAAATAAATTGATTGTGACTGATGTGGCAAACTATGGATATCAAAGAACTAGTGATAAAAAATCACAATGCAGCAAATATTAAAACACGTTTAATGCACTTGCTTTGGGAAGTTTCAATAAGAGCATTACTTTCAGAATTAATTGTGAATTCCGAGACATTGCAGCTTGGATGCACAGACAAAAATTGCCTATTTGAAAACAGCTAAAATAATCTAAGGCCCTTCTTTCTCTTTTACATCTTTCACTAAAATATTTTAGTATCTCTACTTCAAGTTCTCCAGCTAGGATGTTTTAGCAAATATTATCAGAGCTGAGTACTTCTAGAGGTTCATCAGCTTCTCTCTTTGTCAGTATAACTCTTAAGAGCCAGTGTGTGTACTTTAAGAACCAGAAAACGCAAAAAGCATGAAAGGCTTTAAACCAAATGCCAGATGCAATCATTAGAACAGCCAGCTCCTTCCAGAGAATGTAACCAAGGCTTTGTGTCTTAGAGAGCATGCTGATTTTTGATTTCTGGAGCAATATATTCTCAAGTTAAGGCATCAGTACAACCTATTATTTCTTGTTAATTATATATTTATCTGTGAGAACCAGGTTTCCACATAGACTATATAATTTGGATTATATCTACCGCCCAGCAGGAATGTTTCTGTCTCTCATAAAGCACTGTTTAGGTGTACGATTTCTGTGGCTTTCCCTGTGGACCAATGTCTATCACATAGCAACATCTGCTAAGGAATATGCTGCAAAGCTGTCTTCATATTTTCCTCTCTTCCTCAAGATAGATTTGCCCACTTCTGGGAAATGAATCCAACATCTTCACAATCAGTGTTACACTCAAAATAAACAGTTGGAAATATCATGCTGCAAACAGGCAACTGGCAGGCATTTTGTACAATACTCTGACTCATATAATAGAAATGGAGGCAGTACTGAATATAAATTCTCTATTATTTGCAAGTACATATTTTAGCAGATCTTTACAAGTACAGATAAGCATGCCTCTTAAAAGTTCTAGTACTGCTAAATACAACATTGAATGTCCAAGTATTAACAACTTGGTAGAAGGTCTTTAGTAGCTAGAAAATGTCTCTAACTTGTAAAATACAGAAAATCAGATTCAAAACCAAACAACTAAAAATATATATCCCCCCAAGAGCTAAATTGATTTAATCTGGTTCCTTGACTTGTTTTTTTTTTCATATTGAGCAGCTCTCAACACAGCCACAATAGTGGAAGTTACCCTTTTATCTTCCTTAAACACAGCTGTTATCTCATTTCTTGAATGTTCAGTATAGATTTACTCCTCAGAACTCAGTCCCTTTCTCCTGTGCACCAGTTGCTTAATTACAGTTTCCTCAAGGGAGTTTTTTGTGGTATACACACATTTGTTGGAGTAAAAAGAGTTCTGATTTCAGAGTGCTTGCTATTAAAAGACAGATTTGTTTGTAATTGGTTTTGAAATCCAAACAAACACTCCTCTCCATGTGCTGAAAACTCATTATAGACAGGAAAAAATATTAGTTTGGGTTTGGCATTTACAATAAACATTTCAAAATTTTGAACCTGTCGGTCATCTACAGATATTAAAGTGGTTACATGAGCTTGCATGCGACACAGAGAGCTAATTGTTTTACTATGATATCTCCTGCTTCAATTAATACAGTAATGAATGTATATATAGGCTTTTAAATATCAAAACAGAATTAAGTTGAAAGTGAGGTTTTTGTGCCAATGAGTCAGTTTTGTCTGTGGCCAGATTCAAGAGTCAGCTTAGTGCACAAGAATAGGACTTTGTATTCTTGCATAAAGAAACACTTAACCCACTATTAAACAGGTTTACATCATGTTTAATACCTTACCAGGTAGCCCCTGGAAAGAATTCTGCCTCTGGCAGTTGTCTGTTCAAGAATGACTGTAATCTGCCCCTGCCTGTATGGCATGTACATTCCCAGCACAGCATGTCTCATCATCCTGTTTGAGTAAGTTATAGACCTAACATATATATACATCAGAAAATGTGTAGTAAAAGTGTACAGAGCTGTGAGCAAATTTTAAAGGAAGAAAAATACTCCTCTCCCTCCCCCAATATAGAACAATATAGATTGTTCCATTTCATCTGTCACTTATTCATTATTTTCCTAGAGTTTCATTCATTAAAAAAAAACAAAAAACAAACATGTTTGTGTAAAAGCTAATAATCAAGAGTCAGTCACTAAAATTCTAAAAAATCTTAACTGGAGAATATTAAACACTGAAATACTTTAGTAAACTGTTAACCTTTTTATTGTGAAGAACCAATATTAAAAATTTCTTATAACTATAAAACGGTCACCTGAAGCAACAGCCAAGAAAGAAAATCAAAGCAGAAGAATTCTTTTGAGAGCTAAATATTTTCAAGGAACCACTCAAAATGTAAATGGAAAGAAAACAGTGTCAGTATGCAATATGTTTACTACCAAGGTAAATGGAATAAAAATCATGAGACGATCATCCAGAAACTGACAGGACTACTTCCAAAGAAAAGACTGCAATGTGATCCTTCAGCTGCTAAGGAATGCTTTGATTACAACTTTATGTAGAATCTATTACATTTCATTACACCATATGGCAGTAAGGTGGAGTACA
This sequence comes from Melanocharis versteri, assembly GCA_013397845.1. Classification (NCBI taxonomy): domain Eukaryota; kingdom Metazoa; phylum Chordata; class Aves; order Passeriformes; family Melanocharitidae; genus Melanocharis; species Melanocharis versteri. The sequence goes on from VZTG01007054.1 coordinate 101,867, forward strand.
ATGTAGGGAAATCCAGTCAGGCAAAGAGAAACATTAAAGAAGGAATAATGTATGGTGGCACTGTGAATACCTGTATGTAAGGAATCATTTTGGGTCCCTTGATGTCCGTGCCAATGAGAGTACACAGGTATTTTAGCACTGCTCTTATATTTTTTTTGTCAAGTCCCAGTTTCTTGTGACACTCACCTCAGGCCATTCAATGCCACTGCTCTGGAGACGCTGATGGAAAGTTGTTTGATGGGGATATTTTGCCTTCCTTTTCTCCTATCCTACTTTTTCCCTTTCCTCTCTCCCTTTCCACTGCTAGCAGCTGCCTTTCCTGCAGTACTCTTTATCTAGTCCCTACCCCCACACTCACATATGCAGCAAAGATTTGAAGCATTTCAAGCAAACACATTTTAATGAATGTACTGTACATGTGATAACACTCAATATACGTAATGTAATACTTCAAAGAATTGTATCTTTCAAAGTGAACTGGTTAGATATTTTGCAGGTCTTCTCTATGCAGTTACTGTACAAATAAAATTTGGGTTCATTTTAAAATTACATCTGCAAATATTGAAATCTCCACAAACAAAGGCTGCTGTTTTAATACCATGAATATGAATTTTATTGATGAAAATGGCAGCATTTAAACTGACAGTATTAAGAATGGTTACTGAGACATTGGATAGAATACACGATACGTATTTGGGTACAGTCCTTGCAGCTATCCTTATTGAAATGGAACATCATACAGCTGAAAAATCTCGATTAGCAGGCACCTGCAGAAGCTAAAAGTTCTTTTCCTGTGCAGCAGCATTCTCTGTTGAAGGCAGTGTAATGAATAAATACATTATTTGTATTATGATAGCATCCAAAAGCCAAAAGTCCATCCACAACCAACAAAGCTTCAGCTCCTGCTGAAGGATTTAATCATGCTCACTCACACGAAGGATGAAATATGGGAAAATGACATAACATATAAGCAAAGTGTCAGTAGTGTCAAATGGAATGTATTTGCTCAGTTCTCATAATTGTCAAATTCCTTTAAATGCAGTTCGAACAAGAAAACAAAGAAAAATAGCAAGAATTAAGAAGTAAGGAAAAAATATGTTAAAAAAGAACAAGTTTGATAAAACTCAGAAAATTTTATCATAAAGGAATCAGATTATCTATATCCTAATAAATCAAGAAAATTTGCCACTGGACTTATTTTAGCACTAGAATTATACCCCTGATTCATTTGAACATGTAAACATTTGTGCAGCAGAAATCATCCCACGATGGGTGATAAAATAGAGAAACCTGAGTAATAGAAAGAAGATAGGAAGAGGGAAGGGAGAGGAGAGGAGAGGAGAGGAGAGGAAGTATGGCAGAAACTGACAGCAAAGAGGGAGGAAAACAGCCAACTATGGATCATTGGTCCTGATAAATATTGCTTTTTGTTTTGTCTTCTTTAAAAGTAAAACATGTACATGGGGCCACTCCTGACCAGATTTTTTAATCATAAAACTATCCATAGGTGGCAGAGTTCATATTTTTCCTGTGTAAGATTTACAGGAACAAGATTTCAAAGCCTATTTCAGCAGCCCAACATATTCATTTTTACAGTTTGGAGATTAGCCAGTTCCTAAGACTGAGCACTATATGTAGGGATTACCTCACCCATGTTGACATGCAGCCAGCACTGTTGATAAGAAGCCACTTCATGACTGAAAAATATTTTTAAGTTGGGGAAGGAGAATAAATCTGAAAGAAGCAATTCCTCTCCTATATTGGCAGAATATAGGTACCTTAGTTTGAATTTTATCCATGACATTTGTGGCTTGAAAGGTGAAACTAGCTGGTTTTGCCAGCTCCATATTAGAGAAATGAGAGGGGAAAATATCCAGGATTTATCAATAATTTTAACACTTACGGTTTTCCACAAGCATTCAGAGAGCTCTTTTTCAGGATTAGGGGGAAATGTGTACACACAGCAGCCATCAGTATGCCTGCCACACAGGTATATATAGGAAAACTTCTTTTGAACAGAGGAAGCAAGAACACTGATAGCAAGGAGTTTACCATATCTCAAATTGTGAAATAAGGACTCAAGATCCATGACGGCTTTTTTATTGTTCTGTCTTCAGACTCCTCATCTTTCATTTCTTTTAGTGTACAAATTAATTAGATCAAAAGCAGTCCAGTTATGTCAACTCAGGCTACAATTACAATTCCCATGTCTATAAAAAGACTTGAGCTTCTGACTGACAATTATTAAAAAGGAAGAAATTAGTTCATGGAGTATTAGTAATTGGGGAATGGAAAGAAGTGACACAGCTACAGCCCAAGAGAATGTTTATTTGCTCTCAGATCTCTGATGAGTTGCATTAGAGTCTGGAGGTAACCTCCAAAGAGTGATTGCTCCTGGCTTTCCAAAGCTGGTGTGTTAGCTTCGCCTGGCTGGGCTCTGGCCAGCCATCTGTCAACAGAGCTTGCCTTGTTTAGCCTAGCAAAACAAGAGCGGAGAGAGATATAGTCACTCTCTATAAACACTTTGGGGATAAACAAGGGAGAGGAATAAGAACTATTTAATCTAAGGGATGATGTTGGCATAAAAACAAGTAGAAACAAACTGGCCATGAATAAATTTCGGTTGGCATTTAGATGGCCTTTCAGCAGAAGTTCAGTAGTGAAATAGCCTTCCTAGAGCTGTAATTGGAGTTATACAGCTTCAGGATTTTCAAACTTGGAGTCTTCTCTGTTTATGAAGAGAATTTTGTTATATTGTCTCCAAAACCTAAGCAAAATGATGCCTGCTCTGTACCAAAATATTCACCACTGATCATTACTCCCATTTATACTGCCACAAAACAGTTGGCTTTGCAAAGTCATATGAACATTTGTTTCATAAGGCTATTAAATGGATGCCTTTCTGAACATACAGCTCTGAATTTCTCACAATCTATTTTTTTAGCACAAATTCTGAGAAGCAGCTGAGGCAAACTAAAATGACTTTGGTTCCAAGTATGGACTGTGTTAGGTAAGTGGCACTGCAGCTCTCCTTGCATAATTGGTGATGCCCTCACAAGTTAAACACCACCTTTAATGCCGATCCCATGGTGCTTTAGAGGAGCTTCTATGCCATATGACCAGGAAATATATGAAATTTAATCAAAAATAAAGACTATGAGGGACTGGAGGGAAGATGTACATCCCATTAATTTTTTAGGTAAATCCAAATTCAACTATTCGAAACCTTGATCTAACACAATAGGTAAATTCATGATTGAATACATCTGCAAATAAGATAAAAAGCCAAAGCTTAATTTCCTAATCTGTTTTATAATATACTTGGAATCTCTACCTTCAATTACCAGCCTCATTGAGAAGATACTCTGGTTGTGCTTTCTTCATCTTGGAGAAAATAGTAAGAGATGCAGACCTAAATCTTGCATGTTCTTGGCAAGATTAGGGCTAGAAGAAGGGGAAGGAAGTTTTACAGTAAGTAACGAAAGTCTGAAAATATTTAGGGTGCTCTGATATATCCAAATAAAATATATTTGTGTCCAGAGAGAGGCTGAGCAATTCAGATGTACATAATGAATAATTATTTGTTATAAATTTCTGTGACCTTTTACATAGAAATCATTTTCTTGCATGAACTGCATATGAAAAACTCTTTCATATCTTTTTTTTATTAACTGAGTGAGGCAGTATGGAACAACAGAAGACCTGCAGGTTTCCTGAAATTAAAAAATAAGTGTTCTTCATTTGTTTAAACATGGGTTTTCACATACCCTTTGCAATTTCTTGTTCTGATCCTGAAAAGGCATTTTCATAGAAACTTTGTAGCTCACTAAATTTCTTCTCTTACTTTACTAATTGTGGCAGTTGTCCTGTAACATTACATCTCCTGTACACATTACGCTGTCTTGAAGGAGACAGCAGACACCAGTTTGGTACTGAGGTAGACAGCCCTGAATGTAGAGGGAAAATGATGGCCAGTATTTCCTGGGATGACCTTACCTCTTAGTGGAGATCTGTAATAGCTCTTCAGAACTTCAATTTAAGCCAATGTTTCCCTCTAGTTATCAAACCAGATATCCTCTAGAAAAGTCTCCACCTGCTCTACTACTACTGGTTACTTTTTCAGCTGGCAGGCAAAAGTTACATTGCTGACAGAAGTTAAAACTCGAATTTGAACTGCTAGAAAAAAGAGTTAGAGTTGGACCAAAACACCTTCAGATAGAAGTAACTCAATCCTGCATTACTGTTTCTTACCACACTTAACATTTGCTGTTGGTCTTTATCAATGGGTCAAAAAAATGCTCCAACTGAGTATTGTTGACTTCATAGGAACTAAAAGATTTGGAAACTGGGTTCAGTGATGACTTCATACTTGAAAAGAAATGAACTTCAACTTACCTATACATTTTCTATTTGGAAATGCAATGGAAATCACTTTTTGTTATGTTAATTAACATGCAGCTATTTGAACTCGTTATTAAAATTTAAAATATCAGATAGAAAACAGGTGCTTAATGGAGCTAAAGGAGTTCTGTGGAGTCAGTTGAAAATATCTGACATTTCGAAGTGACTGATGAAAAGGTCAAAATAATCTTTAGCACTGTTATGTGAATCCCGCTTTTACCTATCTTTGGATCTCACAAAGATGCTCTCATTTTCCATGACGGTGAGATGCTGCTGGCAGTCCAAGCTTTGGAGAACATGCTCTTTGCTAATGAACACTCTTTTTTTTCAGTTTGCACAATTATAATGGAATGAAAAAAAAAAATGCAGACATTGCATAAAGTGTAGTGAAAGGTCTTTACTTTTTTCCCAGAAATTAAGTATAATAAAATAATCCAGACACAGCAGTGGCAACGTGTGACTCTCACTAGAGATGTTATCCAACACTACTGTCAGGGTAATGGGGGGACCAGGGCTCCCCTAACCTGCCCATGGTGAAGGGCCTCATGCCAGACTCCTGGGGCTCCCCAAAACCTGCCTGTGGCCCGAGACCCCGTATCAGCTCCCCTGGGTTTCCTCCACGCTGCCATAGTCCCAAGACCCCAAGTCAGCCCCTTCAGCGCCATCATCCCATCCCACAGTGATTCCTCGGCACGTGGGGTCCCCCTTCAGCCTCGCACAGCCTGGGCTCTGCCACCCCCATGGCCTTGCCCGGCCTCCTGGGGCCGTGTGGCCCTGATGCTGTGGCTGGCCCTTGGACCCCCCCCGTCACCATGACCTGGGCCCACAGCTGCGCCCAGCAGAGCCCCTCGGCCTGCCCCACTCCCTCCCTCGGCGTGGGGCTGAGCTCTGTCTCCAGGCGCTGCCTGTCCGGCACCAGGACCCCTGGGCTCCCTGCTCCGGCTGCTCCCTGGCAGCTGCCTCCTCTCTCTAACCCAAACTGCGTAGGAAAACCAGGAAAATTTACTGCTCGGCAGGTCTTTTTAAATGGAGGAGATATTTTATAAAGTCATTAAATAGTTAAGATAGTTTTTGTTCCACATTCCATTTAATCCATATGTACAAGCTATATACACGCAAGAAACTGGAAGGGACAAATGCCGTTGCTCAGCAACGAGAAACTGGCAGAAGCTCAAATACTCCACGTTTCCAGCAGACAATGGCTCTCTCAGCTCGCAATCAATAGCATTTGATGCAAAGGAAATGCCCAGTTTATCACACTTGCCATCTAATAACACCTCAAGTGTATTTGTGGCTGCCATACATAAAAACATATCTGAACTCCAGCTATTTGAATAATGTATTGAAAAATTCACCCTTTTTTTGCTTGAAAGCCAGTTACAACAAATGAGTTTGTTATTTGTAGGTATTCCGTGAATAATTTATGGAAACAAATGTCACTCTATAGGTTATTCAAGAGATTCAGTTTAACTATTCATGAGCCAGACTCTTCAAAGACAACTCCAGTCCATCACAAAATCTGAATTATGCTCCTTCGTTTGTTCAACAGCCTCTTCCTTTGTGGTTCTTTATATATCACCTTGGTTTTATGCATACACAAATAAGACTCATATTTTTTTCTTCTGCTACACCTACACTTTTCCTGTTTCTTTACTTCCCTTCCATCTTTTTGTCCTTCAGGTTTTCTCTTGGCCTTCCATAATTTCTCCTCTTCTCTCCAGGGCTACAATTTTCTGCTTAGACGATGAATTTTTGTTATCCCACCCCTCTATGCAGAAGTTGCTCCTTTGAGGCAGTGAGTTTCTGTCTCCAGAAACTCAGGCAGAGGCAGGCGTGGCCCCACAAGCCCCCACGGAGGCTGAGCTGGGAGCAGCACCAACAGGAGCTATGGAGCTCGGTAAAGTGCTGGTGCTAGTGCTGGGATACAGCACAGAAAGAGACTGTCAAGAATCTGAATTTCCTGGTGTTGAAAAACTACGGTGATGAGAACTTCATCACAAAATGAGTTTTTACTGTCCTTCATTTTACTAATGGAAACTTAGGCATCATCTGCTTAATGCTTCTCATCGAGCTATGACCACTCTGTCTGTCCTGTCTTAGACACCTGTCTTAAAGCAGGATGACTCCGTCTCCAGCACTATCAATTTTCTTCATGGGATATAGATGATTCCTAAACAATTATCTTGAGCAAGGTGCCTAAACTTAAGAAATTCAAAGTTGGATGAGATTAATCCCCTCTTATTTTCAGAATGGCACCAACAGTCCACAGGATTTAATTATTTTTTCCTCTATATCTCATACTAGTACTGTGACGAGAGCATGTTTTAGAAAAAACCCCAGCTTTCAATGCAAAATGTTAACTAGTGGTTAATCAGAATCACAGGTATTGAAAAATATATTAGATATGGGGCTAAGAATTCTTTGAGGGGTCCTCCTGGAAACATACAGTGGTGGAGAATGAGCTTCTGTAAAATGTTCCAATGGTTAAATGTAGCTTCCTTATCATATCTGAGATACGTTGAGGTTGCCAAAATATATTTATGTATATATGTTTAATTTAATTTCATTCCAGAATAGTGGAAACAGTTATGTCAATGAAAGAAGAAACACAGGAGATTAGAAGCAGCCTAGCCTTGTGGGGATTATATTTTAATGTTGTGCATAAAATTGTCCTAACAAACATGTAAATGCTTAAAAGCCCCTTTGCTCCTTTTATGTCTAAAAAAATTATAAGATTTCCATGCCATCCAAGTTTTGGTAATTAAATTATCCATGTTAGTGTTATTATTACCCTGTTAAAAAGAAGTATAACTGGTCACATATCAAACACATTTTGGTTTGTGGATAAACAGATTGCCTAAGGTAAAAAAAAATCTTTTAAAATTTGCTACCTTCATAAATAGTCTGAAAAATGCAAATTATATAAAGGATGGAATGTAAGTTAGCACTTCTCAGTCTTCATTCTTCCCAAGATTAAAACAAAACCTTGTTTCCTTGCTTTTATAAAGAAAAAAACCCACATTCATATGCAAGACTAGAGGAATTTTTTGTTTCCTTTCACTGAAACAAAATTATATCTGTCTTGAAAAATGTCACTGTTTGCTACGTCTGTCTTGGAATTTTGATCCTATATCACTGAAGATATAACCTCAAAGAGGCTAGGTTACAAAAACAACTATAAAAAGAACCCTGTGAGGTTATTTTTATTTGTTTTCTGGAATGTGTGCCTTTATGGGCTTTTAAAGTCATGTTTTCTAGTTTTTATCTACTTCTATAAAGACAGATTGCTTAACAGAGAAGAAAAACAGAAAACTTGCATCTGAAGCTCTTACCTCCAGAAATCGAGGAGATGGTTCTGGAAAAGCAATATGATCAAACGAGGAGACTTTAAAAGGCATGGTTTAGGGGAAGCAGATCTGGGATGTTCAATATTTGTTTACAAAGTTTCCTGTCACCAACAAAACACAATAATTACTTGCAAAATCAATAAGAAAAGATAAACCAGAGTTAGGATTTGAGCTGATGCTCAACATTTCAGATGCTAAATAGCTCTGATTTGGCTGCTTCTCTGATGATATAAGATATTACCTTCTTAATAGAAGTTGATCTAGTTGATTACCGAAGCAACATGCCCATGTTAATGAACCTTGAGGGTTCAGGATTTTTCTCAGAAGCCAGTGATTAATATAATGAAGACCATAGATATAAACTGGTTAAATCAATTGACCCAGAGGCTTACACAGGACTGATCCCACAAGACAGTTCTTTAAACAAAATACCTGCTTGATTTTGTTCAGGTAATTCTTGTTGAAGGAGATAGTGCTTTTTTGCGGGGGNTTGTTTTGTTTTGTTTTGTTTTGTTTTGTTTTGTTTTGTTTTGTTTTGTTTTGTTTCCTGGGGTTTTTTTGTAAGATTCTTGTACTCTAACTTTGTGGAAACAACAGTTGAAGAATATTGTAGTCCTAGAATACCTGTCAGTAATCTTTAGAAAGACATTAATTCCTAAGAGTGGAAATTCCCGAGGATGTAGAACAATAATTCCTGATCGCTTGGATCAAATTCTGTTCCTACTGCTTTTACTGGTAAAGTTGACCTACCTTTAATGGGATTATGAGTTTTTAATATTCATCCATAGGCTACTAACAAGCATTAGCATATTGCAGATATGTCCATAAATATTCAGATACTCTTCAATTAAACTCCATATTGTTCCACCATTTGTTTCAAAATATTTACAAATAATTACCTGTGTTAAGGAACATTAACAACTCCAGGAGTTACAGAAAAATTATGGGAGGCATCATCAGCTTCTTTCATTCAATTTTTCATAACTTTGGTTTCCATGACAACAAAGGAGTCAATTCCACAAATCCAGCAGCTCATTATTTGAGACAGTTTGCTGTTTTCTCTGGAGAGGAGAGACATTTTTTTTCTTTTTCTTAAAGTCTCTTGTATGAAATTCATAATTCAATGGATGAAATCTGAAAGAAAAAGTAATTGAAGTGAAGCCTCTCTTTTGGTACATGGTATATCTTGTGAAGAACACTTACTGAGACTTATATTGGTTCTTCCTCCACTCCCAGCTCACTGACTTATGTTGCCAATATTTCTTCTCTTGGTTTTCTGTGACAAAATCTGACATAATTTGAACTCTCACTAAGAGAGAACTACTTGTAAGGTGAGGGAGAGATTGTTTTCCTGGCTTTTTCCCCCTAAAGCATAGCATCCAGAACTCTGTAGTTCCCCAGTAAGTGAATGAAAGTACTGTTGATCTCAGCCATGTATGAACTCTCATTATGTTAGGAAATACCTCTTGAAAATACAGCTAAGCAAGACCCCAGGTTCTGCTAAGAATTTTTTTAAGACTTGTTTATTTTTATATGTTACGTTTGAAGAATCCACATATAGAAAAGCAATTTGCTGAAGAAGGCACAAATCAGGCTTGTTATAAATGTACAGACAGTATAAAAAGGTTTTTTTATCAATGACCTGTCTCCATCACTGGAAAAAATATCCTTTTAGAAAGGGTACTGGTGTAGTGAAGAACATGGTATGCATATTTTTTACTAGTTCTCTAAATGTTCCATATGCAGGCAAGGCAAGAGGAAATATAAACCAACGTGAATACTTGAATCATGAAATGTAAGCAGAAAATCCTTTCAGAAGAAGCATTTCTTTCTATTATTCCCATTTAAAATACAATGCTATAACACATGAATATCTAGTTTCAGCACTTGGTTCCAAATTCTTCCATGGGTTTTAAAAGGTCACACTAGCAGTGGTCCTGATGGAATCAGATCTTGTAGGAAAATTGTTATTTTCTTCACAGTCTTAGAATATCATTACTGAACAGTCTTTTATGGCATGAAGTTAGGTTTATTACGACAACTGTAGAAATGCTGCAAGCCAGACACTGTTGTTAAGCAGTAAATGTGTTGCTTGCAATGTTGCCTGCATTTTCTAGTTTAGCATAAAACCAGATTAGCTGCATAGATGTTCAGGTCTGTTAAATCTGTATTCATCCGCAACTTGTGTTTCCTGATACTATATGAGGTTCTTGGAATCCAGAAGCTTTATCTAGACAACAGAAAAAAATAAGTCAAAAGCTTCACCACAGAGAAAGAGTCTCAAGTATCACATAGCGGCACAGCAAGGTCTTTCAACAATGACCAAACCAGCAGAACCAAACCAAACCGAACCAAACCAACAAAACAAACAAACAAAACCTCCAAAAATTAATTAAAGAGAAATGGAGCATGCCAATGGCAGAAGGGTCGTAAGTAAAGCAGCGGCAAAGTAATGCATGAGGGAACTGACTCTTACCCTTCACCAAAAGAACCCCCAAAACTATGATGTTTACTTGTAAGCAATCCTTAACTTCCCAGCTTATTTTCTGATGTGGTGAAGGACTTCAGTTCTGCTCTTATGAAATCACTTCATTAAGAAAAGACTGATTTTAAAGAGAACCATCCAGAAGAAAGACTTCTTCTAGTCAAAAGATGTAACTAAAGATCTGATATACTGCTCTAACTTTATTTTCTCATTGCTTCTGAATGTGATTTGTAGCTGCTGTTTTTCAATGCTCAACTGTTTCTGGCTTGACTTCAGCATCCAGACCCCAATCATAAATAGGATTTTCCAACAGTTAAGAAGGCTTTATAGCTTGTGATCCACACGTTCATAAGGTTCCATGAACTATGTGTAGTGAGCTAACAAAATATTTCTCAAGAAACCCGACAGTCATATGTTATCATGAAGCAATCTCTTTGCCTGTTTTGGGGTTTTTTCTAAAGTGTTCAAGGCCATCACTGGGAAATTTCTTGTAGTCCACAACTGGACACAGTGACACAAACTTCACACTCCAGCATAATGCAACTGTATACTGTAGCACGATTGTGGGCAGTAAAAATGGATGACATTACAGGGTATAAATAACCTAGACATTATACGATTTTTGACTGAGCTTACGCTTCATTTTACACTAGCATGAAATCCACTGGTAAATTTAAATCCATGAAGTAGTAAAATTAATAACTACATAAGGACTGAGCTTCCTTTGTAGAAATGTGCAGTTTGTTTTTAGAACTGAGTTTTGTAAATGTTTTATTGACCTAGTGGTTGAATAGAGAAACACATGTTTATTCAGACTACACATTTGTTAACAGTGCTTTGAAATGACAGTTTGGCTTTCTCTCAAGAAAATGTTGTTTGGGATGCTCAAAGGAAATCTGGAATTATATGATTTCTGTTAAGATTGTCCATATTATTTTGTAAAGGATACAAGAAAGTTTCATTCATCTACCTTTAAAGTGAACTGAGGGCATCAAAACTAGGAGTTAGTGGAATATACATCCTTTCTGAGATGCCCTGAAATGCCCTGTCAGTGCTTCATGAAAGCTGCAGGTTCTACAGAATGTTTTCCTGAGCCATTTTCGCATCACCAAACAGTTTTGCCTTTCAAAGACATGACCCTGGGTGCACATCTGAGGTGATGCATTTGTTTCTCGACACCAGAGGGAAGGTGACTTATGCTTGTTACAGGATGAAATACTCACTGTGCACTGTTACATGGTATTTTCAAACACAAGTCTCTAGCTACAGCTATTTTAAAAGGAGGGGTGTAATCAGAAATCAGCAAGCAGTTCAACATGAATTAACTGCATTTTTTTTTGAGTTCATAAAAATCTGTCTGTTCCCTATTACAGAGAGAGCCAGGTCTTGAGGCACTGTGTTTGTGTTACCATCTTCATATTCTGGCAAAAAGAAATAAAATATGTTCATCTGGAGGTCTAGTAAGCTTGCTTTTACAGCGTAAAAATTACTGACACATCAAATAAAGGGCTATGGTCCACAAGATCTATCAAGTGTTGCAACCAGATCTTTGAACTCTATCATTTCAAGAAATGAAAGACTAGAATGGGAGCAAAAAAGGTTAACAAAAGAAACAGAGGTTGAAAACACAAGGTGAAAATCTGATTGTCTTCAACAGATCAAAATTGTACTTCAATAATCAATTTAATAAAATTAAGTTTATACAAGCTGCTTCATTTATGACTAATCATCACACTTAAATACATGCCTCCTTTTTAAATATTAAAGTATCTGGATAATTTTACTGGTACTGTTACTGCTACTACTACTATGGGTTTATGACAGAAAGTTAATTTTCTTTTAGTGAAACAAACTTCAAAATATCTGATGTATTCTCATTAGAATAGTTCTAGTGAGCTTAAAAACAACGGAATTATTTGTTGTTACTTTATTTTCTGGGAGATATAGTTGTTATACCGTGTTAACATACAATGTGATAAACAAGATGCTAGCTCCACAGGGCATTTCTACCCAGTATGACTTTTACTCTGCTTGAAATCTACCCATTATGAGTAATGGCCTCATCCTACATGGAGATTCGCCTTACAGACTCTTCTCTTGATTCATGTAACTACAATGAGGAACTCTGGCAGAAGATCCAGCAGCGGAGATTGAATCCAGGGAGCTGGGGTTTTTTGGTGTTCTGTTTTTTGATTTGTTTTTGTTTGGTTGGTTGGTTTTGGGGCTTTTTTTAGGGCTCAGGATGCACAGCAGTAAATTGCAAAGCTAAAATTGTAATAGAGATCAACTTCAAATGTGTCTGCTTCATTAAGTTTTTCCACATTGAAAAAAGGCAGAGGCCAAGAAAGTAAGTTTTGCTGACTTGAAGAGGAACTAAAAAGAAAGCTGTTCAATCTGGAAAAGATGCTTTGTTTTAAGGCTCTCTGGAGAAAATACTGTCGTGAAGCTCTGTGACGCTCTGGGCTTTTAATAAGAAAAGTGGGGGGAAAATGTTCATATTCATTGTTTTTTACTTTGGAAGACAGTAAAACCCCAAAACAAGAAGCATAATCAAGGTATTGGCTTGGAATGTATACATTATTCCCTCCAGAGAGCTGACCAGCTACCAGAAATGTCCAACAAGATTATTCATTTTCTGTTCTCCAGAGGCTAGACTTCATTTGACAGTTACTTTTGCTCTGAGACAGGCTAAGAAAAGTTCCTCATGTGATGGCGAGTGTAAGAAAGTAGCATCTTCTCGAACATCAGTTTTCCTGATTTTCAGCAGAACAGTTGCAGGTTCTGACAAATCCAAATGAAGAAATCTTACTCCAATTTTCAGATAACCAGTGCAGAGGAGAAGTATCTAAATATTATTAGCATCAAGTACTGCAAGAAAAATGACAACAGCCTTCAAAAGAGATGGGCAAAGAAGGATATAATTTATTTCAGAGGTATGACTCCAACTGTACCATGGTTTCTTAATATCTGTTTTAAAACCATATTTTATGCCTTTATGTAAAGAATGCAATTACTTCCCTGGAACTGATCACTCTTAAAACAAATTGTTTTACCGATCCAAGGTAAAAACCAGACCGTAGAAGATATGCAGCAATTCTGAGTATGTAACATCTTGACATTTTAAATATGTACACACGTGCATGCATGTACATGTATATGAGCGTGGGCATGGACACATAAAACCAGTGTTTTTATTAGTCTCAGTCTGCAGGTCAAAACTGCAGAGGTGTTGAACACTGTGGAACAGATAATGTTACAGATAATACTAAAATATTCATATTCTTTTTATGAAGGTACAGAATGAAGAATAAAAAAAAATCATTGCTGCCTACTACTTATCAATCATTCCACTATTTAAGATGCTTTGGTAGAACAATCAGAATGTAAATATATCATATCAGATTCTATTGCACCATGGGCAGAAGAAGATGTGCATAATGTGCAGGCTGAATTGTGTTTCCATAAAGCGCTGGATAAACAGCTGGGTAAATGATTTAAAATAGGAGAGTCACCTACCTGCCCCACTCTGCCCTGCTGCCCACTAGAGGACTGGTTCTGCTGGATACTGTTCAAAGAGTAAAGGATTCTCTCCACCACACAGAAGAAAGTGGTGCCAAGCCAGCATCATTCCTATCTGTTATATTCACACCTTAATATTAGCAGGTGTTTAGCAGGGAGGGATTTACAGAAAGGAACTGAGATGGTAACTACCTTACCCAGCCCCCTGTTCTAACTGACGTGATCCTTGAAGCTTCACATGATAGACACTACACTGACTGGCTGGGTGTGCCTGCCTCACCCTGCTCCACTCCAGCTCTGCATGAGTTGCTGCTTTACTTCCTCAGGTATGGCTCTAGCCTACAGATTCCAACCACAATTGTTACCCAGCACACACACACACAATTATCTTGAGCGGGTATCAAAGAAATCTCCATCTGTAGAATTCAAATTCAATGGTCTATCGGGACTGTGTTTCCAAAAGCCATCTGGAATAAAACCTAACATTTAACAAACACTCATCGTTATATAAAACATTCCCTGTTGTACACACACTGTTGTTGTTAGAATACTGCTAGAGCTCCAGCAAATAAAGTAATCCCTTCAGTTTTGCTTTTCCCCAGGAAATTTTTCCACGGTATGTGAGTAATTGTACTGAGGTGTTTGTCAATCATATTATGTAAACAAGCTCTCGGTGATTATTTCACTTGGAAAACATCCATTTACCCATAAAACTCACAAGAAAAATCAAATTTATAAGTTGCCATGACTTGTATATACTACATATTTAGTTTCAGGAGAATAACAGTCAGGATAAAATCTGCGTAAATGCACAAGGGCACTTCCTCTTGTAAATTTTTGGATTGGCTTAATTCATCATAAATCTACAAGATAAAAGTATCTGAAGTCATAAAAGAGTTGCCTAGCTATTTTACAGCCTTATACTGCAATAACATGGTATTATTTGCTAGAATGAAGAGATGCCTGCATTGGAAGTGTAGGCCAGGGTCAGTATTTTCTTCAAGCATTATTCCCCAGTATGTAATTTGCACATAACAAGTATAATCGAAATATAATCATGATCACTGGAACTGAGCTACAAAAATTTATAATTCTGTGAGATAACTCATCATCTGTCAGGGTGAAGGATAAGACCAAATATTACTGAGCTGAATGAAGTAATTTTCAAAATAATTATATAAGACTTTTAGAATAATCTTGGTACAGCTGATACCATTGGGTTTAAAATCTTCAGTGGAAAGGCTTCTTCTTTTCCCCTTAGATGCTATACATACAAGATGATACAGATTATTTTAGAAAACAGGAAAAAATACTTGTGAAAATATTCTTGTACTTCAAGATTTTTAGGCATTACAAGTATAACAGCTATTGCTATTTTTATGTGGAGTATCATTGCCTCTTTTATGATGCTCATTTTTTCAATAATACTAAATGAGCTGAATTTATGCACATAAATTAGTACTTCTACATTTTCATTTTTATTACATATATACATCACAGAGTTGCACAGATTAATAAAAAAATCCTTTTTATGTTCAAGAGAGCAGAAACAAAGAAGGATAGTAAAATGAATATCAATAAGAAATCGTAGAAAATCGATAGAGGAAATTAAAGGATAACAAGGAAACTCTATAGCTGACAGTAAGGAAAATAAAACTAATTTAAGCCCTATTTAGGACAGAAGGAATCCTATCAATTCTATTTCTGTAAAAAAACTGATTAAAAAAGAATCACAAATGGCCTAAATTTTCAATAAATATTTCTCCTTGCTACTTGGGGAAAAAGGAAAATGAGGTACACGTTGCGTATTTACCATCCAAAAAGAAAATACTACTTAACCAGTTACGAGATGGGTAAAAAGTTGCTGGATGACTGCACTCAGAGGGTCATGGGATGCTACTTGGAGCCAGTGACAAGTAGAATAAGGTTCTGTCCTGTCATGTCTGACATATTTATTAATAACCTGGGCACAAGACTGGGGATACCAATCACTCAAAGGCAGGATGTAGATTCTTCTGGCCTAGGCAGGCCAGAGGAACAGAAAAATAGGGGAAAGGACAAATGGGAGTCATGGACCTGGGTTAGAAGAACCTGGCACCACGTCATATGATCCACTCCTGCACTTGAGGGCACCCTGACCTGGACGAAAACACTGCTTCCAAGATCCATTTTTTTTGTAATTTACACTGGGCAGTGAAAAACAACAGAACCAGTAATACTGGAATTCAGTTCTCCAGAAGAAGGAGCTCCTGCCCACCTATCCTTGGGTCAGTGCATAGGCTGAAACCCTCCATCTCTAACCCCACCTGAAGGCTGCCCTCACTCCTAAAAGTGGACTGGTCTTTCAAGACTCAGGTCTCGTGTTGCACAGTAGAGTAACCTGGGCTTAGACTGCTGTGAAAGTGCTGTGAGAAGGTCTGTAAAGTGACAGAAAAAACAAAAGTCTCATCAAGAGGTAATATTATTGAGACAGTACCATTACTAGCTCAAAGACACAAAAGAGAAAATACCAGCATGGAAATATGTAATGGGAAAACAGCAGGGAGGTTAGTTGGGATGGTCTGTTTAGTTTGGAACCAGTTGTGAAGCATTGGGTCAAACTGGCAGTGTTGTCAGTGTTGATGCTGCTGGTGGCTGACAGCACATTGAAGCAGTGAGGATATGTGGTGGTGTCCAACCCTTCCTCCCTCTGACTGATTCCAGCCTCTCTGCCAAGGTTTTTCACACCAGAGGTTGTGGGAACACGGTTGTTTAGACTAACAGCTCATTAACTCCTAGCTATCTCTTTCATGTCAAAAAATAATTTTTTGCTTTTGTACTTTAAAGGTGAATCTATCCTGACTTCAGGCTGTCTTTGTGCCTGGCTGAAGATGCCCAAGTGAACCAGCCTAAAAAGGAGTACAACAGCATTGCAGCAGCACAGCAGTCACATGGGTTGACCTTGGGGCACTGACTTGTCTCACAGATGGGTCAATATTTGCCAAGACTCCACTTAGTAATTGCAATTCCTCTGGAGACTCTCTACAAGCATTTCCCAGGAACAAGGAGACCAGAATAGGCATCTATAGACAAGATTACAAAGCCTGACCTTGTGGTACTTGTGCCTCCACTAACTAGAACTGACTATGTGGATATTTGTCAAAACTCTCACTAGGTCTCATTTCACTTTGTTTTTTCTTCCCACACAGTTCTGCAGAAAAGACTTTATACAAAGTTGCTTTGAGATACATCAACAGAGGAACAGTCAATGACAGACGTCACCACCAGTACAACTGACAGATAGAGGTCCTGGGCTGAAACTGTGTCCAAGGCCTGGAAAGCAGATTAGGCAGAGATTATCAAATCCCAGCACTTTACAGTGCTCCAGTTCTGTCTGCAAGGTCACTGGCCCTGCTGAAGCACCTCCTCCAGCAGAATCACTGCAGGGGGATGCAGGCACATCCCCTGTGGCATTTCGGATTGGCCCCGTGAAGCAGGGGCTTACATGGCTAAAAGTATTTGAGCTGCCTGTGACATTGGGGCCACCAAAATGCTCAGCCACAGCTGGCTGCACCTGCAGGAAAAAGCTGAGCCCAGGGATGCTGTGGAATCGTGATTACTGTCAGTTGAAAGAAGGGTTGTTCACTGATGCTGTTACTCAGACAGAAAGTGAGAAATGAAGGATCGTGGCCAAGACTCTCTCTTGGCATTGGATAAGAGCATAATGTAGTAGAAAACAAGGCGTTGTGCAATGCACAATGGCTTGTAGAACAGTTAGCCTTGCTTAGCTTTTGTGCCCCTATAAAGAGAAAAATGTTGATATACTGGCAATTAGCTCTCAGAAGAGTCAAAAAATTACTAAAGCAGATTCTATACTGCAAGAGTTCAGGTTTCTAGCTTAGGAAGGATAAATGCATATGCAAGTGTTACAATATTGTTTGTGTAAATGGCAGGATATGGCCAAAATTGTAAGTGAACAGCAAAAAATTAAAAGTAAGGGATACATCTGAGCAATTCACTGAAGTTTTCCACTGATTCTGTAATGCAGAAATAATTCTAAATTATAATCAGGAGGTTTTAAGGAAGATGTGCACAACTTCGAATAGCTAACATGTCTTAAAGACTTCATTAAACAGGGCTGCCGGGTTTTGTTCTTAATATCCCTTCCTTTTTTTTACATTTATTAATCTACAAATAGCTGTCTCCTGATGAAATTTAGCTCCATGCCTCCACCCAGTGGGCTTTTCTTAACCAAGAACAAGAAGAGACCCTAAAAAGAACACGCACACACACAGTACCAGTGGAAGCATTGGTGTTGCAAATTATTTCTTTCCATCTTTTCTTTGCAGTGGCTCAGCTGAAATGTAGACAGGTATTTTATATTACCTTCTCCAGCTTGATAACCACGAATGTGAGATCTTTAAAAATGTTTTAACATTGTTTCCATAATATGTTTGTCGTTGCTATAGAAATGGTAATTGGGAAACATCCAAATCCAGTTGGCACCAGACAAAAACTTGAATTTCAGAGTGGGTTTTTTTAATCTAAAAATCTGAAATTAGTTTAATTTTTAAAATAAATGCGAAACAGATTACAACACTTGCTTGTGATCATAACTAACCCTTTACTTTGTAGTACTTATTTTCCATACTTAAACTAAGAGAAAGTATTTTCTAGCTTTTTTTCTTTCCAATTGAGATTATTTATTGACTCACAATGGCATCCCTGCCTTAAACTGAAAGACCTATCCTGGATATATATCCTGAAAAGCTTATAACAAAATGAGTTCTGTAGATATCAACTTCTTTGTTAAATTACATAAGGTATTTCAGATATACACACTGCTTTTGGAAAACAGTGGTTCATATATGCTGAATATTGTTTACATTAAGAAGCACACGGTTGTTACCAGTTCTCCAACTGTCTGTGCTTTCCATTCCTTTCTTTTCTGTCAGGCCCCCAACTGTGCTGTGGTGTGTCACTATACATTAAAAAAGATAAGCTTACAAGGAAGTGCATGTTTAATACACCAAAGAAGAAAACACATTAGGGAAACACTTTTGTGCCAAGCCAGGAAGAAGAACAAGACCCCTTCCTCCATTCCAGATTGAGAAACAAAAAATACACTTTTCTGATCCCCCACCACTTTAATGATGACATCTTCCTTACATCTAATACCAAAACCACTCCAGAATAAACCTCTTTCACATACAATAGCTCTGTTACTCTCTGCAAAGATCTGTTTAAGATTTATTAATGCTACCATAGAACTGAAACTAAAAGACAATGAAATTATAGGATAATGAAAAGCTTTTCAGCCTGTAATTAATCTGCAACTGTTACCAGATGCAAAAGTCTGCAGTCTTCAGTGCAAATTAGATTTTGGTGGAGTAGGAATAATAGCCCAAACAGATAATAATTCAAACTGCAAAGAAGCCATACACTAATCTTCTGTTCTTACGTTTCTTATACCACAGGTCAAAGAATAATTTCTGTATAAAGTTCATAATTTTCTAGAAGACTGCACTGTTTTGAGAGATACCTAATACAAACTGACAGACAGAGATGCTTCCAGCTATTCCTGCTTTTTGGAGGTGGTGGTGTGTTGTTTTTTTGTTTCATAGTGTTGTGGATTTTTTACAGCTGCTAAACGTCTGAGTGTAATTTCACATTTGCCAAATAACATTCTAGAGAAATAAAAAAGGGTCTTACCTATACATTACAGTTTCAGGTTAAGCTCACTTCTGATCTGTTATTTTTTTCCTTTTTTTGGTTTTCAATTACAAGCTTTTCCTTAAATAGTAAATATCCAAGCTTCACCATACCAACATTTTTGGTTTGTAAATCCAAATCCAAGGAAGGTAATTACCTAACTTAAAAGAGTTTACAATACAACCCAAGAATCTTCAGAAAGGTAAAAATATTAACAAATTAAGTGTCTTGCTGTCAAAGTTGTGACTATATATTGCTTTTGTAAAAAACCTGTACCTTTCAGAATCAAAGAATTTGGCAAACAATATTCATTTGCATTATATACAGAGTATTAAATGTAGGTCCATCTTCTAAGCAAAATCCTTAGGATTTCTTCAGTTGTGAATGCTGAAGGTATTAACAATATTCAGAATTTACTTGGAATTTAAAACTTTCCTGAAAAGGAGGTCAAACTGAGAGACCTGTGGTTCCCCAGATCCTCTTCCGGTTCTCCTTCTAAAAAAAAAAAAAAAAAAGGAAGAAGAAAACTACTCTTCCAGGAATTAATAAGACTTAGGTTGCAACTTAGCGGAAAAAACCCAAACAAACAAGATAAGAGGTCAGAGGAATGACAAAGTAGCTTTTTTATTTTTTAAGTTTTGTTTCTCTTACTTTTTATGATTGAAATGAAGAATGTGCTTAAGCCCCACCGGTGGAAGGTGCAGCCCATTCCTAGGTGTGCTTCTTCTGAACAGATATAGGAAGTGAGGATGTGGGTTGAAGAGCTGCCCTGCCCCCCACTCATGACCTGAAAATTGGATAACTTGCTCTAATACAAACTATGATGCAGAAGTGGAAGGTGTTCCTGTGTATGATGTAACTGCATTTTGTACCCTTTCTGCACTTCCAAAGAAAATATTTGTTAAATACAAAACGTTTGTAAGTTTTGGCATGATTTATTGCTCCTAGTGCAAAGGCAATTTATCAGCATACCTCCACTGCCTTTGGAGCAGAGTACTGTAAGGATCAGAGAGCAGCAGCTCATATATTTGCACATTCAGAAACTGAAATTACCACAAAATTACATATATATGTATATCTATATATATATAACTAGTTTTAAAATAACATTGACAACAGCAATCACTACCACCTGGACAAAATGACACTGTTTTAAAATAAAAAGTGGTTATCTTAAGAAATTGCCTGAAAATCAGACCAGTGTTTACATGTACCTATGTGAAGATATGGGTATGTAAATTATATCCCCTTTGTTTTAATCTTGAGCACAGCGCATATTAACTAGTTCTGTGTTTTCAGAGCTGCAAGGCAATTCAATATATTGACACCTATACAACAATTGCAAAAAAATACACCTCAAATAAGCTGATATTTTAATGTATGTTGGTTTATCAACCACTAAATGTATTTTAATGCAAACCAGATTACTTTGCAAGGAACCTTATTTACTTCATTAAACTCAAACACCATTTTCCACTGAAGATAACAGCTTTATTTATATTATCTATAAGAAACAAAATATAAAACCTCACTAAAATTAAATAAGTAGGAGGAAAAAAATCATGAACATCAGTAAAAGTTTTGACACAGGATGAATTCATGCTTTTTATATCTGTAATTTCTACAGAATGGATCATTTGGAGAAACCAAAAAGCATTAAAAAAAAGCTTTAACTGCATTGTCTTTGGAGAATTAAATGTAGGTGCTGTATTCACAAGCAAATATTTTAACATATTTCTCTGAGATTACAAAATCTCCATTAATGATTACAGTGGAATACAAGATACCACATATTACATCTCCATAGGGTGAGGAGAGACTCTGCCTCCAGCAGATATATCCTCCTTGATTCTAAGTGCAGAATGCACTTAGAATGCTGGGGGATTTTTAATTATCATCAGTAAATAAGCTGCAAACTGAAAAGGGACACTGAAGCAAAGGGAACTACATTTATAAAAAATAAGGTTGGCTTTAATTTATTAACAAATAGGGTTATTAAATATTTGGTGTTAGTGGACTTTTTGCATCCAATAACATTGTCTGATGAAGTCTGATGACTGAACGTTTTCACATAACTGTTGAGTACCCAGTAGCATGGATGCAGACTTGGATGTCATGTTGCCAACACTCGGGGGGCTGAGAAAGCCAATTTTGTACCATGTATGTAAACATGTTGTAAAATTTCTAGAAGATTCAAATGCTCAGTATCTGTGCAGATCAGCTGCAAAGCTTCCTGCCATAAATCCGATGAGTCTGGGCCAGATCAGATATACTGTGTGCACACTGAATACAGAGTTCGTATGTGCACAGCAAATCCCACATGCTGAGACCAGATGAATTTCCTGCCAATGAGATGGCCATCTGTGGAGGGCAGCTTCTTCCATTCCTCCCTGGAAAATCCTCAACTAAAATACAGCAGTCCTGTCACCAGTGAGCAACCCAAAACTGGTGTAGGTATGAAGCATAAAATATATCAGCCTGAAGACAGTTTAATATAAACACTCAATTAGCATATGGAACTCTTGGGAAAACAAGCACTTAACAGCAGCAGCCTGACTGTTCTGGTGGATACTTTTATAAACAAATCTACAAGCGGTCCTTGAAACCGAGAACAAATTAAAAAATTCATTGTTAAGCATGTAATTAAGGATTCTATATTACAAAGAAGTGTATTTACTTATTTTACATTGCATTTGATCTAACTTAACTGGACAATAAAATAAATTGAATGTAAATATTAACAACTGAATGATAAAAAACTAAGTCTTTCCATAATCTAGCATTATCATTCTCCCACACGTTTCACCACCTATCTTCTTAAAGCAGTCTAAGTAAGGTGTAACTGATTTGAGTACTGACTGAAAATACAATGTATTACAATAGTTTTAATTTTTTAAAGTGCCAAATATGAGAATTATTTCTAGTTTTATGCCAGCATTCTTTAACTTTTAGATTCAAGTGACATGTCAACAACTGGGCGTCATGTACTTTCCATCTGCCATCGGCAGTGTAAACACTCATACTTCATTATATTGCAGAAGGAAAAAAAAGAAAGAAAAAAGGAAAAAGCAAGAGAGCTAAAGAACAAAAAAAGGAAAAAATGAAAAAAAATAACCTACCTTGTAGTAAATCATTACTGTTCAACTAAAAAAAAAAGAAATAGGGAAATAGGGAGAAAGAGAGAAATCACTGTCATATTTACTTACTGCTTTTTGGGTCTCACAATACCTTTCACTGCCGGGCAATATCCCTTTGGTCAGCTGGGGTCAGCTGTCCTGGCTGTCACCTCCCAGGCAGCCCCAATCTCCATGCCAGTGTGGCAGCAAGGAGAAAAGGCCTCGGCTCTGTGTGAGCCCTGCCTGGTAATAACAAAAACTTCTACTATCAACCCTTTGTTCAGCACAAATCCAAAACACAGCCCTGTACCAGCCACTGCGAAGACAGTTAACTCTACCCCAGCCAAAACCAGCACACACATTTTCTAGCGAGCAAGTGTGGATTGAACAAATTTCTAAAACATTGTTAGCTTATTTTTTTTCCTTTTTAATCCACAAAGTGGGATTCCCAAATAAAGTTTCTCAACTGACAAATGTTGTGTTAACTCAACTGGGTTGATGGCAAGATATTAAAAAAATAGACACAAATGTGGGGATAACCTCTCTTTTGGGGAAAATACAGGAATCCAGACTTGAAAATATTGATACAAATTGATATTAATCAAAAGCTACATAGAAGAAAACAAATTTCATTACAAAGACATACACAAAAGGTAGAGCAATTCACACGTCATAGGTCCAGTTACAAAGCAGCTTTATGAATGGGCCAACAATTATTTTACCAAGATCTTTACATTCAAACCACTTTTGGACCTTCGGCAAGTTTTATTCTTTGTGGAGAACAATAAATCTTAGCTATCCAAGTATAGTCTATTTGCTTTGTTTTCATGTGCCAAACCTATGCAAGAGCAGACAAAACATGTTCCCAGAATTGGCAGTTCATGAGACATCAAATATTTCACATGCATCATTTTAATCCTCCCAAGTAAGTGCAATTTTAGCAGTCACAGTTGCAGGAAGTATTAGATTCATGTTCAGATGGTGCTACGGCCTATTATTTTGAATTCAGGATGTTACACAGCTAATAGAATTGAAGTGTAAAAATACAGACCATTTATTTTCAAGGTACCAGATCCCTTTCACTCTCAGCATAGAATACGTATTTTCAGGATGAATATATCATTACTGGACCGGTAAGATAAATCAAGGCAACAACAACAGTAATACAGAAGCAAATAGATGTTATTTATTAAAAGTTACTTAATAAAATGTCCACAGCTAACTTAAATATATACAGGGGTTATGTATTTTTCTGTATTTTCTGAAGAAGAAATTCTACTTGTAAATTTAGATTTGGCTGTCCTTTCTTTGTCTTCTTACTCAGTATTTTATAAGCTTCCATTTTCCTTTGCTTGTACAAACGCTGAGCTTCTTCTCTTTGTTGCTTTCTTTTTTCTGCTTCCTGAAATTAAATAAATAGATAAGATTATGAAACAATTACAAACCTTCTGTGACTGTGAAGCTATCTATAAGCAATAAAGTTTATTTTTGTATAGGTACTGGCAATTAGGTATTGTACTGCCAATAGAAACACCATTTCTCTAAAGCTGAATCAGGATGCTCTTTCAGCACATACTGCAATAAAAACACATTATACATCCTCAAGCTTCAAGAGAAGAGCCAAGTCTTCAGTAGAACATCCTACAATAAAGTTTGTTGCTGCAATGTATACTACTCCCTTTCTGTGAAATGTGCTACTTGACTACTCTCCTTAAATGACAAACTGGCAAAAAATTCCCCACTTTCTCCTCTTGAGTGCAAGAAAGAAAAAAGGTGATCCAGCAGCTCCCATGTAAATATCTTGCCAATCCAGATGTGCTAGAATATTGGACACCTCTGCATGGGATAGGCTGATAGGATATTAGACGTATCTGGACCATGAGTTGGGCAAGTCTGTGATACTAGGACAGCATTATGTAGGGAAAATTAATCCAGACCAAATTACTAGTCACCTGTCCTCTTCTAAGCAACACAGACTGCTGTCTTTACTTTTAAGAGAGGGGAAAAAAACACAAACCCTAATCAAATTTTCACCTGTAAAACCTTCCATGAAGCACACATGCAACCAAACCACTAACGGAGTGTTAACTATACTTGGATGGAGTGTTAACACTATACAGGTAATCACCACGATGTTCAGATTTTATCCAGCATCTCACGCCCCCTTCTCTAATGTTGTAATTTTACTCAGTAATTTGGGCAAACATCCACAAGCCATGTAACCAGAACTTCACTGCTATCATGTCCTACCAAAATATGCAAGACATCACAAATCAGACTGAAAGACTGCTCCAGTTCATTTGGATAATTTCTTCTCATAAAGTTTATTCTTTGAAATGCAGTGCCATGCTGGCCACATAGTCAAGGATTTCTGCAGAATTCCTGAACAGATGATAATTTATGGATCATATTTTTGTTTTCCACAGCACAGATAGCTTCAGTGATGTACAAAAACTAGTAAGAATTGCTCTCTGACATACAAAATTTACAGGACATAACTCAAGGAAAAATTTCTAAACAGAAATCTAAGAGGCCTCAGGAAAAAACCCCAAACAATCAAATAAATAAACATTTGCAAAAATATGCAGATATGCACAGATAGCCTCTCTCCATCCAGAATCCTTGACTTACTTTACCATAAAAATAATAATAACACAATTATTTCCCCTTTTTTTAAAAAACCAGAGTAGCATCAGCTCTAACTTACTTGTAATTCACTTCCTATCTAATAATTTTTCTGCTGTTCAGCATACTCTTGTAAACAATATCCAGTTAAGCTACCAACCAAATCCTTACTTCAAAGCAAGAACAGTCATCCTACTTAAACAGTTTCTACTTACATTCATATTTTTTCTGATCTTTACTAAATCCTACCTTTTTTAGGCCAAAAAAAGCCTTTAAGGAGCCCAAAATCGCGTCTTTAGGTTTACTTCTCTTCCCAAGATAAATAACAGCAAATCCACTGTTTGCTAACACACATGAGGGCAAAGTACATACTTTACTTTGTCATCATGCTCCACTGAAGTACTCCACTTAAATGATGACTGTTCTTAGGGTGCTTAGCTACGGTTTTGCTTAATTATCTTTCACAGAACTAAAAATGCCAACACCTCCACTCAGGCAACTCTTACGTGCTGCTCAAAGAAAACTCCCTGCAGTCTTGCTGGGGTTTTGCTTGTTCCCATTTTCTCTAAATAAGCTGGTCATTACAATTAATTCCTTTTGACATGATCTGTAGCTCATATGCAAAAAAGCAGCCATCAGCTGAATAACCATGTAACTCACCCAGAATTACAGATCAGCTTGCAAAAAACTAAATATAGCTGAACTGAAGAAAACGTGTGGTTTTATTCAGCTATATATTTATGTAATATTTTTACAGTAGCTACTGAAATTCAGTATGTCAGCAGGAAGTGTGTGCCATTTTACAGTGCAACAAACAGCGTCCTGTGAGAGAAAAAAACTAGTTAAGGATCTCTCAAATGAATAATTCAAGTGAGCTATTCGACAATGATGATATTAAAATGTGTCTTGTAAAAATAATTCCAATTAAATTCAAATGCAAGGAATTACTAAAGATTTTGACTGTGAATACTATTACATTTAATTGTTTCACTGTTGGTCAAAGTACATAAAAATGTAAAAGGAAAACTGCATTATGATAATGCCATAAGAAATAGGATGGGTATTTCATTTTTCATCACAAGATGATGGTATTGTTATTACTTCCCCTTCTACAATATTTAAGAGGTCTAATATAATCCACTGGGGTATGGAGATCAAGCTCTAAGCTTTCCTTGATGTACCACCATAATAAAATCCTGCTAACGGCAACTGCAGGACAAAAATAGTCAGAACAAAGAGAACGATCCTTTGAACGCCTGCATGCCTGAATACTACTGTCAAGCTGAAAAAGACTGAAAGAATACCAACACGTCCTATGGTCTTCTCTGGGTTCAGATGGAAGACTGAGAGGTAGAATTGGTATTAATCTAGATCTTGTTTAAAATCAAGACAGAACTCTGTTTAAGATTTACCTCTTTCTTTCTAGCACGCTCAGCCTTCATTTTCTCATACTCTTCTTTTGCCTTCTGATTGGATGTTTTATTTTTAAACTTCTCTTGAGTCACAACTGACCTGGAAGAAAAAGTACACGCTCTTGAGACACTGATTATCAACAAGCAGACATAACCATAAAAACCACAGCCACTGCAGAATCACAGCATTTTACTCCACTGCTTTTTTGCATATTCAGGGAAGTATACTCCAAATACAGATTTCAGAAGACTCATCCTTCTACACTGAACGGATTGTTTGCACCACTCTTACATGATACCCAACACCATTCCAGGTCGTGCATGAGCAGTCAGCACAAAAACACAACAAACTAAACTCCCTCAATGCCATATGTACCAAAGACCAGACCGCACACAACTTTTAGTAATACATGCACCTCATCTGCTGTACCTTCACATGGATGATGTTTCCTGAAGCTTAAAGACTGCCTAAAAGAGTTTTCCCCATCGTGCAAGCTCCTCCGAGCTAGAAAACCCGAACATACTAGCTAAGAGCTGCATTCTGTCTTTCTAGTTCCAACACATGGAAGCAACTGCAGAGAGATGAGAACATTCATCTAGAAATACCACTCTCTTACACAGAAAAACCAAAAAATTTTTGCTTTATTCTCATCTCCATCTGGTGGCAATACTGTGCAATGACGCCTCATTGTCTCAAGTACAATACTATTTACATTGCCATTTATTTTTCTAACACCAGGAAAAAATATTTGAGATATAAAGACATTTTTTGTAAAGCAAATCTCCACACTAAAGTCCATGTGAACCGTTAATATCTAAAATATTTCTTTAGTGATGGAAAGAATTACTTTTTTTTAAAGACATACTTTGAAAACTTACTCTGCTGCTTTATTAAGCTTTTCTTCTGATGACACCGAATTATCTGGAGTCCTGCGCCGCTTCTTAAGCTTTTCTTCCTCTGCAAGGTAAAGATGTTTCAAGTGCTCTGGATAGGTATCAGTAAACTGATCATCTTGCTGTGAATGCACTTGTCTTCTCTTTTTCAATAATTTCCTGTACTGTCGTTCAATTTTTTGTTTCCTCCGAAATGCAAATCCTCGTCCTGAAAGCATAAGAAAAAGGAAGTTAAATACACCTGCACTAAAGTAGTACCAAACCTTTCAATTGTTGTCAAGACCCTTTGAATCTGTTTTCCTTCCAAACTGAAAAAAGCCACTATGTGTAGCAATTTTAATAAGGACCAGTCAAAAGTTCAAGGAAAAAAACAACTAATATTAGTCTGTTCCCCACTGCAGCACTGCAGCTTGTACAGATTTACCGAAAATCCTGCTTAAACCCGAGGGAGCATTGCAAACATCGCTACTTAATGCCCACTCAACACCACACACCTTCACCAGTGTTTCTTGAATCCAGTGAAAAGATGCATCAACATTACGCTTCACTCCTACTTCTGACAGCTTCATAAACAACATCGAAATAGATTCCAAAGTAAGCTCGTAAAGGCAGTCTCAAGAAGACACTGGTAATAACACTGGCAGCAGCAGAAGCCTGCAGCTGCTGTAACACAGGGAAAAAAGTCACTAAATCACCGTATCACTCTACATTAATAATCCAGCACGTATTCTTACTTAAATAGTACTTTATTGCCACTACTTTCTTACTGCACGTGTCCAGGAAGAGCTTTTCTACACCTAAATCAAAGGATCATTTCTGCTTAAAAGAAAGCCCAGACATTGACTGTTTCAGCCTCGACCATTATAGAAAACTCGTGAAAGTTGAAGCTAAACATGCTTTTTTTCCTAATACCTTATTTTTTATTGCATTAATCTTAAGATGTACTGACTTTCATAATATTCACTAACAAAACACTTTCTAAAGGGAAGTCAAATTAGTTCCAACTTTTTCTTTTATTCTTTCTCCAAAGCTGCAACTTCAGCAAAGTGCTGCGGAAACCAACGCTCTTTTTTCTACTCATTTTTACATCTGCATAACTACCTAGCAATAATCCGAGCCTTTTTTCAAACATGCTTCGTTTTTAAACCTACAGCTTTCTACGGAGAAAACTAAAAGCGAGTCCTAAACCCGAAAACCATCGCTACCCGGCCCAAGGGCTGCAATCCCGAGCTCCGGGAGCTCCAGCTCACACAGGCCGCCCCCAGCCAGCCCTGCAGCCCCCGGCCCCGTGCCCATGGCCACGAACACCCGGGGGCGAGGCAGGGCCGCGGGCTCCGCCAGCCCAAACCCCTCGCTAAGCCTGGCAGGGCTGGCCCCAGCGGAGACGCCCGGGTCGAGCCAGCTCGAGCTGGGCCAAGTAGTGGGGCTTCCTAAGTAGTGGGGCCTCCTTCGGCGCCACCGACTCACCCTCTTGGACG
>VZTG01007054.1:130854-196827 GCA_013397845.1 Melanocharis versteri
GGTGAGTGGGGCCGCGCGGGGGGAGCGCGGGGGGAGCGCGGCGGCGGAGCTCGGCCGTGCCCGGGAAGCGGGACGCGCCCGGGAAGCGGGACCCGCCTGCTCCCGCCCCCGTGCAGGGGGAGCGCAGCCGGCGTGGGAATTGCGCTGTCGGGTCTCGCGGTAGTGGCGGTTGTGACGATGGTCTCGTGTCATCAGTTTCATCCTGTGCATTTGGGAACGAAATGAAGCTCCGAACTGTCAGATTCCTTCGCTCTGGCATGAGTCCTGAAGAATAGAAGTAAAATAAAAAAAAATAAAAAAAACCCCCAAAACCAAACAAAACATTCAAAAAACCTCCACGAGCGGAAAGATGTAAGAGTTAGAAGTCCTCCGAATGTTGGAACTGAAGATGCGGAGGACAGCTGGGAAAAGCGTAAACACCGCTTTCCTGTGTGTCCGTAATAGTCAGTGTGTCTGGGAAAGAAAGACAGCTGTTTTATTTCTGACAAGATCTGTTTAAGAAGCACTTCATATTTTTAGTAATTTTCACGTAACTGAAGAGGAAGCCAGCTAGGCTGCTCCCAAATAGGAGGGAAACGTACCAGTAATGCTCCTTCAGGCAGGACACAGAAATGAAGATAAAGCATCTGAAAACTCTGGTATTTGGGGGGACTGAGCCCAAGCAAAGAGATCATTTTCATACCCAAGGTGATATCTCTGACAAAGCACTTAACTGAGAAAAGCCAGCGTCGTGCCAAAGCATATGGAGTGTAGATAGCTGCCACATTGCGTTAGCTCTGGAATCCTATGTTAAATGGCACGAGGCAGGAAAGCGTGTGGAGTGTGAGAGAAGGCTCCGCAGAAAGTAGCATGTGCTTTTTGGCATAGAAGACAAGCTAAGATAATGATTTGGACTCAGAAAGTGATTGAAGAACTGTGAATTGCCGCGTCACTAGCAACATTTCTCTGTTGGATCTAAAGACCTCTCAAAATATTAACTGTAAGACTCATTTTTAAAGGGTTGAGTTATTTGGGTAAAATCCCACAGAGATTATTTGTGCATGGAAAAGACACTGGATTATGAATTAACTTCAAGAGCCAGGTGGAAACAAGATAGTGGTCTGGTCAGCAAGCAAAAGTGTTGGGAAGCAGCAAGGACAGGCTTAATGTTCTTGACAGATAATGTCAGTCAGAACTTATTCAGAGCAACGGGACGTAAAATTGAATGTAACTAGAGGCTGGCACAAAACTGATTATTAGATGAAATCATCATAAAGAAAACACTAAAGGA
This sequence comes from Melanocharis versteri, assembly GCA_013397845.1. Classification (NCBI taxonomy): domain Eukaryota; kingdom Metazoa; phylum Chordata; class Aves; order Passeriformes; family Melanocharitidae; genus Melanocharis; species Melanocharis versteri. The sequence goes on from VZTG01007054.1 coordinate 132,125, forward strand.
AAATTACTCTGATCTAACCTGTTTCTATGAGAAGGCCCATGGAACGATTCAAACACCGAAGTGGTGGCCTGTAGAGTAGAATGAGAATCAGGAAGGCAGGGTATTGTTTTGTAGATTTTAAAATTGGAAAATAATTTAATAATCTGCATCCAAAATGCATGTTACAGAATCTGATGCAGAAATTACTGGAACCAAAAGACAATTTATGTCTAAAATTAAGCATGTCTTTTGAAGACTATGGAGCTTTCATGCTGTGGCTAAAATACAACATTTCTTCTTTGGTTTCTGCAGGGATTGTTTCTGCTAATTTAAAGAAAAAAGGAAGAATTGCCCCTTTTTTTCTGACTTTAAAATGATAATATGTTATTTAACAGAATGCACTGTAGTGGAGTGGGCGTGTGCGTGCTGATTTGTTGGTTCACGCCTTACTCATTTGACTGCATGATATCTGTCCATCCAGTCACATGATGAAAATACTTCATAGTAGAGTATAAGTTTTTCAGTGGAGGTACCTGCAAACATCTGCTTACATTTGCAAATTAATGCACTACTAGCCTATATTAAAATTAGGAGAGAGAGAGAAATGTAGTATCATAGCTTATTTGAGTGCATTAGTGCAGCTCAATAATGTCAGGGATCAGAAACCAACCATTAGAGCTCTTGAAACCCAATATAAACAGAAATTACTCTTCCTTCTTCAAAATCATTTCATTATAATGGCCATGTGAAAGATGGAACTCTTGTTTTCACTTGTACCCTGCAGAAAAATGTAAGATCTCTTTTTAGATTCAGAAACTGGTTCATATACATCAAAAAGCTGACACTTGCCATATTGCATTTTGTTTATCACGTCATTGCTGTAAATTGGACACAGGCACAGACAAATCTGTGCTTAAGCATTTTCATATTTTACTGTAAATTGCTGGTTGTACTGCGATTCCAACTTTGGGGCATATGTTTCTTTCCTCTGAAGATTTGTTTGCAAATGCATAGACTGGTTAAAAGATGTGCCAGATTTCCTCTTGTGAGCATCCAGAGTAGAAACATTTCAGGAAAACTAACATTTTTAATATTCATAAATAATGCATAGTTTGCCAACTGCCATTCTGTGGCTTGAAGTTAGGCTTCAGGTGCCTTAATGTAGTTGGTTCCTTTCTTTTAGTTGGCAAGCTGGGACAACAATTTAAATTTGGTGGGAGTGTTATTACAGGTGATAGACTAGCAATCTTGTATGAGATCCTGCGATCGTGTTCTTCCACCAGATAACCAAGTTCAGGGATTTTATAGAACATGGGTATTGCTGCATTTGATTTCAGTTTTGTGAGGTTTGTAAGAACAGTAAATATATTTTATGTCGGCTGCTGAAAAAGTGAAAGGTCATCTATTATCTTTTTGTAATAAATCTTACATGAAAGGTCATCTATTTTCTTATCTTTTTGTAATAAATATTACAGAAGAGACATTGGAAAGCAAAGTTGCTCCTTCTTCCTAAAAGCTGTGGTCTTTATTTCTCCTCTCTAATATCCTGTTACAATCTTACCTTTCATGAAGACCGCACTAACTAAAATTTGCTGGATGTTCAGACAAGGAAGTTGTTCATAGAGAAAAGTGGCTTTCTTTTATGATTTTGTAGCAGAGAGAAGTAGAGTAAAAAGTGCCATGCAGACAGCAAAACGATGTTAATTCTGGTCATAGCTTAGACAATATTTCTGCTTTCTTAGAGAACTTGTTTGCTGCGCTCATGCCTTTGTAGTGTCATATCATGAAAATTAACATGTTGACGTGGTTGGGACTGTTTTTGGTGGATTGTAGTATATGCATGACCTTTAATTGTGGTAATGCAGGAAGATTAAGAGCGTTAGAGCTGAGGTCAGTCGAAACAGCTGTATCCATTGCCATGCCAGATTCAGGAAAGCTACTGCACTAGGTGTGTACTTGCTCAAAATCTACCTATGACACAAAAGACAAACCAGGAGACTTTTTCCAAATCTTTGTATCAGTTTGTTTGCTGGACTGGTTACCTTTTATATATTTAAAAGAATTACAAATGTATAAAAATTATTAGCAAAACTACGTAGAATTCACAAATAGTTTTAAGTAAAATAGGGAGGAATTAGACAATACGAAACAATCTCAGAATTAATAAGCTATTCATAGTAATACATTTCACTTAAAAATAAATGTATGTTTTTGAAACTCAGTACTAAGTAATGCCCAAATGAAGTATTTCATCATGAATCTAACAAAATATGCATTGGAATCTAACTTTGACCCACACCTGATTGGAAATAAAAATTAATTTAATTCTCCCAGTATTCACCAGTTACAAAGCAGCTTGGAAAGTACGTGAATTGAGTGATTGTGAATCAAAGCATTTCATATACTGAACAGCTGCATTCCTTAAAAAAGAATCTAGCAGCATATATTAGCAGATAGGGCTGACTAGGACATGTGTAATGAGCAAGTTTGTAAACAGAACAGAAGTGATAATGTTGACTGAATTAGCTTGTCAATTACACTAAAGTAAGTCTGCTGAAACAACAGATTTTTCCACATTTACACTGGTTCAGTTAAGAGCAAAATTTGACCTTGGTTCTGAAGGGGGAATACAGCTGAAGAAAAAGAATGAGTTTTTCCACTTAGGAAAGCAAGATAAATGGTCAGTTGTGTCTGATACCACGTATTTATTGCCTGTAGTTCTCTGTCAGCACTATTAGAGAGCTGTTAAGCATTGTTCACAAAAATCTTTTCCTTTTATGTGCAGATGATGACATCTTTTCCAGTGCATTTTGTGAAAACTCTGAGAAGCTTATCAATGTACATTTGTTTGCCCTGGCTGCTAAGTATTATTCTTTGTCCAACCTTGGAGTGTGTACCCCATTAGAAGATGTGCTTGAAGCACTGAAAGGAGACAGTGAAGGAGCAACAGGTATATTTACATTTGTATTTAAATGTTTACTTATTCACTGTAGGACTATAAGAGAGTTTTGGTTTTGGAGGGTAGTTTGTTGTTTGAGGGTTTTTTCCTACATAATCCTCACTTCCATTTTCATTTGTTCCTAGATGATTTCTTCATTGTCTTTGTTTACAAAATGGATTCTCTTGCTAAAATTTGAGCATTTGGTATCTGTAGACCCATCATGGGATTCAGTTTTAAAGGGGATGGGATGGAGAAGCGGGCACATCACTATTTGAGATACTTTGTTAATTCTCTTTGTTTGTCTTATCCTTGAATGGCAAGAATCATAGGTGCTACTCCTGCTTTTCTTAGAAGTATCACCCGAAAATGTGGCAAATGTTTGATGTCTTAGAAAAAAAAGATTTTATTAATTTTGTATTTTTAGGACTAATACCAATTATATGTGATAGAACTAGAGTAATTTCATTTTCTGTAGTTAAAGAAATTGAATTAAAACGCTCTTAAATTGGCATCAAGTTGGACACTGGGAGTCTTACCCCAATTATAATTTTTAAATCAGATGATAAACTGACATTTATCCTTACTTGGGCTGCTGTCATTTTCACTGCAAATGTGTTGTTCGTGGAGTTCTCAGCCTTTCTAGATTTGTCACTGTCTTCGAGATTTCTCATCAGTTTTTAACAGACAGACTGAGCAGCTCTCTGCCTTTGCCTCCTAGTGCCTTTTATCTCTAGGATACATTAAAACTCCCGATATTTTTTATCCTAAGTGATAGCACTGTTATATACATGATGTGCATCTCTCCCATTTTCTACAGGGTCTCTTTCCAGTTTTGCTATTTTTCGTGGTTGGCTCCCCAGGTTTTTTTAGAAGTACTAGAATGCCATTGCTGAGATATTCTTAGTGATTTGTTGTGCATTCCTCTTACTTTCTGGCTTCTTTCCTTATGCTCTTAGTTCATCAGAAGCCCTTTTTTCTTACTTGACAACTGTAGGCTGCTCTTCTTTCCCACTAGCTTTTTAGCTATTTTCATTTTTACTATATCTCGTTCCCCATGTTCTTCTTAATTTTCTGTAATTCTCTAGTTCTACCTTCTTATACTTGTACCTGAGTTCATACCTGGATTAACTTTCTTAGACAAAACTTTGAGGATTCTTTCATCTTCTTGTCATGCAGAATGGAGCATCAGGAATAAGGCAATTGCTGAGTATTTTGTTCTCTGTATGGCAGGCGTGATGCTTGGTTGGGTAATTGGGGCCTGGGTTTGTATTTTTGCAGTACTTCTAAGTTGTACTGCTTGGGAAAAATAAAATGTGTTCCAAATGTGTACAATAGAATTACAATTCGAAACCTTTGAGCTGAATTGGCAGTAAATATTAGTTAAATTAACTTAATTGAAGTTCCTGGTAATCATTTGGCAGAGGCAGGATACCAGCTTATGGATTCATAATGTGCAGGTTCCCAAATGAAAGTTGTGATCTTTTAACTTTAAGTTATTTTAGATATTTTGGACTTACTTCTGTATTTCAGAAGATATATTTGTTCCCCGGCATGCTAAAGCTTGCAGGTAAAGAGAAACGTAGGTCTGAGAAAACTGGCAACTTTATGATGGCATTGCTTATATTCTGAAAAATATGAATCAGGATAATTCCATTTATGTTTCAGATGTTTTTAGTATGTTTTCTCCTTCTAAGACAAACAGACTTTTGAGCCTATTCCCGCAGTTTGCATACTTATATAGTTCTCTAGCTTCTTTGCAGTCTTGCTGTAGATATATTACTGTCCTTCCTCGAAATAATTGGGAAGCACGAACATTTTAATCATGTTGTGGACATAGCTACTCAGAATGGAGTTCTGAGTCTGAGGAGTGTTTCACTTTGCTTCCTAACCACCTAGAAGTCAGAGTTGGATTAAGAGCACTCTACCTTTGCAGTGTGTTTACGGCCAAGGTAATAATCATGCCGTGTAGTGACTACTGATGAATCCATCTTTAAATTCCATGTGCTGGAGTATCACTGTGCCTCAGAGGGCTTTTTTTGAGTATATGGTCATTCCAGTTCCTCACTCTGGATCATGGAGTTAAATCACAGTAGTAAACTTCTGTATAGATGGTGTTCTATGGTGTAGGCTATGAATTTATACTCTTTTATTTGGTGTATCTGAATTTCCACAGGTAGCTGGGGTGTAAAACCCCTGCACCCTGCCGTAGGAGATCTTAAAAACATGTGTGTTAGCCCTGTATAAAAAACAGTCTCTCCTCAATTTGCTCAGCTTCACAACTAAAGATGTAGCTGTAAATGGCACTACAGAATCAGAGCAGTTCTTAAAATGGAATACAGGTACTCATACTAGGGATTCCCAATGGAAATGAGCAACATTTCAGTACCAACTAAAACTAGTAAAATTAAGCTTCCAAGCTACTTCTGTAAAGTATTTGAAACCACGCTTTTTTTTTTTCATCACAAAGGGAGATGGTTCACTAAATTTGTGATGGTTTTTGAAATTAATATTTGTTCTGTCTGCATCAGTTGTACACATAATAAGGAAATGTACATGTACAATTATTTGTTTCAAGACAGTAATTTTGTGATAGGAGAAAGAATTTACACAGTTTGCATTAGTTTGTAATATGTCTGCTTGTTTTTCAGAATAATGTAAAAGCATATCATAATTTTGCATAAAATGCAGGAAAAATAAAATTTATTAAAAAACCATCGTTTTCTCCAAAAAGTATCGTTTTCCCCTGAGCTGGAATATAAGCAGTGTGTTATCCTGCAGAAAGCAGGGAAAGAAGTCAAAAAGTACTTAAGAAACTTTTGTAGCTAAGGTGATAAGTAATCTGTGTATGTAGATATGAACAAATTATGCATTTTCTATCTGGATCCTCAGCTTTGGTAAGTTAGGTAATTTTCTGGATTTCTACCATGTTTGGAATACTTAATTTGGATTAAGTACTCTCTGACATAGTACTTCACTTAGCATTTACCCCACTCAGTCTTTTGAGTTCTTAATACGGAAAAGAGAAAAGGTGCAGTATGTGGTCATCGTCCAAAGTGACAGTGCTGCCTTGGAGAAAAAACAACTTTTATTTCTGTCAAGAAGTTAAATGTCTGTTTCTTCTTGTTCCAGTTCTGCTGCTTCTTCTGATGAGCCTATCCAGACACAAAAATGTTAAAATATAAACAGAAAGAGAGACCTTTTTTCTTTTTAATTTTTTTTCCTGTCTGTTTTTCTTTAATCTGATATGCTTACAAATTTAGAGCTTTTTAGGATGCTGTGTAGATCTTTACAATTTTAAAGTTAAGAAGATTCTTCAAGAAAATGACAAACACTTGTTTCTGCTATTTGTATTGCTTAAGTCTTTTAGTCTAATTTTCCTTTTGTCTGTTCATAGAGACTATATTAGATTTTAAGTATTGTCATAACAGTTTATTATAAAAACCCCAGATGTTTATGAAATAGACATCACTTGGGGTTTGGGGAAAAATAGAGAAAACGCTGGATTTCTTATGAGCTCAGTTCAATTCCCCACTCTCTTTTAAAGAAGTAACACACTTGGCTCTGCTCCCAGCATGATCTGATCAAGAAATGAACATAGTTTTTGCCTAATGATCAGTTTCTGGACAGATGAATACATACTGTGCATAAAGCAGAAAATGGGAAAGTATATTAATCTGCCTAGTCATGTAGAAAAGTCCTGTTTTCTAGGAGCATGCTCATCAGTAATGATCCGGTTTCTTCTGCCATCACTTAGACTTACAGAAATTTCCATCAATTAAACTAGATCCAACTGTACTGCAGCATTGGACCCCTCAGAGAAGTATGTGGGTTTCTCCCGAGGGAGTGACTTCTGAGCTCCTCCTTTGGCTGGCTGGCACAGAGGTTAGCACGTGGGTGCTCGGTGATCTCCACAAGCAGTAGACCCATGATGGAGGTTGACTCCATCTCATTAACACGTTCTCCAACAACCCTGAAATGAGTGATTTTCTACCATAAAGGTGTAACAGTTCTATAGCCAATCCATAGGGTAAATAAAAAAAAGGAAAGTTCATCTTCCTTTGAATTTTCCCAGTATCGCTCATAACTTTTAGTAGAGATATCTCCCTCTTGATATTCTTAGCAAGTCTGCAGCATTAACAAGCTTTACAATGTGATTATTTATTGTCTCTGCCCTTATATTTCATTTATGGAAAGGTAAATGTGATAAATGAGACAAAAATAAATATTTTTCAATAAACAGGAAGAAATAGTGCAGTTTTATAGTTGTAGCTATTGTCTAATATCTGGTCAGGTATTGAATATGCTACATCTTAAAAAACCTGAGTTTTACAGTGTGTTGAATGTTGCTAATTCATCCATAATTCAGAAGTTTAATCTTGTAATAATTTAATGAGTTTTTAATTAAAAGTTACTATCCCAAAAATGTATAAACACTGTAGCATACATTAACTGGTTTTGTTTCTGATTGATAACAAATCCTTGTTATTACAGGTTGTGTTAATATGCATTTATTTTCCTAATCTGATACAGGTATCAAACCGGATGAGTTTATGAATAATAAGAAATCCCATGAAGTGCAGGTGATGTCAGAGCTGGTAGACAGCATAGCGAATTATTGTGGGATAAAGCAGGTAAGAAAGCATCCCTTACTGTGTGTTACTAGGTACCCTCTGAGTTATTCTCCTTATTGTGTGCAAATACATCACTTTGATATTCTGTCACTGCTGTTCTTATTTTTCCTGTACATAATTGGAGCTGAAGAAGAGCTGTCAGGGCCAAGCTGAAGGACAATTTTGTTTGCAAATGTATTATTCTGGAGGAGCTGCCTTTCAGTGACTCATCATCACTCATGAGTAATTTTAAGAAGTTATAATCATCCTCTATGTGTTGAGCAGCTAAAAACTGTTCTGCTTTTTGGCCAGGTGCTGCCTTGTTTGTCAGTATTATATTGCTCGCAGTTGTGCATGTGTGTCAGTAGGAGAGCTGCCTTCTGTCATGCACACAAGGGTGTCACATAGAGACCAAGGCAGCATATCTTGAGAAATTTTGAAAGCTCATCTTATTCTGGTGCAAGATTTAAATTATTTCCTATTGTTTAATACTGTTCACCTTTATTTAACATGGATTGAGATCTCTAAATTAGGAATTTAGTTATAACATTTTTAGTTTGAAGAGAGACCAAATTAAGCAGAGATCTATGTAAGTGTGTATGAAATGCGTTTGGTAGAACATGTATGATGCCTGGACACCCAACACCATTATCACCCAGCAGTTGCTGCATGAGTTGGCTGTTTCATACATCAGATGGTAAGTTTGTCCTTGGATGGTGAAGAATTGCAGGATTCCTTTCTCAAATGTGATTGTAACTTTCACCTTTTTTTATATATACATGTAATTATGATTGCACAGTGCACTAGACCAGTTTCATTAAAACCTTGTAGAGGTTCATTTATGGATCTATTGACAAAACACAAGCACCCCAGCAATACTTGACTTCTTTTGAGTAGTGTATTTCACATTCTGTTAGACAAAATGCACCAATGCCATTTCCTCCGTTTACATACATATACTTTTTTTGTAAGCTTTTTCAATGTTAAACTTTCTGTTAGATTCCATACCTTAGGCATGTGTTGTGGTAAAGCTAAATTTTTCAGTATGTGGGTGAGCTGAGTTTGTTTATGCATTTTAATGTCTCTAATGCTGGTAAGTGGCCAATGTAGCTTCATCCTTGCTTTAAACTAGGAGTGACTAGGGGCTCTAAAAGCACATTTGATTCCTTTCTACATCTGAGCTGCACTTGCTTTCTGTGCAAGGGGCTGTAACTGTAAATGGAGACTTATTTCCTCCAGGCTAATATTCATTCCCACAAAGATTTGTGGAGAACAAACTATATTTGTTTAAAACCAAAGGTTAATAAGGTGTCTGTCCAGATTTTATTATGAGGGTATTTCTCTGAGCATTCTTTTTTGTAAGTAAATATGCATGAGTATAGTTTAAAATTAATGTACCTGTAGCATCCCAAGTTGCTGTTGCTACCACCATAGGGAAGGCCCCAAAACTTAGATTTGGCTCTGAATTGCTGTAGCTGAACTTTGGTTAGGAGGTTATTTGGCTCAGACTGAGTTTAATTTAGATAAGTAAATGATGCAGCACTCTTGATAGGTTTGGGTCAGGCCAGTGGCATCTTGGAAACGGAGACCAAAATTCTCAGTCCTGACCATCTGTTTTGTGAGGAACAGCTGACGAAGACAGAGTTTTGGGCAGTGTTCTTACTCTGGGATTGTCAACTAAGTAGAGAGCTTTAATTAAGGCCAAACATTTCTGAGTGAGACACAATCAGCCTCCAGCCGCCCTTTGAGAGCCAGCCACAGTGACAAGCGTGGCTGCCCTCCACAGCCCTGAAGTGCTCTGTAGAGGACAGGTATACACACCAGCAGCACATTTGTGAACGTCTTATTCTGTCGTGAGCATGTTTTTTGCCTTGCTTGCCCTTTGTTTCAGGCAAATATTAGTTGTTCAAGTATCGAAGACCTTCACGTACTGAAAAAGCTGTAGGAGAGTATAGTTTGCTTACAGTGCAATAGTAAGTGGTCTCTGCATTTGCTGGGAAAGTGTTTCATATACCATTCTCATTTAGATTTAAATAGCTCCTATGAGATTCAGGAATGAAAGAAAAGCAAAACCCCTGTTCAGAAAGTAAAAAAGCAAAGCCATCTTAATAGCTTAACCAGAGTTTCAATGTGGCTGATTACTAATAAAATCTCAAACCAATCATTATTAAGTATCCATCAATATGCTGCGATTTCATCCAGTGATTACGCACTTCTATCAGATAGCTTGGAGTATCTTTATACGTGGGATTTTCTGTTTACTTTTTTTAAAAATTACAAATTTAATGAAATATATTATTGCAGTGTATCACTGAATATGAAATGCCGACTGCTCTGTATTAATTTTTTTCCAATTTAGTCATACACCATAACAATATTTATTTGTGCAAAGTTACAAATCCTTAATATATGAAAAGAGCTTTCCTGTTACTTTGGGAAATAAAAAAAATAAAAGCCTCCTTCTCAGTCTTAAAAAAGCAATTCCTTTTGTTTTTGTTTTCTTTCGACTTAAAAGTAGCAATTACAAATTTTTAGGAGTTTTTCCTTATTGATTTTTTACCGTCCTTCTTGCAAAACAAAATATATGTAGCATTTAATTAAAAAATCTAGAGCCATGAAAACACAACACATGTTTTACAACAGCACATGTCCTCAGGGTGTTTCTTTCAGATATTACAGGTCACTGACAGCTTGAAAAATGCCCTCTATTTCACCTCCATACCCACATTGTATAGCGGGTGGTAGGGGATATTGCTCTCTGTTGGTATTTTATAATGTACAATAGTAAATAGTAAAATAAGAATAAAAGCAAAAATTTTATTACCACTATAATCACGTCTGTGTTAATTACTTGAATTTAAACATTAAAGCAAAATAACTAAAGGGCATTTTTCTCTGGTTGTTTGCTGCCCCTTTTAAGCACTGTTCCTATCATATAAGTGGAATTTGTTTTTTTAAAGAAGTTCTTGATTAAACTCTGAAAAGAAGCCAGGGTTGATTCCTCTTTGCTTAAGTGCACATTTGTTTTGTTTAATGTATTGGTCAAAGTTTTCCTTGGAAATTGCAGCATGTGCAGCAAGAGTTGGAGTGTGTAACGTAAGGATGATATAATTTTGCATTCAGCATCCATTACATTTGTGATTTGGTGCTGGGAAATGTTGGAATGCTTGATTGTGCCAGAAACTGTGTTTAAACATAGGACACAGCTCACTGTGGACAAGACCTTTGGAGTTTATTGTATCATGGAAATTTCATTTTAAAAGTTTGTGCTTGACAGATATGCTGTGGATTGCTGATTACCTTTCCCTATGTAATCAACAGAAGGTAAAGCAGGGAATAGTTTAATGCAGTTTATTTGTTTAGTGCAAGATGATTGCCTGCTATTTTTAGTCAGTTTTTCCTTTCATTTTTAAACTGTTCTCCCAGTGCTAATTTAACAATGTATTACTATTTTCTTTTTACTTGGGAAACTTTCTCCATGCTGCAGCTGGTCTCTACAGCCACTAGGGGTCACACTTAGGAATAATTCCCTACCCCTCTCTTGTGTCTAAATGCTGCTTTTTACTGAAATAATTTAACGATTGAAGAAGTGGAGGTGTGCATACTCTACATAATTGCAAAGTCTGTTAAATAAAAGAGTGTGTAACATGATTCCTTCAACCTTTTCCTTTTCCCCTTCCCTTCCCTTCCCTTCCCTTCCCTTCCCTTCCCTTCCCTTCCCTTTCATGACAGAATCGCAGAACAGGTCAGGTCGGAAGGGAGCACGGGGTCATCTGGTCCAACCTCCCTGCTCAAGCAGGGTCATCCTAGAGCACATGGCACAGGGTTGCATCCAAATTATTCCTTAATATCTCCAGTAAGGGAGATTCCACAACCTCTCTGGGCAATCTGTTCCATTCCACAGTCACATGTACAGTAAAGAAGTTCTTCCTCATATTCAGGTGGAACTTCTTGTGCATCAGTTTCTGCCCACTGCCTCTTGTCCTATTGCTTGATACCACTGAGAAGAGCCTGGTCAATCCTCTTGACACCCTCTCTTCAAATCCTTGTACTCTCAGTTGTCTCCTTTCAAGGCTGAACAGGCCCAGCTCCCTCAGCCTTTCCTCATAAGAGGGATGCTCCAGTCCCTTCATCATCTTTTGCTGCCTTTTGCTGGACCTCCTCCAGGAGCTCCATGACTCTCCTGTGCTAAGGTGCCTAGAACTGGACTTAGCACTCCAGATGTGTCCTCACTGGGGCTCAGAAGAGGAGAATATTGGTGATAAATGTGACAAATAAATGACATTTGCGAAAGTATGCTTAGGTTATGTAAATTCCATTTCACTAAATTGACTCCTGTAGAGATTTATTTCAAGAAATTTTATGGTTGTGGCATGTCTAGATTGCAAATATACATCAATATCACATGATGACTACAGATACGAAGGCCATTTGCTACCTGAGTAAACAATTTTTGCCTAATGTTATGTATTCTCCACTGTTTTGCATAGTTGGCTCAAATTTTTCTTTCTCATTCCATGGCTGTCCAAATCTTTTTTATTAAGATAATGAACAAATCTTTCTTTCTCATTGAATAAGAATATTGCTGTATTGAATATTTTTTACCGGGTAAAAAACTATGCAGTTGAGTTTAATATGCATCGATGGAGCATATGCTGCAATTTGGACTTAGCAGTGTCAGTGTAAGCTTTCTTATGAACGTGTGACAGACCAAGAACAAAACATAGATGTTCTTGAATCAAACACTTCCAGGAACTTCTGCAAAGAAGTCATTATATCTAGTCAATATTATTTTTGGTAGATACATGGACAGAAGTGAGCATTATAATTTTCTTTCCGTAGAAAGTGTCACCATGCCAAGTCTCATGAAATATTCTGTTATTATTTGTTACATATTAAAAATGCATTATATAAAACTGTGATTATGTACTGAAAGGTCTCAGGTTACTCTTGTTTCTGCTAATACTTTGTAAGGGTATTCCCTTCCTGGGTTACATCAGTCACTGAACTTGCACATGGTATCAGTTAAGAGACAGGCTAAACTGTCACCTATCACTCCTTCCTCCAGCACATGCAGTGGAAAGTGCATGTGGCTTATGAGCCCCTTCGTTTTATTAGAAAAGCATCCTTGTGTTAAACAAAGCTGTATGCATTGCTTTCACAGAATGGGAAAGCAGAATAAACAAGCATTCGGACATAAAAGAGTATCAATATCACCCATCTTTTGGTCAAATCTGAAGGGATTAAATTAGGCACTGAAACTAAAGATGATTTTTGCTGTACACCCACTGGTACTAGGCTCCTCTGTATGGGAATTAGGTGCCTAAAGCTGAATACTGTGAGTGGTTTATTTGCTAACTGACACAGTTTAGTAAGGGCAGGTGAAATTGCTGGTGGTTTATGGTTATTTTTTCTTAGCAGAAGAAAGGTCTGTATCAAAAAATAGACTGAAAGTCTTTACAAGAAGAAGCAGGGCATGTGCATTGCATAAACATTGCAGTGTCTGTTTTCTGGAGCACATCAGTTAAGACTTAATTCTGTGTTTTGAAGTCAGAAGGTGGAACAACAAAGCAAAAGAACTAGGTACATTGAGAAGTATGATACTGATAACGTAACTACTCAATCCGTGCTTAAATTTTTAAGGAATAATTTTGCATTTGAAGTGTGCCTTGTTGCTCATTAATATAGCAATTTTCTTTTCTTTTATGTTTTCTCCACTATCTAGGTGATTGATATAGGTTCTGGAAAAGGCTACCTGAGTTCATTTTTGTCCATGCAATATAACTTAAAAGTTTATGGCATTGACTCCTCGAGCTCCAACACGAATGGTGCTCATGAAAGGAACAGAAAATTGAAGAAACACTGGAGAGCATATCAGAGTCGAGGAAGAGAAAACCTCAAAAGCCAGAGTTTGGAAAAGGCAAATGACAGGCCAATAGAAAGTGAAATTAAATGTAAAACAATCAATAAAGAGCTCTTAAATGGTGCCAGCAGTCTTCAAAATCAGGACCAAGTGATTATCCAAGATTTACTTCCAACTTGTGGTTTCACAGAAATGGCTACACCCAAAACCAACACAGAAACTGAAGCTGATTTAGTGATTGGGACACAATCTCATGAGACCAAACTTTCTGAAGAGGTTCTTGCTATTCTGAATGTTCTCCGGGCTGATGCTGTAGAAGATTTTTCTTCATCTCATTATAACTGTAGGGAACTCTGTGAAGAGGAAAAAGTACGAAGAAAAATGACGTCTCGCAAGACTAAAGCAAGAAAGTCAAGTGAATCGAACCTGTATTTTCCATTGACCTCTTGCATCACTGCAGAAACAGAACTCAATGACATAATAACAGATCTGGAGGTTATTTTACTCTAAATATTTACTGTATTTAGATTGTCCATTGTCTTTATATGGCCATTTTTATATGTACATGTTTTCTGAGTGTACATAGAGGGCTACCTCTGGTGTAAATGCATATTCTGGCCCAATAATGGTTTTTAACCAGGTAGCAGAAGTATGTCTACAAGATAAAGATTGTTTTTCTATTTTGATGTATGTGTTGTATTTTGAATCAGTCTTTAGAATTCATGAGGTAGATAATAATCGGCTATCAAAGTCAGCAACATATTGTTATTTTGCAACTGTCATAGATAAAATCTAATTATTATGGGTTTATTATTATTTACCAGGTAGATGCATGTATTAAGCACTGGAGTTTCAATTTTCCTGAAAGTTCTTATTTTTTCAAGTTATGTATTTTATTAATTTCAGTCATCCTGGGAAGGCATAGAAGAATTTATTGTATATAGTACTCAAGATGAAGAGTTTGTAAAGAATTATTTATTTGGACTTTACAGAGTTACTTTCAGTTCATTTAGTAATTTACTAGCTGGCAGGGTTTGTGTCTACACAAACAAGCCCAAGTTTAGCCGCCCAAAGACAGTGACACAAGTCTAGAAACTGTGTGGTTGTATGTTTAGTTTTTATGCTTGAATTAATATACATTGATTGAGTAGATGCATTCAGTCCTTTATGGAACGATAAAAACTTCTCTGTATTCAGTAGTAACCAAACTATTTTATTCCAGGATGTAATTAATCTCTGATTCAAGACCATAGGTTTGTGCTGATGGCCCTATAACTTGAGCTGTAAATGCAGCTGAGTGTCTGAGAACATGTGGAGCAAGCTCATGTCTGTCTACAAAAGACACCCTGAGCAGCAGGGTTTGTTGATGAAGCATATGCCTTTACATTTGCACAGCTGGATTTTGTGTGTGTAATTTGTATGATGTTAAAGGTGGAAGAAATCCTATATCACTGCCTTTCTTGATATAAAAAAAGTACTGTCAGAGAAGGTGAAACAGGAAAGCAGAAATTTTACTGTTTCACATGTGCATGCACTATGTAATACGGGTGGGTGAGATAATCAGATAAAATCAGAATGATTATAGAAAGGTATGTCAGTTGAGTGACCCTGGCCTAATTTCTTGTTGGTAACCTGGAGAAGTGAAGGCGCTGGGGAGACCTTAGAGCACCTTCCAGTACCTGAGCAGGACCTTACAAGAAGGCTGGAGAGAGAATTTTGAAAGGGCATGTAATGGTAGGACAAGGGGGAATGGCCTTAAGAGGAAGAAGGGTAGATTTAGGTTAGATGGATATTAAAAGGAAATTGTTTACTGTAAGGGTGATGAGACACTGGAACAAATTGCCCAAAGAAGTTGTGGATATCCCTGGAAGTGCTCAAGGCCAGGTTGAATAGGGCTTTGAGCAACCTGGTCTAGTGGGGTGGAGGGGTTGGAACTAGATGATCTCTAAGGTCCTTTCCAACCCAAATTACTTTTTGATTCTGTGATTAGTAAATATGTCTGGAATTCAAAGCAACACCATGTTTGCCATGTGGATTCCAACTAATAATGTCAGAAGGGAAATGTTATGAATGGTGAGAAGAGAGAAAATTTTCATGAAGAAATGGAGGGAAAAGGGAAGTTGCAGAAAAAGGAACGCAGGAAATAGAGTGGACAGAAGAGCAGAGCATCTGAAGCTGAAGTTCTTACTTTGTGCTGTGAAAGAAAATGCCCATTTGTTGTTGAATAGTAGCGGGTATACTGCGAAACTGTCAGTGCTGCTGTTTAGGAAACAACAAAGCCTGCTCTTCACCTTATACCTGTATTTAGAAAGTTGGTTTGGTTTCAGCAACTTAAACTAGCAAAAATGCCATGGATAGGTCCAGCCAGATTTACAGCAAGAAATCTTTAGTAAGAAAAGGAAGTAGATGTGGTGCTAATAACAAGAACAGGAAACCTAGGAAAGACAAGAGAAAACAGCCTGTGCCCACTAAACATGTAGATATCTCTTTTCATGCAGCTGTTACTCATAGTCTTGAACTTCTGCTGCATCATGGCCAGTTTTCATATTTTCTTAGCACTGAAGAGCTTTGATTAGCATTGAAAAATTCTAGAACAGAAGAGCAGGAGTTCTCATGAAGTTGGGTATTTCTACCTTACAGCTTACTGTTTACACCAAGTTTGAGTTTTGGAGTTTGTTTTTGTTTGTGCTCCTTCAGTTGATGAAGGAAATGATTTAATGTTGCCTTTTTTTTTTCATTTTCTTCTTAGGACTGTATGATGGTGGGTCTACATACATGTGGAGATCTTGCTGCAAATACACTAAGAATTTTTACTGCCAAGCCTGAAATCAGAGCCGTTTGCAGTGTGGGCTGCTGCTACCATCTGTTGTCAGAACAGTTTGAAAACCAGGAAGGTAATTCTTTTGAGCTTAACTTGTGGCTGCCTGTTTGCATGTTGAGAGTATTATGCCTTTTAATTAATAACCTCCTTGTGTTTGTTCCTTTCCATTGACTTATTTAGTACTGGTTTTAATTACTTTATGAGGGTCATTCACTCCCAGATGCAGTGTTGCTTTTCTGTTATGCCAATATTCCTAATATTTTTACTGAGATTAGGGACATTAGTGCATAATGTTTTTATGTGGTTATGACTACAGCTGGTTTTATTCCATTAATTCACTTGTAAATGTATAGGCTCTTTTAGTCCAGTACGTTTCCATCCTTTTGAAATATTTTGTACCAGATTTTGTCCTTGGCTGTCTGTGTGCAACATCCAATTATGTTAAGTTGTACATATACAACGATGAGCAGAATTAAGTTTTTGTAAAGTAAGGTAATACTCAAAAAAACACTCATCTGGGTGCTGTGCTGGTCTTTGCCTATTTAGACCATCATGAAACAGTACATATATTTGAGTTTTTCTTCGGGAGATAACCTGAAAATTATTTGAAGATTTGGAATATAGGCAAATTTTCGTACAAATGTGGGGGAGGGTTCATTTTAAAAAGAAAGTTGGTATTTTTACTTGAAATTCTGCATAATGAAAAACGTTTAAGGAGCTGGCTTTCCTGAGACAAGTGGTACATAGCTGAGCTGTCTAAATGACCAGCTGCCAAAGTCCTAGGACCTGTTCATTATATCAGTCAAATCTGAGAAAGGGGTGGCTTGGCAAGGTTTACTTCTGCTCGTTCAGGGAACTTCACAGACATGAAGGCACGTGGGACCCAGGTATTGCTCTTTAAGATTTAGCTCCTTAGGCAGCTAAGGCACAGCTCTGCACTGACCATGACACATGCTAGCTCTTGCTTGCTTTAATAATCTTTTCATGTTGTTTTTAATTTACTCTGCAACTATTTCTAGAGTTTTTTCAGTGTATTAGTCTTAGTAATTTCAAAATACTTCAGCTCACTCCAAAAACAAAGAAAAAGAAAATACAATCAAAATTCCTAAGTTACATAAATGCAGTTAGAGAAAAAACATACAATTACTTTTACATCAGGGTTTTAAGAAATTAAGAACTTTTCAGGTACTTGTCATTAAGTCTGAGTGTCTGAAACATTTGGTTGTTTCTTACTATTGCAAAGAGGACCGGGCTTCCAATGCTAGCTATATGGGATTACTTTTTGCAGACCAGTGCATAAACTCAGACACCACACCACCAAAGGATCAGGTGTGATAACCTTTTCGAAGTTCAAACAAGCAGATAAATGTGCACAGTAATAAGAGATACTGCAGTTTCATAGCAGTATGGAAATGAAGTCAAATTGCATATTGGAATTTCTAGCTGTTTGATTTTTCTCTGCTTGAAGGACAAAATTATTCTCAAAGGAGAACATTTGGACATAACAAAAGGAAATTACAGTATTCATTTTTTGGGAAAGAATACATATATTGTCCCAGTAATGCTCAAAATAATAATTATTTTTTTACTATTACTGTGAGGATGCATATTCTAAAATGTATCATGCTGTTGTATTTCCTTACTAAGTCATCTACCATATGGCTTGTTCTTAAATGTGCAGTGGAGTACTAAGAGAACAAGGACTGACAGTATCTAAGAGTTAAGGTTTCTTCAAAGGGAAACTGGGAAAGAATTCACACTGTATCTTGTGTCTGCATTTCCTGTGCATGGACTTCAAACGGACAAAGCATTCTAGAGGATGCTAGAGGACTCTGTAACTAATCAGACAGTATTGATCCAACAGTTCACTTGTACAAGCAGTAAACGAACTCCTCTTGAAGCTGTCGGAAGCAAGTGGATTTTAATACTGCTTCCAGAATGGACCAAATCATAGCATTTAAGTAGCAAGTAGCTTCTGGAGGTCATCTGGACCAGATCATGGCACAAGGCAGGGCCGGCTTAGATCATGTTGTTCAGGGCTTTGTCCATTCATGTTTTGAATATCTCTAAGGGCAGCGATTCAGCAGCCTATTTCAATGTTTACCCTCACCATGAAGTTCTTTCCCTCATATCTATTCATAGTTTGCAGCTATTGTGCATAATCTATTGTCTTTTTCATTTTGCACTGCCAAGAATAGTCCAGCTTAATCTTTCTTGTTCCCTTGCCTTTAGGTAGTTGAAAACAGCGGTTAAATCCCTTCATGACCTTTTCTATAGCCCTTTAGTCCTCTTGCCCCCAGTAAATTCATTTCAGTCAGTACGGTGGGCTGAAGAGCCCAAAGAAGCACTCTAGACACTCTCACAAGTGCTGAAAAGAGAGAATAGTCACATTCCTTAATCTGCAGGCTTCACTGTCCAGCTTCAGATTACTATCAGTTTTCTACCTGTTTTAGAGTCCACCTGTCTTGAGTCATGTCTTTCTATTTTGTCTATAAAGATACTAAGGAAACCTTGCTGAAAGACTTCATAAAATCCAGATGAACTATGACTCTGCTGTCTCCTAGTTCATGGAGCCAGTCACTGCATCACAGAAGGCAGTAGTTTGTCAGTGCCTGATGAATTCCTGCCAGCTAGTGTCAACCTTCTTCTTGTTCTTCGTGGGCCTGGACATGGTTTCCAGTCAAATTTGCTCCATAAACTTGTTAAGACTAACTGGGCTTATTCAGGTGAAGATGAGGGTGGTTTTTGCCTGTTTCCTGTAATCAGGATGGACATGACCTGTCAAAGATGATAGAGTATGGTCTTCATGTGATGCTGGTGAGTTATGTGATCCTGAAATGCATCCCATCTGGCCACATGCGGTTGTGTATTCCCACTTGGCCTATGTGGTACTTCAGCCAGTATAATATCTACTGTAGATAGTCCTTCCCTTGCCCAGGCTCTGACACTGAACTCAGGAAAGCTACTGGCTAATCTAGGTATCAATCAGAGATTGCAGAGACGTGTACAAGCTTTATGTGGAGAGACTGGTTTGAATATTAGGAAGCAGGCTTAGAGCTACATCTCTGCAGTGATGGATATATCTTCCTAAGAAGCAAAGAGAATTGGGCAGAATTTGCTGCAACACAGGAAATGACTTACTCATTTGAAATCAGTCCAATAAGCAAGGGCTTGCCTCTGAGGACACAGTGGGAAGTTCTGTTATAAAGCATTCTGTAGTTGTTTTATCTTGACTGAGTCGCCTCAAAGATTTTAAATATCTGTTTAAAAAATGTCATTTGTCCTCTTTAAAAGCTTTTTTATTTTCTCGAGGTGCACACCCTTAAAGTCAAGGTTGTGGCAAGTCCACCTCAAAGTTCTTGCCCCCAAAGTGGCACATTTTCCATCTTTGCTGTTTCTTTAATGTAAACTCAGAGGGTTTTTCTCAGAAGCACAGTTGGAGCAGAGGAGCCAGCTCACACAGGAGTTGCAGTGGACTTCTGGTTGCCATAACTTGATATGGCTGGGCAGTATGTTCTTTGGCACTTAAGATTTAATACCAAGATCAGTCTTGTTTGAGGCCAGTGAAAAATTGCTTTTTCATTTCATATTAACTAGAATTAACTGATATTCATAGGAATAAAATGTACCTGTTTTGATGCCTAACATAGTGCTTATAAGTCTGAGGTACTGAGTTGACAAAATATCAACAAAGTGTTACTGTGGTATTTTTGTTGGGCTACTGAATTACCTTGGTTATCACAAGTTTGGGATTTTTTTTTTTTTTGTTTCTGAGATGACTTCAGGGAATAATGCACTACATGTCTCACATACTCTAAAAGTAGTGCAGATATTGCAAGATTGGCTGATTCAGTTTGCCACTGGACCTGCTGTGAATACTTTGGGAACATTTCTGATGAAAATAGGTGCCAGCAGTCACAATCTTGAGTAATAATGCAATCAGTATACAGTGTCCTTCTATGTGTCTATAAATAAGCTGAATTCATCTGGAAATTTTTGTAATGGGACCACATTTCCAATTATGCTGGGAATAATTTCAAACTGTTAAGATCATGAAAGCCTTTGCTTTGATTTATTAGTAGCTAAAACAACCAAGAGGTGCTGTGAATTGTCAAATTTCTACTGAATTTTAAAAAGTTGAAGCCAATGTCTTTTAACACTTGTCTTTAAATTTCACTGCTGTTATAAGCAGTACGAAATTCTAAGTTTCAGTTAATAAGGAATAATATGACAGCTCTTGGAAAATTCTAAGTAGTTTTACTTTGGTTCTCTCTAAGGAGAAGTGTCTGTTTATATAGAGATTCTTGTATGGATAAAATGTACGTAGCCATTAGTATAATTGACTCCTTTGGGGGTTTTCTTCTCTGTTACTGCATTGGGTAGTCAGTTACATCAGAGTAGAAAGGATTTTACTATTTATTAGAGACATTTTACTTAAACCTATTTACATAGTGAGCCATTATGTCCGTTTTTCTGGAAAAAAAATCACTCTGCTAATGATTTTTAGGTTAAAACAAACTCTATGCCTCTGTTCAAGAGATAGTCTTAGGATTTTTGGGAGCTGTTTTATCTTACATTCAGCTAATACATTTTTGGGGCAATGTACCAGCTGGACTATGATGATCCCTTAACAGATAGGAACTGCAAATTTAAGGTATTTTTAAAAAGATTTTACTTTCCTTGAAAAGGAATTTGGGTTTCAGTATTCTGATTATCTTCTTTCCATACTCCATACCACCAAATACATCAGTACCAGTCTAGAAAAGAGTGAAATTCTTCAATATTAAATCTTGTGTTTTGAGGAAAAAACACATGAATGTTGCTTTTGATCTGGAGATACTGTTAAGAACCACCACAGAGACGTGGTAACTGAGGTTCTTTTTAATAAATCTCTTGGGGCGGATTAGAGTGAAACGAATGACAGGTGTGTGTACATATATATATGTGTGTGTGTGTAGCTATGTATATTTTAGAACAATTTGGTTGCAATGGAAAGGAGGTATGTAGCCATTTTGGTTATTATCTGTAGTAATATGACAGTATAAAAGTAGGAAAATATCACTGAAGAAAATATATAAGGAAGAGAAAGAAATTATAAGAGTAGCTAGCAGAGAGGAAAGATATCACCACCCATTGTTTTTGCACTTTGGGAGCACTTTGCACTTCAGATGTGCGTTGGTTGAAGTGATGGTCACAGTCTTGATCCGT
Source organism: Melanocharis versteri (assembly GCA_013397845.1). Lineage (NCBI taxonomy): Eukaryota > Metazoa > Chordata > Aves > Passeriformes > Melanocharitidae > Melanocharis > Melanocharis versteri. The sequence continues at coordinate 153,547 of VZTG01007054.1, forward strand.
CAGGGGTAGGGGAAGCCATGAAACAAATGCTGCAAGGGTTAATATATGCTCAGGTTCAGGTGGGAATGCCCAGGTACCTCCCCTGGGGGGGGGAAGTTTTAACACTTTGGATCACGTGCAGTCCTCAGCCCACGTGGTCACAGCACTAAGCCTGACAGAGCTCAGGAAGTGTTTGGGCAATGCTCTTGGGCACATGGTATGATCCTTGGGGATGGTGCTGTGCAGGGCTAAGAGGTGAGCTGCATGATCCTTTGGGTCCCTTCCAACTCTGCATATTCTGTGATTCTGTGATTTGAAATAAGGCATAGGTGTAGTTGTATCGATGCTTTCAGTGATAGCTATTTGATAGATGCTCTTTTTGAAGTTGGCTTGAGTACTACAAAACATAAACTCTAGATTTTGTAAGGATTTCCAAAGTCAGGTCACTACTGGGCAGAGGAGTTCTAAAGCCCTCCAGGAAGCTGTGGAGAGTAGCTTCTCAATAAGGCGCTCTGGAAGGAGTCAGCAAAGCTTTTGCAGAATAAACTTTGACTATTAAAAGCTGTTGAACATAATTAAGGGAGCCAAAAGTTTGGCAAAGGGTAGTCAAAATTCACATAAAGAATTTTATCAGACTTCTGAAACCTGGAAAAGCCTTGAGTAAGGTGGATTCAGAGGACAAATACTCTGAAACAGAATTTTCTAAAGGATTCCTTATACAAATATAATGGCTTCATATCACTCCATTCCACTGAAATATGAAAGATTACTCACTGTTTCAGGGTATTAGAGTACAGATGATTTATGATTTGCCTAGGTATATTTTCAAAGATATTCCACAGCCAGTGTCTTAAAATAGCTACCACTGATACCATGGCAACAGAGGAAAACACTTCCAAGCAACAGATCAAAAAGCTTAATTTCCTTCCCAAGGCATCTTTAGATATTGCTGCATAGGGAGCCTTTCTATGAATTTGTGACACAGCTAACTAGTCACTAAACGCCAGATGTTTTCTATAAAAATTGATTGTGAAAAAAATGTGAAACTTGAAAAAATATGAACAAGGTAAGTTTTACAGATGTTAAATGAAAGTATTACCTATTGATGTTATTATGGTATTTTTCATTAATAAATGTAGCAAGAATATATTAAAACCTGAAAGCATCTTGTATTTGTATTTTTTCAGTGTGTACAAAGTACGAGGTTAGAATTGAGAATGCCAAAGTTTTAATGCACAGTAATTAAAATGTACTTTAGATTTGGGTTTTGGAAATTATTTTGGAGACAACTTATTCTGTTTCGTGGAATTAGAGAATATTTTCCTTCACCACTGCCCCCTGCTTTCCCCAGCAAAATCCTGCTTAGTCAGGAGACTTTTTTTGAAAAATACAAATTCAAGGAACAGTGAATTATATGGCCAAGGAAGATTTAGTCTTTCCGGTGAAGGAAAAAGGCAGTTTAGTAGTTTATATATTTTGTTTGGAATAACAGAAATAGGCTGAAAATCTACAGTGTTGTGAAAGATAGAGGCTGTGAAGGACCTGAATAAAGTTATTTGTGTTTTAGGACTGCATTGATGAAGTTCACAATAGATACAAAGAGACAAAGTAGGGTGTATGTGAAAAAAATTGAGGAGGGTAGTAAAGATTAATTTCCACTGAAAAATCTCAGAAGAAAAAATGCCATTTCAATCCAATGAATTACATCATCAGCCAAAAGCAGCCATTAGGTTTAGGGTTGGGATTCAGAGAGCCACAAAGCCTGCAGCTCCAGGGACACCAGGGTTGGAAAAGGCACGCCAAGGGGAACGCGACGCTGCACCAACACTGCTGCCTCTACACCTTTCTGATCTGGGTCGTCCCATGGAACTCAAGTCAGGCTTATTTCTTCCAGTAACAGTAAAGCCTGTTGGTCCTGTTGTTTTACAAAGAACGTATTTTACTGTAAAGCTTTGTGAAGTAAAATTTAAATGTTAACACACTAAAAATTGTAGTGTTATTCTTAGAGATGGAAATCTATGGACGGCCTAGTATTGAAGGTGTTGGAGAAGCTTGCCCCATTCTCTAGAACTTCCTTGTCATCATTTGTGCACATACAGAATTAGCAGCTGTGAAAGGGATTTTACCTTTATCTTACTTGTACTGCCTTCTATTTTTTCTATAAATACCATATCAATAAAAAAATGCTGATGTTTTGTTGCGATAAAATGTGTGATTCAGTCTTTTTTAGAAGTTAGGTTAGAGGTAAAGTCATTGCTGTTTAACTGAGGTCTTCTGATATTAAACACCAGTATAGCTTCAGTTCAGCTCATCAAATGATTACCTAAAATTCCCCATTTTGTTAACTGTTCATAGAAGGAATTGTGTCTGATTGGCTACTCTATACTGAATTATAACGTGATTGCTTCATGCACTGTTGAACACTTGAGCTGTTTACTGTGAAATGTTCCATGGAGTAACTGTACTTAAAATGTTTCTTGAATATTATTTGAGATTTATACAGTTTAGAACAGCTGTTGTGTTGTTAGATAGAAGCACAATAAGGTATTTAGTGAGCTCTATATCTGAAATTAAGTATATCTGAAAATAGGTGCAGACATTAAAAGAATGTCTAGTTTTTTTAAATGTAGCTTGTAAATATATGAACTTTATAGCAATATATTAATCCTAAAATTTTTATAAGTGTGCTTGACAGCAGACTGGATGTGAAAAAATAAATAGAACTTAAAGCAGTATTGTAGATGTGTCAGTAAACTTTTGATATACACAAAAAATTCTTTGTAACTTAAATCAGTTTCCCTCTTTTTTTCTCCTACTTTACAGTTTCAATAATTTAAATGAAGATGGTGCTTTGCTGATAATCTTTTTCAAAGGTGTCATAAATTCCTCGGAATGATGCATGAGTACAGTGCACTGATATTGAGATTGTAGCTGACAGGGTAGTAACTTTAACTTGAATGAATGATCAGTTTGCCTAGAGGACAGGGTATAAATTAAAAGGGATTTGCTTGAAAAGATCAAGGATTTCATCTTTCTAACTCAGTTTGCAAATTTTCATTTTGAAATATTTTAACATACGTATTACAAAGACAACTTAGTGAGAATCATACAACAGGAACCATGTCAGTCATTGTTTTCTTTGCAAAATAAATATATTTAATAAGTTCTTACTGCCATCCCTGCAGTAGAAATATCCATGTATTCCATGTACTCCGTAATTAGACTTGAAGTTAATTAATATTTTAGAGCTTTTCATGAGGCACTTACAAATTCTTAGTACATTCCTAGTGCTGAAACCAATTGCAATCTGTTTTGTCAAATTTCATCTTTATTTCTAAAGAATTTTCTTCCTCCTTCTGCTAATCCATGATTAAAATCCTATTCTTAAATCACGGTTCTCCAACCTTTATTCAGTCCCTAGGAGCCTCTGGCGTTCCTCAGGGCTAAAAGGAGAGCAAAGTGTGAGGTTTCCTGGAGAGGATTCTTGCCTTCCTGCTGTTATTCTCTAATGATCAGCTGAGACTGGGCACTTCTGCCAGAAAGCCAAAGGCTGTCATAGGGGGAGGGGAGGGTTCTTTATAGTTTTTTCTTTTTCTTTGCGCAGCTTTTATGGAGTGAATTCTGCTTACATGTATGTATCTCAGACTCTTGCTAAATTTTCTGCTGTCCCCTCTTTTTAACCCCATTTCGTGATTTATTCTGAAATATGCCCCAGTCACCTTCCTGTGCTAAAAAGCCAGAATCTCAGCCAATCTGTGGGGTTTTTTTTAAGAAAGTTGTAATTCTTAGTCACCATTCTAAAAAATCAGCTGACAATGTGCTAATGAAAACTCTAAACATTTATAGTTTGTGTACATTTAGAACTGGATATTAAGAACATCTATAAAGTAATCTCTGTACTTCAGTTTTCCCACATTTGCATTAATGTTAAACATGAAGAATTGTGTTGTTATTCAAAATATAAATGATACTGAAGCTAAGCACAGATTGTGATGCAAATGCTTCTTGGTGTTTTGAATAAACAGCAAGAGCCTTTGCAGCTGCTCTTTTCTGAAAAACAAACATTTCTGCCTCACAGCAGAATGGTCTTTCAGAACTGGAACAAAAAAAATACACATTGTTCTGTGTGGTGTTTAAAAGATGTTTTTTATAGAATAAGAAGACAATGAGAAGTGATACTGAAGTCCTGCTGCATGGAATGACTGCCTGGCCTACATATTGTGATTCGTGGCCTGGCGTAGGTTGCCATGGGTGTTTGCAAACTTTTCTCTTGTCCCTTTGCCTGTTTTTTTCAGTGGATTTATGTAAAGGACACTCACTTAAAATTGTTTTGGAAAATGTGAAATTATCAGAAATCCAGCATAAACCAAAAACATCTGCTACAGGGAAAATATGTTCTTTGTAGCACCACCACAAGTTTTGGTGCTGGATGAGAACAGTTAAGTGTTTCTGCTACATTACCTACTGTTCATCTTGCTCAATCCATTGTGTATTGTGTAAGTAAGAGGAAAAGCTGTGTCTTTTTTTCCCTCCATATTGCAGAATGCCATGACCAAGTGTGGGGATTTCCCATGTGTCAGTACTTGAAGGACAAAGGCTGGTGCTGTGGTCGCAATGCTAGGATGTCAGCATGCTTGGTATGATTCCCCTTCCTTTCCTTTTCCTACTGAGAGCTTTGTCCAGATGTTACAGGATTCATTGCTTTTGGCTTCTAATCCTGAAGTCATGACTTTAATCCAAGAATCTACAGAATAACATCATTAATGTTGTAAGCATGATGAATTATATCTAAAAAAAAATAGTATTGACCCTCCAGCTTTATATATTTTATACTTGCTGAAGGCATGAAAAAATGAGTATTGACAGAAATGTATTTTAAGAGTGGACAGAAAGGCCAAAACTTTGCTGAAACCTAAACAAGGTAACCCCTCAGGATAATAGTTCTTGGCCGAGGACTTCGGGGGAAACAAGGTAATTGTAGAAGGATTGCAATCAGTAACTCCCCCAATGCCTTCATGATTCATAGTATTGAATGTTCTGGCTGTTTAAAACCTGGACAACCTTGCCTATTCCAAAAACTAGAGAAGCTTTAAAATCCATGTGTCTTAAGAGTCTGGAAACGTCTTTTTAACATTGCACCAAGAGATGATGTACTTTTAAAGACTTAGCCTCATCAAGATAGGATGATGAGCTGTTGTCTAGTTTGAAAAAACAAATACGTACTGAAATTTTTGACCACTGTTTCAGTTAGAAGACCACTATTCCTTCTGCCTATTAATTTTTAATTTATGGTATCCAGATAAATCACATCAGGTTCTGGCTAGGCTCTGCTGATAGCTCTGTACCTCCATTACAGAGAAGAGCGTAGACTAAAGACTCAGTGTAGACTAATGTATTGAGGTTATGTAAACTTGAACTACCATGATAATTAAATGCTATCAGGAGAAAATATAGGAGGACAGTTGTTTAGGATCCATACGGCTTAAATGTGTTACCCTTGGCAAAGTAAAAGAAAAGAATTGTTCATTTTAGAAATGTAGCTGTAAAACTTAGCAGGAGAAAAGTGCTTTCTAAAGGGATTTGCCTTTTCTCTTTTTCTTGTCAGTGTCATACAATACCAGTCCTTCCTCAGCTGACATATTAGCTGTTTCCTCTCCTATTCCATTTCTTTTGGAAAGAAAAAGGTTGGGCTGTTTTTCAGCAATGGTAGGAAGATAAATTTTGTAAGCAAATGACCCCCAAGAGAGTACTGATCATGCTATATATATATATCTCTATTTCAGATTTCTCAGAAATCACGGTAATTTGGCAATTAAAAACTTTTTGTTTGAATATTCACAAAAGGCTAAGAGTTCTCCTGTGTAACTAGATACTTCTACTGTTATGTTTGTAATTTTCTATATGGGTTCTTCATGACTAGGATTTTCCTTGCCATGTAGGAGGTACAAGGGAGCCAGCGCAGAGCCACTAAGCACCCACATTTCTAGGGCTAACAGCTGGTTAGTAGAAAGTCTGGTGAGCAATGACACTCAGAATTCAAACTGGTCAAAGTGCCAAGTGCCAGAGGTGTTGAGCAAGAGTTCTGGTTTCAGACCCTTACAATTTGTGTTGGAACCCATATCTATCTCCTCAGCAGCAGGAGACAGATGCTGCTATGAGAGTTTACACAGCAAAAGGCAAACCTGATAGTTGGCCAAAGCCATGAATGGAGGAACTGCAACCACATGGACTGTGTTTGAAGAACAGTCTGAAATACAAGATTAGTTCTATAACAAGGAGAAGGAGGAGTGGGTGGTTATATAACAAGCAGTCTTATTTACTGTAGTCAAGTTTGGGGACTAAAGGTGACAATGATCCATAAGTGGTGAGGCATTTTTGGTTTGCTGCCTAATTTGATGTAGTATCAGATAATCAGATACTGAGGTTTTATCTTCATTTCTACTATAATCTTTAAAACTCTGTTGAAATTTTTATAGGCACACTATCTTTTCAACCGTGAAAGAATATTCCATTCTTCTAATTACTTACTGTTCTTTGTCACTATGGATCATGAAAATCAAGTAGTCTCACACCTATATAAGCATGTACAATGTGAACAATCTAGTGAAAAACAATGTACAGTATTTTAAACTGCAGTCTCTCTGAAGTTACTTTATTTGCCTGTATATCAGCAGTTCAATTTATCTGAGTACTAGTGATTAAAACTAATATTGTCCATTGAACTAGTATTCACTTTTAAATAATTAAATATGCAAAGTGAATTATTTGTATTTCAGTAGGAATAGATTCCAGAAAAATGCATTTGTTTTTAGCACTTTCACAGAAAGAATCCCCTGAAATTCTTATACAATGCAAAAAAAAAAAAAAAAGCAAATTTTCAATGTATCTATTTCCACAGAGTTGGATGTCATTGCTTCTCCTATAAATGAACCAAAATAACAGGAGTAGCTGCTTATGAGTGCCTAAAGGTATTAACACTTTAAAGTGTAAAAGCTCATGTTATGTCACACCATTAATCTTTTAAAATGTCATCTCCTCTGACTTTTATACAATGTGTTTATAAAATGTTATGATAAAGAATAAACATATCAGCAATTTAATTCCTTGACTCTTAAAGGCTTTGGAGCGAGTTGCAGTTGGCCAAATGGTAAGTAATATTGTTTATTTTAGCCATTCTAAGATAAAATGTGTTTTTCCCCCTTGAATGTTCTTAATCCATGGCCTTTTATTGAACTTCTGCATATCTGGAATCTGAAATACTGGCTTACACTATGACAAATCCTGATAAATAGCATGTGTCATCATGAAGTCACATTTTTATTGCTGTGGTTGTACTTAGTGAATCTGTTTTCTTTTGACAATTAAGAGTCTGAGAAAAAAAGGCACAGCTTAAAATTTAAGGCATTAAACTACCCTTCCTAACTTCCTTTGCTATCTTTCAGCTAATACATAAATTCAGTGCAAATGTCCTGATACCCCTGGTTTGGATCACTCTATCCCAGTGTTTTATTAACTAATGTAAAATAGACATTGTTATGACAAAAGCTTGAACGTGTTGGAAACATCATCGTTCTTGTTTTTAATCCCTGTATATTTTTTTCCCTGTGAATATTTTGAATTACTGTTGCGCAAGTTATCCTTAAGGGGTGGTGGGCACCAACTGTGCAAGTGTTTTAAAGGCAAGGCTGTGAGACTTCTTTCCATATTCAGTAAGCCCAGTGACCTGAGCAGTCTTTTTCTGTGAATTTTTAATTGGCAATCATTAACTGGTTTAATGCAAACAGATTTTCCGTAGACAAATATATGAAAATTTTGTGTTTGTCTTTTTAGCGTAGTATTTTGTGCATGGTTCGGACTACAGTCTGACCACAGATGATTCAGCTAGGTAATTACTCCTTCTGTCGTCAAAACAACTTAGATAATTGTTATTTATTTTGCATATTAGAATTCGGATCATGAACAGCGCGTTTTCCTCTGTTCTCTTTCTTTCCATCAACTTTTGATCTTCAGAGTCTGGGTTTCATTTTCTTTCTTGCATTTATGGTTATATTAGAATCTGATTAAAAAACATAATTTTAACTGGATGCAAGAACATTAGTAAATTGTCCTCTTAAATCGGGTATAACTGATTGTAAAGTATACAACTCAATAAATAGTTAAGGAAGCCAATACTGGTTTTGTTACTCTGATCTTAATTTCAGTGCCAATTTTAAATCCTTGCTGTTGTAAAATTTTTTGCAGCTGCCTACAGAATCATTGTTTTATCGAGCTGTTCTTCAGGTTATTATAGAAGAAATTTATGGTGTCAGCAAAAGGTAGGAAGCTCTGAATTCACAGAATACCAACCAAAGATTGATCTGATTCTCTTCCACCTCTGTGTTGTAGAGAAAGTACATTTTGGAAAGCGGAAGGATGTAGGAATCAGTCTCATCAGGTTGTATATACACATCGGTATTAAAATGCAAGATAGACTTGGTCATCCTAAATCCACATCACAAATGTATTGCTCTTCCTTTACCCATAGCTGAAATAGGCCCTCTTTGGTACTGGGTATGTGGGTAAAGCACCTCTTCACCTGAGCATACTCAGCAAATGCACTGAAAAGTCCATGCAGTCCTGGGCTACCCTGTCAGGCAGAAGTCCTTTGAGCTTTGATGCTGCAGAAGGAAAAAGGCATTTCTGTTTGTCCTGAGAAAAACTGCTGACAGCTCAATGGCTGTCATGGCTCTAAAGAGCTACTCACTGCGTGTGCCTACACTGGCAAGTGCTGCTTCCTTGTAGGAATGGGTTTGGAGAGCTGCTGCTGAGGACCTGACATCCGCATTATGCTCTTTTGTGGTTGCAGTTGGATTAGATTTTATCTTATTCTGTGGGATGTATGCCTATTAGCACTTTGAGCACATCCAGAAGCACACCTTCCACATTAATTTAGTTTGAAAATAAGCCATGTTTTGAGCTCTGATACTATTTCACGGTGTGAGTCAAGGCATGAAAGGTGGGGAAAACCAGAAAATTCACTTCAGAAGTATACTCCTGATCTAAAATAAGTGCTAATGCAAATACCTTCAAAACTTTTGCTAGTTGTAGAGTCAGACAGCTTACCCTTCAGAAGGTCAAATTCCTGAAAGAAGAAATGATTCTTTATTTTAAAATTGCCTAAAATATCACACAAAAAGTCATGGCTGCTAAACTGTAAAGAAAAAGTGTGAGGTAGATTTTTCATTTTTTGAAGGAAGTATAATTTGGAGGAAGTAATTAAGATGATACTTTTGTAATGAACACAATGGCTACCTTGGAAAGACCTCTCTCACCCCCTTTTTTTTTTCTGAGCATGATGTTAAATGCCCATCTTCCTAGGAATGACATAACAACATAATCATTAACTGATTTTCAGACTGCATCAGCCTAAATGTATAGGTGCATCTGAATATTAAATATGACAACAGAAATGATTCTCAGTGAGTGAGGGTCGTTGACAGCTAAACAACATTAGAACTGCCACTGGGTGAAATCCATCTGTTGAGCTCAGATGTTAGTTCTGGGTTTTAGAGATAGGCTTTTAGTAAGAATAAAGAGGGGGAAAAGTTTTAAACTAAGATACTTCTATTCAGTTTTTCTTTGGGAGGGTGGAGGGAAAGTGTATTTCTTGTTAAGTTATTCAGTAGCTAAAAATTCTGTACCTGAATATTTAACTCCTACACCGCACATCTGGAAGAGGAATAACGTTACACTCAGTCAAGAAAGTGAATTCAGGCTAAAAAAACCTTTGCGTGTTGTTTCTCCAAGATATTTTAAACACAGAGAAGAGAACAAATATGAGTGGTCTGCTAGGATTCATTCTTCCTATATGTTTTTTAAGTTTTTGTGCATTATTTTAACATATTATCTGAAACAACTCACATTTCGGCTGGCTGGAAATGTAAGCTATTAAGTTGTGAACAGGACAGAATTCTGGCATATTTTAGTGAAATAAAAATTGCAAGGACAAGAACACAAGGTAACAAGCAAAAGTGGCATTTCCTCAGTCCAGTAGTTGGTGTTAAATAAATTACAGCAGCATTATAGTAGATTGTGGAAGTATTATAGAAGTATAGAAGGAAATGTCTGTCAGTGGAAATAAGAATTTTGTCATTCATATAGGGAAATAAAAATGTTAGTGAAGAAATTAAAAAGAACCTTCAACTGTCTTTCAAATTTTTAGGTAAAATAATAACCTTACTATAACCATAATACAGTTATACAGTTGCTTTTGCTGTGTCTGGAAGTTACTTCAAGTATTAGCTAGATTGTTTTAAGTGGAACGGGGAAAAAGGAAAGTTTTTACTAACTTGGCAGTAGTAGCCATCCAACTGATTTATTTCTCTTGTTAAAAATACCTGAATTTCTGTTGTTGGATGTATAAAAGCCTACACCTCAGTACTGTATTTGCAGTGATCGACATGTTGGAAAAACCTTCTCCAAATCATCCTCCTTCATAGATTATGTCAGAAGGTCTCTAAAAAAGCTGGAACTGGATGATTCAAAGGTGAGTCACTAATTAGAGACTATATGAAATTGTTATATCCATGTAAGTTCTTTAAGTCAGCACCACAATACAGTGTTTGAGCCATTGAGTTGATTTATGTCATATATTGCTGTATGAATATTATATTTGAAGACTTAATACCTTTAAATTAGCAAATATGAAGGAAATATATGAAGATCTTAAATAACTTTGTTAGATGGAGAAAAAGAAGTAAAGTACAGATTTAAAATACTTTGGTGATTTTATTTATGTTCTTGAGTATCTTGTCTTAGTCATAGTCCTACAACTGCTCAATTGGTCAACAGATGGCAACATAGCATTAGGCATGGAATATGTGTTAAGATCACAACCATGTTGTGAGAACAACTTGTGCAAAGGAGACACTAGAGAGTACTAGACAGATTGTTAACAAATTAAGTACAATCAAAGGAAAAGTGGGAGGGGCAAGCATGTAAAAATAAAAAGGTGAATGTTGATGTTGTCTTTGGTAAAGTAATGTTTAAAACCTGGAGTCAAAATGTCAAATCACTTAAAATTTGCCAGGCGCATCAAAGCATGAACTAAGAAACAGGCAAAACCAAATAAGCAAGTAAATTCAAATGACATTGGAATAATCCTGACAGCATTAAGAAAAGGACTTATGCCTGAAGTTTGCTGTATTTTAAAAGGGTTATATTTAATTCTGTAGTTAGCAAATCACATCTAGTAAATGTAGTTACCTGTTTGATTTTCTGTATGAATAGGCACTAACAAGATGCATTCAACCCAGCTAGAAGTAAAATTATGTCTGTCCTCATGTGTGTATGTGGATGCTGAAAGCTTGGTAGCGGAGAGATTTTCCAGTATCTGCCTGTGTCCGTGAGCATTCTCACTTTCTCACAGGACTAGCTGGGAAACAGCTAGAGAGCTTTTGTAAATAATTCTTCTATCTTGCACTTGTGAGATGTTTTGGACCTTGTTATTGTTACTCTGAAGGATTGTTTAGGAAATGGGTGTTTTAGGATGTAGCCAATAAACCTGGGGGGTGGTTAGCTAAAGATCCAATGACTTTTCTACCATTCCAACAACTTAGGGTATAAAACCCAGCTGTATATAAATAAATAAAGGCATTTCTATCTAGTTACTCCTGAGTTCGGCTGTCTCTTTTCTCCCCGGGCTGTGTCCATATTGCGACATGTGTACAGTCGCCCAAAAGCAATAGTGGATTGTTTGTGTAATAATCAGTTCATGAGATCATTGATTAAACTCTGCTAGTGCAGACTTGTTCACCGTTTTCTTTAAAACCATTAAGTATAGAAAGTTTGTGTCAAGAGGTCTGATTTTAGATATGTTGCCTTTTGCTAAAAAGGGTCTGGACAAATGTAAGTTGCCCTGAGACAAAGATGTCTGTCAACACTACTTCAAGCTGCACATTTATGTGGTTGCTAAAGACCTGATTCAAGTAAATGCTCGCTTTTGCTCATGTTTCTCCTCGTTTTATGTGCAGCTGGCTGCATACTGAAGACTGGATTTTATGCTGATGTAAACAATATTATTTTTTATTTCCCAGCTATATTGAAATCTGCAGCAGCACAAAACCAGTGCTATTTTGATACTACTGAGAGGAAAGTTGTTACTGCTCCCTCAACAGTGGTTCTGACCCTGCAGTTTTCATGGTGGAGTCAGCACTATATCTACACAATAGTGGAGAATGTGTTAAATTCCTCTCTTCAGGAAAAAAAAAATACTTACATAACTACAAATGTGATGAAGCCTAAACATTTGCTCTGAAAGACAACAAAAATCAAAGAGAAATTTATGTGGAATTTGTTTTTTAGCTCTATTTAGAAATGAACAAAAGACCAGCTGTACTGCATAGACCAAATGTCTACTTTGTCTCTGGCACTGGACAAAAACTGGTGCCTTGGGAAGAATATAAGGTGGGAGTAGGCATATATGAAGCATATTTTCAGAATAATCCAAAATGTCCTTTTTGTTCACCAAAAAAAAGGGAGGCAATCATTGTCTTAATGCATAAATATATTTAGGTTATATTTAAAAAGTGGCTAAAACTTAGTGGCACTGTGTAATACAACCAGAGAACTATGAGAAAAAATTGTTTCCATATGGGTCTCTGTTTTACATGTGCAAAGATATTTTCTGAAATACAGAAGTCAAGAAACTGCGAGTCTCCAGCCTTTCCCTAGGCTTATCAGAATATTAAAAAGAATTTCATCTCTGTATGATAATAAAAGTACTGGAAAGGAAAATAGAGGGGTAGAGGCACTGTTTTTAGGAGTCCCTGCCAGGGTTGGTAGCTTGTCATGTGTGGTAAAATCTTGGATGGTTTTGATCACTGTAGCTGAATCTTTACTGTGGGATGTAAACATTCTTCCAAACTTAATGGGTCATGATAAGCACCACAGCTGCTTCCTTTATACACACCATTAGCTCAGTTTCTGATCAAAAGGTAGCCCTGGTGCAATCCAGTCATCTTCCAGTCTGGACAATTGTGGAGGCAGGATAAAGAGTGCAAGTATATAAAACACCTAACCTGCCTTCATACTCATTTTTGTAAGTGTGTGCCTTTTGCTGAATATTGCACTGATGAAGACTCGTGAGGTATAATTATCCAAATACTAAGGGGTTTTTGGCTGTTGATTTTAAGTAAAAGATAAGTTCTTGAATCCTGCCAATAATTTATGTGAAGAAACCCCTCTGCTTCTTTCCTTTGTGAAATATATGTGAAGTTTTTGCTTATGTGAAGCAAGAACCAGACTCTTTATAAGAGAGTCTCCATCAGAAATGAGTTAGAGACAACATAGTAAAACAGTTTTTCTACAAAAAAAAAAAAATAAGGCATTTATCAATAACATCAATAACTCATTATTAAGAATTACTGTTCAAGGACTGAAGTTTCCTACTAAGTGAGCCAAAATAATTTCCTCCATTCATGGTGTTTCCTTTTAGTGTGGAAGAGCCTGTCAATTAAACACTTAGATGCAAATGAAATATTTTTTTCAGCCTTTTGGTACAGGACCATTCCCTTCACACATCTCTTCACCTCAGTAGTAAAAAATGAGATATAAACCTTGACTACTGAATTTCTGACAAAACATTCTCATTTTGTGAGGGCAGAGAGCGGTCTTTTAGTGTGAGCATGCTGCTTCACTGGTATGGTTATATTGCTTATAGCTTCAGAATTAATGGAATTGCTTTGTGGGCCATGGATCATAAAATCATAGAAGGGACGTTAATGATCATCTAGTTTCAGCCCCCCTGCCGTGAGCAGGGACAGCTTTCACTACACCGGGTTGCTGAAAGCCCCATCCAGCCTGGCTTTGAAGGCTGCCAGGGATGGGGCATCCACAGCTTCTCTGGGCAACTTGTGCCAGTGTCTCACCACCCCCATAGCGAAGAATTTCTTCCTTATGTAATCTAAACCTATCCTCATTCATTTTAAAGGCATTCCCCCTTGTCCTGTCACTACATGCCCTTGTGAAAAGTCCCTCTCCAGCTCTCTTGTAGGTCCCCGTTAGGTACTGGAAGGTGCTTTAAGGTCTCCTCAGAGCCTTCACTTCTCCAGGCTGCGAGCCCCAACACTCTTAGCCTGTTGGCCACAACTCTTTGAGTGCAGCCATTCAACCAATTCTTCATCCACTGACTGGTGTCCAGTTTAGAGATGAGGATATCATGTAGGACAACGTGAAATGTTTTGCACAAGTCCACGTAATGATGTCAGTTGCTCTTTCCTTATCTACCAATGCTGTAACCCCATTATAGATGGCCACCAGATTTGAAGGCACAATTTGCCATTAATGAAGCCATGTTCGCTGTCACCAATCGCCTCTTCATTTTCTATGTGCCTTAGCATAGTTTCCAGGAGGATCTGATCCATGGTCTTGTCAGGCATCAAGGTGAGACTGACTGTCCTGTAGTTTCCCTGGCCTTCGGTTTTTCCCTTTTTGAAAATGAGTTATGTGTTATGTTCCCTTTTTTCTGTGGCAACTTCACTAGGCTGACATGACTTCTCAAATATGCTGGATAGTGGCTTAGCAGCTTCGTCTGCCAGTTCCCTCAAGACCTGCAGATGCATCTCATCAGGTCCTATGGACTTGTGCATCTTCAGGCTTCTAAAATGTTCTTGAGCCTGATCTTCTCGGATAGTGAGCAGTTCTTCATTTAGTCAGTCCCTGTCTTTGTCTTCTGCAGCTCAGGTGGTGTGGTTCAAACGCTGGTGAAGACTCAGTCAAAAAAGTTATTGAGTATCTCAGGATTCTCTGTAAGCTCTGTTACCAGTCTCCTGTTCTGGAGAGTGCACACCTGTAGCCAATATAGAGTCTATAGAAGCTTTTCTTGTTGCTCTTGATGTCAGTCAAGTTTAATTCTGTGAGAGCTTTCTCTTTCCTAACCTGATCCCTGGATGCTCAGACAATATCTCTGTATTCCTCCTGGGCCACCTGTCCTTGCTTCCACTCTTGGTAGTCTTCCTTTTTGTTGTTTAATTTGGCCAGGAGGCCATTGTTCATCCATGCTGACCTCATGGTATGTTTGCCTGACTTCCTCTTTAAGCTTGGAGAAGGTAACCCTTGAGTTTTAACCAGCCTTCATGGACCCCTTTTCCCCAGGGCTTTATGCCATAGGGCTCTGTCAAGCTGATGCCAGAAGCCTGGTCTCCTGAAGTCCAGGGTAATGAGCTTGCTGTGTGCTCTCCTCGCTGCCCCAAGGACCTTGAATTCCACCATTTCATGGTCACTGCAGCCCAGGCTTCCCCTTGAGCTTCACATTCTCCACCAGGCCTTCCTTGTTGGTGAGAATTGAGAGCATTGGCTCCTCTATCTCACGGGAAGGAAGTTCTCATCAGCACATTCCAGGAACCTCCTGGGTTGCTTATGCCCTGCTGTGTTGTCCCTCCAACAGATACTGGTGTGGTTGTGAAAGTGAGGCTGCTCCTTTGTGCTTGTAGAGGGCCTTATCTAGAGATCCGTGCACAGGGCTGCAGTAATTTGTCGAGATACATACCAAAGCAGTATTTTGTTCCTGATTTTCTTTGTCATAGTTCACTCTGTTCCTATTGACTCTGTATTGTACAGACAGAGCATTAGGGTCACATAGATTTTGGAGAAATTCTTTCTATCGCAAGATTTCTTTTCCCTTTTATTCACCGTTTTACCTAATTTAACATGAACAGGGGACCCTCTTTTGGGAGAGTGGATCATTCATCCCTGTCCTTTCTCCTAGACTAGCTGGCCCCTCTGATACTTGTTAGCCTTTTTGCTTTCAAGCAGTGAGAGCAATTCCTTCTTCTTCAGCTCAGAACAGGTTTCAGCTGTTTGTAGCTGCTTTGCAAATGCATTTAAAATGAAGCCTCTTTATTAACACATTTGATTGCTGCTTAAGGCAGTAAGTGCTACAAATAGCATTGCCACAGCAAAAGGTCCTCATGTAAGTATTTATGTATTTCTAAAGTTTTTGAGAAAGAAAACTCAAAACTCTTTAGGTTTCCTGGTGTCCTGTTCTTACTGGGGTAGATTAGCAAAAGATCTTTCTTAGGGGCTAGCTTAAGGTGATTAAATGGAGAAAGTGCTTAAAAAGCTAAGGCCTGGATGTATGTCTGACAGCCTTTGGGATCTACTGACTTGGTGCTTTTGCAGACTCCAGACTATTTAATTTGGAGTGTTAAAGATGGTAGACAATACTGAAATCAGAATTTGTGCAAAAATGCAGGTTTTTTTCTTCACTGATTGTTTATTTTTTATCAGACAAGTTTGAGGTTTTTACATTGATAAGTGGCGATGGGTTTCTCTTAGCTTACTATAGACTGTCCTTGACTTGTAAATTGCCCTCAGCAGTGACTAGTGGAATATCATTAAATGCAGTTTGAAAATTAAGGGAGATAACATAGAGCTTACTGTGTGGCTTAATTTTACTGTTGTTTTAAAAAGTGTTGAAAAGCCACTCACTTAAGACTGGGAAACTGTCAGTAGTGGAACTGTGTAATATATTAAGACATGAACTAACTTGAATATATGCAGCTGTACTGGGAGCTAAAAAGAATTTTGCAGAAATTGGGGATGAGAGGGACTTTTAGCTTGAGATTTCTTACGACCTTAATGTCTACCCCACAAGCAACGTCAGTGTGAGTATCTTGAAATGACAGTGAATATCTGAAACTGGTTGGTCTTTGCTAAGAATATTTGTAATTTGATACGTTTTGTTGTGTTCAGTCATTTGGCATACATGGAGCCAAAGCCAAAACAATGCTCTCCACTTTCGCCTGAATCCTAAAACAGCAATCAACTGAGACTAAGCAGTCAAAAATGGAGATACTACATGGATTTATACTTAATGCATTTTACAGTTGTTGAAGAATTGACTCTCTTCACTGTTTTCTTGGACAGAAGGAATTTCAGCTCACAGACTCCCTGTTTCCTTAGTTAGGGAAGTTAAATGATTGCTCAGGTAACACTTGCATAACACTTTATAAAGTGTAAGCACATAATGCTGTTTTTAAGCATAACTGTTTTTCAAATAGACAAAATACTATCCCAGTTATGGTACTGTAGCATTTTACTCTGACAAGGAGTCTTAAGAGATGTGACTTGTATCTCGATTAGGTATAACTATAAATGATATAGATTGCATTCATTTGAAATGCATTTTAAACAAGGTTCTAAATAAACTTAAGTCTCTCAGTAATTTCATTATCTGTTTTACATTATTTTACAGTATATTACATTACATTATTTTTAACTACTTTAGTCATGGAAAAGTTGTAAAATTTCCTGTAAGGTATGTTCTCCCAAGTGTTTTGAAATTATCTAAGCCACTGCTCTGCTGGAAGGATTGCCTTATAGTTTTCTTGTACTCTCGTTAGTGTTCTTGATAGTGTTGGTACAAGAAGAGGGAGGAAACATGGAATTGTGCAGTCAGTGCAGGAAGAAGCAGTCCTTTTGAGGTAGCAAAGAGGAATTGCAGGTGAAGGACTGTGGAATAGCATCCTTAAGCTGTCTCTTCTCTGGAGGGCATGTGCAGCATTAGACAGTAAAAGAGACTTTCATTCAGTCACAATGCTGTTAGTCTAGGGAAGGATATAGCTCAGAAAAAATGCTTTCTGAAGAAATGTGAAGTGTGGTATCAGTAACTGCCGCACACCTTGTGCCTGAATATTTTCTTTTCAGCCTGTGTTCTATCAGCGTGCCTGTGGGACTGCAGTCCAAGGTGGACGTGCTCAGGTGTGTGGTATCTCACGTGCTCTCAGGGCTCTGTGACAATCTCACTGTGTCCACACCGCCTCAGTCAGTGCTATGGCTCATTTTTAGTGCCACCTCCAGCATATGGTATATATGATACATATGGTATATATGGTACACCTATATGGTAGTGTTGTATCTAGGTTGCTGGAGACCTTGCTAGGTCCTCTCAGTTGTTCCAGCTATTTGAGTGACCACATCAATCCACAAAGAAATCAGTTTAAAATAAAGCTTGCACCACCATCACAATGCAAAGAGATGAGGTCCTTTTGTTCTCAACCTGATAAAGACCAGGAGACATTGTAGCTATATCAGGAGAGAAACACTGACCAGAGTGAAATGAAGGTCACTTGAGTGTCAGTAACATAAGCTAGATCTTTGAGTGCAGAGTCATTATTAAGACAAATGCATGTATTTGAGTTTTTTCATTATCATAGTATCAACATCAAAATGTAAGAAAAAAGTTCAGTGCATATATATAAAGAATTTTTTTTGGATACACAAATGAGTGACAATGGAGAGAACAGTTTCTTGGACAACTTCAGTGGCTGAATGGGGCTTGCTTTGCATGTGGAAGTACAATTCTTCTTCACAAATGCCAAAAGTAAACTGTTTCACCTTGGAATGAGCGCTGAAGGTTGTGTTAGGTACCGAAGGCAGGTGGAAAGCCATTGCAGTTTCAGTCAGAGCCAGTGTTACCCGGGTTTAAGTCATGTTCCAATAAATCAACCACATGGCTAACTACCAGTTACCCTTTTCATCCCCCTTCTCTACCCATGCTTTTTGATGGACACTTTCTCTCTTTTCCAGCTGAGCTGTTGCACTGAATTGGTTCACTCACCAAACTTGCATCTGAGGCACAGTTTGGAATAGTACCTAGTCCATGACAGCAGGATGCATTCAGCCAGAATGTGTGATAGGCAGGGAAGGAATGGAAAAGCGCATACTTGAGTATGGCAGTGTCCAAGAGACATTTTTGACCCACTTTTTATTTGCCAAACATTTCACAGCTTGTTTTCTTTTAATTGGAATACTTCATCTTGAAAAATGGAGAACATAAAGAAAGCAAAAGCAGAAAGGTTCCAAGATCATATTTTTCCAAATATAGATCTTTCTATTTTAATTCCAAATAGCTTGTAATTTCAAAAATCCATTATACTAAAACCCTATTAATACTCAGTTGAAATGAAAAGCTTATAGGGCAGAGGTTAAATAAACTCTTTTGTTTATTTCATGACTGATATATTTTAGTTAGTTTGACTGTTTAGAGGGAAAGAGAAAAACAAAAAGATCTCTAAAATATTTGCACAGCTTCATAAAAAATATAATAGCAATAAGACCCAAAAAATTCCTTGTTAGTCTACATTAGTACTTCCAGATAAGCTAACCTTGCCTTTGCAGTTGGGAGAATGTACTTTCTAAATTAAAAAAATATGACTGAAATACTACAAAAGTTTTTCTAATCTCCTCTTGTTTTAAAGCAGAGTTAGAAGTATGCATCATTCCTGAAAATAGTGTTTGTCAGATCTTCTAAAAGCTTCCTGTGATGGAGACTGACAACCTTGCCAGTTCTTAATTAACCTCTGAGAGAAAATGTTTCTTCAAGTTTTCAGCTGACTTTCTTTTTTTGCTGTAATTCAAGCCCATTAGTTCTTGCCCTATCCACTGCAGACACAGTGAACAAACTGTTCCCTAGTTCTTGATGATAGCCTTGTAAAAACTGTTATTATCTCCCCTGTCAATTTTGTCTCATTTAGCCTGATCAGTTCCAGTTCTCTGAGTCTTTCCTCGTAGGTCATGTTTTCTAGATCTCTGATCTCTTTTCTCTCTCAGGGCTTTTTCAGACTGTTCATTTCTTTCTTTGAAATCTGATGCCCAAAAACGGATGCAGTATTCCAGCTAGAGCTTTTCCACTGCCAGAGTTGAAGGATTACTTCCTGCACTTTGCAGGCTGCTCTCCCATACGTGTTACAGAATGGTGATTGCTTTTTTTTTGCAGTAGCACAACTGTGACTCTCACTCAGCTTATGATCTGTTCTATCTTCCAGACTGTCATTTGGTGCTCCCCATCCTGAACAGCTGATTATTTTTGCCTGAGCCTAGTCCCTTCTGCTTTTCTGTGCAGTGTTTCAAACTTCTTCTCTAAGCAATGCTCCAATTTCTAGAAGTTATTTTAAGTTCTGGCAACGCCTTCCTGTTGCACATTTGCAGACTTAGCTAATGTGGTTTCTGTTCTATTGTCTGAATTCTTAATGAAAATATTGCATTCCGTAATGGACCTCCAGTCAGCAGGTCATTGTAGTTGCTCAAAGACGCATTAGGAACCACTCCCTGGTTATGGTCATTCAAACAGTTTTCACTCACTTTATAGTACTTTAGTCTGAAGCTTGTTTCCTGAATTTGCTTATGAAATTATTATGGGAAATGTTATCAAAAATCTTTTTGAAATCAAAATATATGAGAACCAGTTGTTTTTTTCTGTCATGAATCCTTTTACCCTCCTTACAAGTGAAGTAGACTGACTTGTGATTTATTCTTGATGAATTCGTGTTGATTACTATTCATTTGCTTATCTTTCAGTGTGTTTAAATTCTTTATTTGTTCCATTTTTTCATTGCATTGAATCTGAGCTGTCTGCTCTATAATAAAAGACATATATCTGCTATCTGTCTGCCATACTGTCTTTGAGAACTTCTCAGTGACAATGAGTCATAGTTCTGAGGTCACTTCAGTCCCTTCTTGGCTGTCCCAAGATAAAGTTTATAACACACTTGATTTGAAAACTTGCATATTTTTAAAATGTTTCATGGTTTCTTTCCCTATTTTAGGCAGAGATTTTACTTCTTTGCAACTGTATTAGCCACATGGTCTCAGATGATTCTTCTAATAAAAGTGTGCAAAAATTTATTAAGCACTTCAGCTTTCCTAGTCTTTTGTCATAGAGTCATAGAATAGTTTAGGCTGAAAAAGACTTATAAGAGCAGCAATTCCAACTATTAATTCAGCACTGCAAGTCCACCACTAAACCGTGTCCCTCAGTGCCACATCTGCACGTCTGTCAGAGCCGTTACTTTTCTGCTAAGTTTGAACTCTCTCATTCCATAGCCGCGAGAGAACAGCCATACTGCAAAACTCTCAGTACTGCAGAAGTGCATCAGGCTCTTTCAGCTCTGCTCTTCCCAGCAGCCTCCATCACCAATAACGCTGCAAATCCTACTTCCCACTTGTTTGGCATGTTCTTTATGTGGCCAGCTCAAGTGTCTTGTCCAGTGTCCAGGGCTGTGGTCCCATATGACAGCAGAGCAGACACATCATGACCATCAAAAGGCAGGAGATGTGGTGATCTGGCTGCCCTATAGAGGACATGCTTTGTGAAGAGCTGTCATGGTCACAGCTGCAGCACCTGCTCTGCTGCACTGGCCAGCAAGGGCTGGGAAGGCTTAGTCAAGTTCCTGAACTGCCTTTGTATCAAATTCAGCCCCAAATCACAGCATTTACATTCATGGTGGCAGTGCTGGCAATCTCACATCAGGTGATCGGGAAAAGAAGAGAGGGAACATAAAGTAGTTCAAAGTGAATAGAGAAAGTTTTGTTTTAAAGATGAGTAATTTTAGGCACAGGGAAACAAAGCATTATTTCCAGAATATGATAGTAGGTTTTGGAATGTGAAATACCATCCATGTTACTCTCACACCAGAGTTTAATTCTCAGCTATTTAAATAAATCTCTTGGGCATGGAAGTGAGGAGGGGATAAAGTATATGGAAAGGAAATGAGAATGTTATCTCCACTTTACTGTGTAATTCTCATTTAAGAATGGCTGGAGCTCTCTGAATAATGGATATATCTCAGTATTTCATGTTAGTGGAAAATGCTGTGTGAAGAACAGTTACTGTAAATTAGAACTGAGAAACTGCTATTGAAAAATTATTATAAATATTAGCAAACTGCTAATTTCAAAAACAAAACATGGATATCATTTTGTAGTGTGACAGTATTTAATTCTAAAGTTCTCTTGAAAAAGTAACTAGAATAACTCTGCTATCTCTTTTTTTTAATCCCTTGCAGGTCCCAGACAGCTGTATAATGGATTACTATGAAAAGTACAAGCACAGAATGAATGAGCTTGAAGCATTTAATATGGTAAAAGTTATAGGATTAATACTATTACCTTGTATATATGTGCAAGTCTAGAACAAAGCCCTGTTAAGTTTTATGTGGAGGTGGACTGTCTTACACTGTGGTATGCAATCTCAAAAAAACAAAGCAGTTCCCCCTCCATACTTTGGAGTGTATCCCATTCCAAAACTATATTAGGTGTAAGTAAAGTAATAAAGTGAACACATGGAAGATTCTTTTTCAAGAGGGACTATTGCACTGGAAAATGGAATGTCATTCTCCTTTTAAATCTAGATTGGTCTCCATGCAGTTATTTCATAAAAAACTCTTTTTATTAAAATTCATTATTTCCCTCTTTAAAATTGTTCTGCTACATTTAATATTATTTTCTTGTTGGACAATGTCTGAAAACCAACTAAATAATATAGTTCCCTGACTTTATGGCATTCCATGTATTTTTGATCTTTGATATAATCTGTTTTGAAGATGTCCGTCCCATAGGGAAAATTAGCAAGGTGACATTTGTACAACAGGACCCCTAAAAAATGATTGACCTTCCTGGAATTGTTCTGAGGAAATGTAGCCTTTTGGAAGTGTATTGCCTGTCTTTCCCAAGAGGATTATAGTATCTAACGTTTCTTTCAGTTGAAGGTTGTTCTGGCTCCTTGCATAGAAGTTTTGATACTTCTGGATCGTCTTTGCTACCTCAAGGAGCAGGTATTTTTGCATTCTCTTTTATGGTACCTAAAGGCTACATCACTGAAATGAGGCTATTTCAGTCAATTTATTACTGTGCAGACAGAAAGTCTCTGTTGCAGAATTATTATTCTCATCATATTTGCAAAAGTATAAGCATTCATTCCATTTAGTATAAACATATGCCCAGCAGATGTTTTTATTTTCAGCAAAGCAGCAACAGTAAAGTTTATGCTCTTTTAATTGTATGGTAATTACTAGTCAATAGATAGTAAAAAATAGATTAATCAAAGATGCAGCAAATCTCCTTTTATACAACCTAATGAGATATTTAATAATTTTAAAAAAATTTTGGAAATGCTAAACAAACATTGTGCTGTTAATACTCAGACTTCCAGTTAATGTGCTATGGAACATATAATTCAAGAAATTTGGAATTAGATCCAAAATGTTTATGACTTTCTTTTACTGTTTCTTAATTAAAATCAATGATGAGAGGGTGCACTTTTTCCAGCTGTGTGGGTCAGCTGAGGTACATTTGACTAACGTACAGCCTGGATATATTTTACAAGTATATAATGCTACTACATTTACTCCATGCTGACTTCCATTTTTACACCATTTCTTCTAACACTAATTTTGAGCTTGGCCTGGTTAACTTGAAAGCAGTGGTAATACTTTTTCTGCACCAGTAAACATTTTTCACACAAATAATAATTTGCTAGTAGGAAATGGTAGCATCTTCCAGCTTCTGCTCTGGGCCATGGTCAAAATAAAATTTTAAAATAAGGTTTAAACTCATTCATATGAATAGCTGTGTTTTTCCACTATAAACCTTTCATTTTAACAGCTCTATTTTATCATAAGTGAAAACTTACTTTATTCTCTGTCATGGTGCACTTGGAACAACTGAATTGTAGTAAATGTATGCTTTTGTTCTAACTGGTATTTTTACAGAGAGACAATTTGAAATATTTAAATAATGATGTATTTTCCCAAATGCCAACCAGTTAAAAATTGCATAGAAATCTGTATGATTTCCAAGATCGGAGATCAAACTTGCTGCATATAGCACTAATTCACCTTTTTTTAATGTAATATAAGCATGGATTTAATCTTGTACTGATTGATTCACAAAATGTGTTTAGGAAGAAAAATAGAAATTATAAAAGCCAAATGCAACATGATGACCAGATCCAGCTGGCCAGATCCATTTGAAAAGTCAGTTAATTACCCTCAGTAGTAGAATGTGCTACATAAAATGAGTATGATATGATCCTAATTTCTTTGCTCCAGTTCAACCAAAAAGCAAAGCTTTATTGATGAAGGGGGTGGGAAGCTATCACTTGATAGCACCAGAAATAATTGAATTACTTTAAAATACATCCTAGTTTGGGTGTTCTTTTTTTCACAACAAACTGTCTCCTTATTTTCTTATTAGGTAAGTTCTTTTCTTGCTTTACATTAGGATAATTCTTTTTATTTTCAATTTTGTATTTCAAAATGTGGACCTATTACCATGTCTTAGCTTATAAGTCAAACACATTTTTATGCACTTCAATCATATATCATTTTCAGGAAAACATTGCGTGGTCTGGACTTGTGAAGTTATTTGATCCTGTGAAGTCCCCCAGATGCTATGCAGTTATTGCTCTGAAGAACCAGTCATGTTCTTAAGTGGAAGCAAATTGCAAAGAGGCTGGAAATTCTGAACTGATATTGCTGTTTCCTCCCTTTTATTCTGTTATTTTTAATTGATTCCTCAAGTACAATGTTTGCTTTTTAGATGCAAAAGAAAAAAGTACAATGCCTCTTTGAATCTTCAGAAATAAGTATCTCCTTTATAAATATGATTGCTTCCTTATGTCAGTTATTAAACAATGTTGAACATCTGACTATTCATAAATGTTATGGCCCATACTATGTGATTATTATTTAAAATAAAATTTATGATTTTTCTTTTTAAGGTATTATGCTTGTGTATCAATATCCTTTCTCTTGATACTTCTAATCTCGAGATAACCTTCTCAATTTTTACCAGTGGCTGGTGTCAGCAGCCTCAGACTAGGCTCACCTTTTTTCTTTTCTGGATTCAGATGGTGCAGAGTATAAACAGAAAAATAACCTGCACTGTAAACAAGAGGCTCATAGACCAAATAGGATCTTTGTACTTCCTCTTTTGCAGGTCATCAGGATCAGCTTATTTATAGAGCAGCGTAGAAGAGCCTAAGTAGCGACTACCTGCGAAGGACAGTTTTGTATTAACCCCTTCTTCCTTCAGGCATTTTCCTGGCGTGCACTTGTTTGCCTGTCACTCTGAAAAAAATATATATATGCTCTAATCCAGTGAGAGATTTCCCAGTGCTTAAGAATCAGCTACCCTGCTGGGGTTCACTCTGTAATCCTTGGGTTGTATTGGAAAGCTATTATCTGGCCTAAATCTGTTGGGTATAAATACTTTGGTACCCAAATGAATTGAAACTTCCTAGGCAGTTTCTTGTTAGCTGTGCTGCATTCATGAGTGAGAAATTTATTTGTTGATGCATTTATCTCAATGGGTTGCCTAATTAAACTTGCAGATTTTCCAACAATTAAAAAACCAGAAAAGTTTCTTTCCTAAGTCCTAGTGTGTTTATTAGAATTTTCCAGCATATGTAAAATATAATTAGCTACTAGTGCACAGAAAAAAAGGACAACAAATAAATAATAAAATACAGCATTAAAGAAGAAAAGGGAGAGAAAGAAGAAAAGAGAAGAATACACATGGAAGATGAGAATAACAAAAAATATTTTTATATTAATTGTATAATGACGGTAATTGGACTGAGACTGAGATGTGAGTAGGAATGGATCTTACTCTGCTGCACTTTGCAAAATATAATGAGCTTGTGAACATGGCCACTCAAAAAAAGAGAAGTAAGGTATTTTTCTAACAAGTCACATCTTTCTTGATGTATTCACTTGGTAGAAATATTTTGGGTTTATATCTAAGTTCACTGCTGTTTTAGAACTCCAGTCCTTATTAGTTCCATGGTTCCACTGTGAGCTTCTGATATTTGTTTGGTCCGAATATATTCAATCCTTAGAGCTGCTGAACATCTTCAGTGCCCAAGGAAATTAACAGAAGTTGCAAGTGTGGAGCAGTAGAGCTAAGAGAAAAGTGAAGCCTTCCATATATGCCACCTTTTGTTATACAGAGAGTACTGAGGAAACTAACAAGCTGCTGAATTCTTTTCCCAGGAGAGGAAGCAAAAGAAAGAAAATCCTTTCCTAACATCTAAGCATCTGGAAGGAAAAAACCAATAATATCTGATATAAAAAGGCAATCTAAAGTACATGATGTTAAAAAGAAAGAAGGTGAACAAAAATCCTAGAAAAATAGGTTTTATTATGTTATGTTCTGGTAAGACATGATGACTAATTGTTAGTGAAGTGTTAGAGTGCTGTCATCCCTATCTTATGTGCTGTTGGAAAAATGTACTTGAGGAAGAAATTGCCTTTTTTTCTCTCTGCTTTTTCAGACCAAATACTAAAAACTGGGCATATATGATGTTTAAACAAAGAAAACACAGTTTCCCACTGAAAACAGGGGCTTAAAATTTGGGCTTTTTATGGCCCAAAAATATTTATTTGAGGAAGCCCTATCTGGTTTAATCTGAACACAATCGAAATTGCAAAGGGTATACAGACTAGTGTTAATTTTGTGTGATATCTGCGTAATACTAGATAAATTCAAAGTTAAATTTTTATTACTATCTTAAGAGAACATTTGCAACAGTTTAGAAAAAGAAGCACATCTCTAGGATTAGCACAAGTGCTTGTCTGCTGTTTTAAAAAGGTCTGAATAAATTTGCATTCCCTCCCCCAGTAACTTCTCAGGCTCTTTCAGTACTTTTCATGCACTTTGTAGTCTATGCAGGCAAAAACAGAGGCGATGTGCTTCTTAGAATAATAACTATCAAGACGTTTGTATGATGAGTTTGGATTCCAGCAAAGTTAGTTGCTGTCTGCTCTCAAAGCTGTTTGAAAGCTTTGGGTGCCTGAATACCTATGAGTTATTGTTCACACAATGGAAAAATCCCTGACAGTAATCAAGATGAATAAAACTACTTTTCTTCATGGTTATTGCCAGAAGTTCTCCCATAAAATAAACTGTATCCTAAATATGATGAAGTCTTTTGATAGGAAAGAATCTCCATTTGCTTTCAGTGTGACAGACCACTATCTGTCTTGCTGTGCTCGCTAAGGAACAGGGGATATACCTGCTTTCCATCAGGTGTTTGCCTGATTCTGTTTGTGGCACAGCTATGCATTCTCTAACAGATTCAGTGTTTTATTTATCTTTCTAAGGGTTGAAACCTGTTCTTAGATGGAGGAATAAGACTATATGCAGGGTATGTGTGCAACCTGGGATATATTAATATTAATATTCAAGAGATCAGTGTAGCCCTAAAATCTCCAAGCCAGCTTTTGTGACAAACTTTAATTCTGCAGGTTGGGTGGGGTTCCTCAGGGGTTGGGACTGGGGCTGGCGCTGTTTAACATCCTTGTTGGAGATATGGGCAGTGGGATCGAGTGCACCTCAGCAAGTTTGCAGATGACACCAAGCTGTGTGGTGTGGTCAGTGTGCTGGAGGGAAGGGGTGCCATCCAGAGGGATCTTGAGGCTTGAGAGATCGGGCCTGTAAGAACCTCATGCAGTTCAACAAGGCTAAGTGGAAGGTCCTGTACCTGGTCTGGGGCAATCCCAAGCACAAACACAGGCTGGGCAGAGAACGGATTGAGACGAGCCCTGGGGAGAAGGACAAGGGGGAATGGTCTTAAGCTGAAGGAGGGTTGGTTTAGATTAAATGTTAGGAAAAAATGGTGAGGCGCTGGAACAGGCTGCCAGAGAGGTTGTGGACTCCTCATCCCAGGGAGTGTTCAAGCCCAAGTTGGATAGGGCTCTAAGACCTGGTCTGGTAGAGGGTGTCCCTGCCCATGGCAGGGGTGTTGGAACAAGAAGATCTTTAAGGTCCCTTCCAACCCACACCATTCTATGATTCTATAATTCTGAGACATGACTTGTAACATCACACCACAAAAAAGTTTTGTGCTGTTTTAGTTTCTGGGATTTTAGTTTCAAGGGTTTTTTTCTTATTAAATATTAAGTATATTTCATGGTAAATTATCTTCTTCATTGACATTATTCATTACTGTTAAAGTGCTTAATATCTGCTCAGAGTTAACATGTTTTTGCTATGTCTTGATGGAGTTAAAACCTTGAGACTCTGTGTCCTGTGATGGCATAACATCTGCCCAGGGGAAGCATGCTAAATGTATTTGGCTTTGTAGCAGCTATATGTCTTTTTAATGACTGGAGTACCTATTGGCTTATATTTTCTTTTTTCCTAAAAACTATTCTAAGTGTGTCATTATATTGTCAGAGATCACTGGTACTAAGGACAAGCAGTAAAATAGGACCAGCACCAAGAAAGTCTTCCCTGCTTACGTGTGAACTACCCAACTTAGTGTGGTGCTTCAGACTTTCCTTTCCCGGGGAAGTAACTGAATACCAATCTTTGTTAGCATCTTTAAATCTCTTTATCCCATGTGTCTTATCATTCTCACTGATATCTGTTTTCCTTCTTGCTGATGTATAGTCTAGTGCACTGAAGAGAGGGGAATTCATGTTACTCTGTGGGCTGTGAAGAATCTTCAATATTCATAACCAAATCAGATCTGAGGTGTAGTTGTCCAGACACTTAAACTGGCCACCTAACCCTTAGAACTGTGACTTTAGCTCCCTTAGTTTCTGAAGTCCATTCAAACTTTGGGTTCCAAAATCCTGCCAGATGGGAGCCTAGCCTAATTCTCTGGGAATCCAGCTGCAGTTCTCTCCCTATCTGAAATAACCAACTCAGATTGGTGGGTCTATATTCTGTATCTCCAGGCAACTGCTGAATAAGTTGGTTTCTTTGAATTTGCTTATCTCTGCTTGTTATCTCTGTCAATGTTGTATTTCAGTGTACTCTGAGATAGAGTAAAATCCTTCTGAGATTTAGGATGCCTCAGAGAAGCTACACCACAGTTATGCTTCTTGTTGCTTTCTCCCTTAAATTAATTCCTGATGATCAGAAAGATTAGTAAGCACCAGACATCCTGAGAGGCATAGGCTATTAAAAATTACTGTGCACAATATCTTCTCTTCATGAGTCTTTTCAATTCAAGAGCTCTGAGGCATTTTCTTCACAGGAATTCCAGAGCACATTATCATTAAACTCAGACATCTAAAGAAACCCACCAACATAATGAAGATTGGCCTCAATCTGTTAAAACATGCTGTTGTACACCAATCTTCCCAGTATAAACCTGCATTCTCTTCAAGGCTGTCTGCAATGTCTGTATCAAAGTGGAAAGAAGTAGACGCTTGTCTCAAATTCACAGTTATGCCGTTCATGGAATCTGCAAGAGGATGGCATTCTACTCTCTGCTTCATGCTAAAAGGCAACAGAACCCTTAGAATGGGTATGCCCAACATTCAGATATTTCTCCTGATACCATTATTGAAATCCTTTTAACAGATTTCTTCAGTCAGTTCAGTCTGTTAGTTACTTCAGTCACTACTGACTATCATCAACAGGTCTGCAGTGTCCTGTGGTTTATGTTCCACAGGTGGACCTTTCTCATAATATACTTGTCCAAACAGTAAATTCCTTCAGCTAATTGCTAGGAGTGGTAGCTACTCCTAAGTTTAATTATGGATTTTATAGTAAGTTTAAGTTGTTTTATCTACAAGTGAATCCTACTATATACCATAATTTTCTCAGAAATGTGCATTTGAAGTACACCAGAAAATTATTTCTAGATTACCAATTAAATGTAAAAGAAATTGTAATTGTACTGTATAAGTGTGTTCTTAGGCAGAAAAGCACAGTATATGTCAGGTTATGTCATGAGGTGCACTGTTGGCCAGAATTTGATAATTCACAAATTCAAAACACATAGACAGGATTGCATGGAGAAAATAAGAAAATATCTCAGAGATTTGCCGTTACCATAAAGTGTATTGCTGTTCTTTATAAACTGTAGGAATAAATGCAATTATGTTGTTTAATTGGAATACAGGAAAGATGGCACTTTCAGTAAGTAAACAGGAGAGTCACATTTTAAACTTGCCTTACAATGTAGGAACTAGCTGCTAAAGTGACAAATTTTTTTAGGGCAACCATCTGATATACTGTTCACCCCAGGAAATCAAGCTGTTTTCTACACAACATTTATTTTGTACGTGTTCTATAATCCAAGTCTATGCTTGTTTTTGTTTTGTTTTTGGTTTTTTTCTCTTTGTTTGTGTAATAATTGATTATTAAATTATCTCTTTTCAGTGTTTTGCAATTAAAGTCACAGTGGTTATGTGTAATAAGCAAGGACTTTTGATTTCTTCTTGTAGCTAACACATGCTAACAAGATACAATTATTTAATATCTTTGTTTAAGATTAACGAAGACTGTCCAAAAGCAAAATATCACTTCTGAATTAAGCTACAGTTTATCTGTGAATTAAAAAATTCTACATGTGAAACCTGTGAAAGTTTTCATTACAAAATTCTCAGATTTATATGTCTCTTTCTCTTTGCATCTGGACCAGTATGAACTTACTGATGTAGATAAAGATGTTGTCAGGGTAGCTGGTATTGGGTTTCACATGGAATTTATCAGGAAAATCAAGATGCAGTAAAACTACTGAGCCAACAAATCAGATTGTTAGACTGAAGCTGAGATGGCCTTAACACACTGTCAGCTCTTTCATGACTCACTGACGAAAAGAGCAAAGCTGTCTGTTTACTGAATAACTCAGTAGTGTCTAGCACTGAAGGAGAAAATTCCAAAGCAGAAAGGAGCAGTGATCACCTCTCCTGATTATACAAACCTTCAGAAACAATAATTAAAATGTACAGTTGTAAATCTACGCTGTTTATTACACCTCCTATTATTAGAGTAATGAATAAAGACTGACAGCAGAAGTAACCATGCTGTTTCTCAACTATAAATCCTAAATTCACTTGTTAGTCTTAGAAAGGCTAAAGTCATCAAGAGGACACACAGATGTTAAAAAGTGCAAAAAGAGCAGTACATTGCTTGAATAAATGTGCCATTTGCTAAGCTTTTTATACCCTGAGGCATGGCCATCAATTCAAAGAACACAAAATACTCAACGAGCAGCATATAAAAGAAGTTTTATCAATTTTAAGCTCTCCAGTATTTATTGACAGATTATTATTAGCTAATAAAAAAATGAAAACCCTTCATTTCACAGAAATTTTAGTTTTAATTTGAGAATATGAATAATGGTAGCGAGTCACATAGTAAAAATGCATATCATTAAGATTAACCCTAGAGAAATTTTTGATTTAAGTAAAAGATGTCTGTCCAACAATGTAATGAAGACCTGCATTGTCTTTTGAGTCATTGGCTAATTTCTGTTGATTTCCATGGGAGCAGGCTTGGATACAAAAGCATCTGCTGAAGACAAACAGTGTGGATGATCAAATACCTTTTGTACAAGGACAGTTCCAAATTTACATTTCTGAAGGTGAAGAGATCGTGTAGGCTTCCTTTATCCATACATATTGAAGTTGAGCAATATAGAAATGATTGTGAATGCTGGTTCATCACTGAAATCTTCCTGACATATAGTAAGAGAAGGTTTAAAAGGCTTTTTGTTCTCTTTTTTTTTAATTTCAGATAATATGTTTGAATGCATCGAAACTCTCAGGATTTTCTCTTCTCCTCTCACTAGTCCTTAACAATGAGGGCACTGACTACAGTAAAAGAGTTAAATGGCACTTTTTGTTCCTAAGAACAACTGAAGTGTCACAGCCTGTACTTTGACTGAATCCAATGGTATAATTCTCATGAACACCATTATAACTGGTTTTATGAATAATGAAAGTAAGATTTAGCCTTAATTCCTAAAAAAACAACACTTGTCACAGTACTTGAACAGGATATTTTCATAGCAAGATTTCGCTTTGTATTCACTTTTCATTTTCACCTGTATTTCCCTTCTTGTCTTTCTTCTATGCAGAAATTTTATAAAACATTGTAAAACAAAAAATTGAATTTATGTGAGTGGTGTGTTTCCCCAGTTAGCCACCTGTACCAGCGCTTTGTAGGCAGCACATCCCTTATTCATGAACCATGTGTTAAAGAAAGGAATGTTAATTAATAACTCTTTCTGCACAGCCCATGAATTCAATAGAACCTATAAACGTTGATTGTCAGACAAAAACTTTGATTTATTTTTATAATTCCATTTAGGATGTATTTTAAGAATGGATTTCTATAGAAAGCATTTTTAAAGGTGATTTTATGAAAATATTTTACAGCACGACTTGAAAATTATGTAACTGGAGGTAGAATCTCAGTGGAGAATTAAAATAATATTTCAGGTTGTCTGTGGGGATAATTTAATAAAAATCCTGTTTGTTATGATTTTGCAACAACATAATAAAATGTAAAAGGCATCACAATTATTCACTCACTTCTAGTTTATTGAAATATTGCAGCCTCATATGTTGGTAATTTACTTTTCTTTGGTGAACTGCACCTAAGATTTTGGAAGAGCAAACCTAGGAACATTCATGTTTTTACGCATTAGTGTTTTACAGTTCTAATGAATGAAAAAGAAGTCTATGGTATGGTAAGTAATGTTGTGTTTCTCCACAAAAAAAGCTGCCCAAACAAATCGGAGTACATGCAAGAGAAGATTACAGCTCACAGTAAGCACTTCGTTTCTTTATCAGTTTGTCATCAGACATTAACGTCAGCTTAATTCACTGCTTTTTAGTCAGTTAAGGTTTGAGACCAGCTTCACATTTTGATTTTCCATCTCAGGAAAGGAAAGTTAGATCATTTTACACCATGTAAAACTGGTATATCATCATCTTGTGTCCCAGAGGCCACATAAACCTGTTAGTCTGGGATTACCCCAGATTAATTCTATGCTCTGCAGCATCACCAGTTGACTGTGCTGCAGTGTTGCCCTGATACGGTTCTACTCCTGTATAGCCCAGGGGAGGACCACATGTATGCTCTGAGCATTATCTGGGTTTTTGAGACAGGATAAACAAGGAAGAAGGAAAAAGTTTTATTACTCCTGTTCTCCCACCCACTCTTTGTGTTACGCCTTCAAGCACTTTGGGCTGAGTTCTCTGTTGCTGTCTAAGGGTGGCAGTGAACAGCTCACACAGTTCTTGAGGGTCCAGTGTTGCTCCTGCGTATCTCTTCCATCTCATTGGTGTCTGGCACATGCCGCCACCAAAGGCCAGATAATTCCCTTTGTGGAAGTCAGCCTGACCTGTACCTGTTATGTCCAGTCCTCGCAGAGAGTAGCCTTATTAATGCAATGGTGTAGTCATTTAGGGAACTGTTCTTTTCTACAGGAAACAGGTGCAGGATTTACTTTCTCTTCTACAAGTGACACTGTGCTTTTCAGTATGGTGGGGCGTGCTGTTCCACGTTGTTCTGAGCATTTTTCTTTCAACTGGAGTTCTTCCCTTAAACAGTGAAATCAAAGGCTTGCCATTGAACATTGCAATACATCTTAGCATTCCCAGGTTGCCTAGAGGACATTATTAAAAAGAAACAAAACAAAACAAAAACAGTTTCTGTTCAGACAGGTATTTTTATGTGTGATAAATCATAAATATCCCCCTTTGTTGGCAGAAGAGCACATACACTACATGCATTATCACTACATTTGCATTCTGACAATCCTCTTGACAACAAAATGCTATTCAAAGTGCTTTTCAAAAACTGACCTTCACTCTCCAAACATCTCCTCAGGGCAACTATCTTTTTGTATTATAAATGTTGTTTTTATCTTTAATTTCCATGGACTTTTCACCTGTTCTTTTTGGGTTTTTTCCTCAGTTGAGGGATAATGGAGTGTTGGAGAGAAGTACCATTTTCCAGTTGAAGTAAAAGTTTGTAACATATATTTTGGAATAATTTAAATAAGATTTCATTCAGAAAAGAGATCTGAATATTGTTTTGTAGATACTGAAAAGATCTGTGCCCATTACAAAGTTTTGAACTTAGAAAGTTCTAATGTCAATATACACAGTGAATATATGCAGTTTGTATGGCTTTCGAAAACAAAAGTGATGTGCTGAGCAACGTGAATTCCAGTGCTCTGCTCTCCCAAAAATCTAAGCAAATTATTCTAGACAGGCAGTTTTATGTAACAATGAAAACCTGAAATCTCTAATGTTTCTTATGAAAGCTAGCTACAGACCTATTAATATTTTAATGTTCTTTTTCTTTTTTTTTAAATTTTTTTTGTGTCTAATCAATGTATCTTCTGTTGAAAGTGACCTTAGAAGTGTTTATACTCAGTTTCTGAAAAATTGTGTATTTGTTTGTTGGCTTAAAATGCCAGGTTTTTACCTCTGCAATTTGTTGCTAAGTTGCCCTGAAAAGCAGACAGGTAATAAATTACTTCCCATACAAAACAAGGATGCTTCAGTAAACCCTACCAGATGAATACTACCAAGCATTCTCATTTTTCGAACTGAATGTCACCTCTCCTTGTAAAAAGAATATTTTTCATCAAGCGTCTACTTCCTACATAGAAGAACAGGAAAACATTGCCACAGACTGATTGATTAATTTAACTTTTCACTTGGTTTATGTGAATTCTGATCCTAGGTATAAAATACATTATCTACTTATATCTAATTTAAACCCTATTTGAAGAGCTAAAAATCAGCCTGCAAGATTCGTACCTGATTCTGTCTCATTGTTTGCTGTGATTCCTCCCTGATGTGAATTGTACTAACAGATCCTATTTATTCTCTCATACTTGCTGTCTTGGAGGATGCATTAATTTCTTCAGGGAATTACTTGGCCTGCAGATGGTTCACAAATGGTATATAATGATTATTTTCCACTGCTTTGTTTTCTGACTGGATAATTTTTGCAGTAAAGTAAGATCTGTTTCTGCAGACATTGGTTCATCTGCTTAGCCTCACTACTTTAGCCCAGTCTAGGTCATGAGGCACTGCACTGTAGTACAAATGAGTGGGAGATATCTTAGAGGACCATAAGCTAGAACAGCAACAATGTCAAATTGAATGGTGGATTAATGATGGTATATGAATTATGAACTATATTTCCTGCTACTATAAGAGCATCTGATCAAAATTAGCAGTTGTAACTACTCACTTAATGAAGAGCATTTACAAAAGTATTTATGGAACATGTACACCAAATAGGCACAAACAAAGCCAAAGAACTAAGTTTTTAAAATAAATTAGGTAGTTAAAGAAAGTAAACATTTCTGAAACATATTCACCCCAGACTTTTCTGCAAGATTATTATGGTATGTGTAATATACACATTTAATATTTATGTTTGTATCATGATCAAATTAAGTATGCCATGAACCAATACCAGAGAATCTAGGAAGGAAATTCAAACATTTGGTGCCAGAAAGAACATTACATGACAGGCAGACTGAACATTGAAACAAAGTGCACGAAAAATAGCCAAATATGTAGCGAATCCGACATACCACAGGATGTTTTGGAAACACAGCAACAGCAACAATGGAAACTTTTTAGACTTTGTTTAGCTAAAACAGAAAACAAAAGCAGGACTGATTGAATTCATTAATGAAAAAAAAAATGTTGACCATTTGGAACATAGCAAATGTAAACCAAAATAATTGAACGGAATATAAATTAGAATTGTTTCCAGTTAGTGTATCTATTTTTACACATTGTTTGCTCAACAGACACAAAATTTTATAAATAATTTTCTCTAATGGGAATACTCAAAGCCAACTTGGTGAGCATTAAAGATGTAAGGTTACATGTTTGACTCAAATATGCTTGAGTATAACTATTTGATTTAGAAAAATTATCATGTGTGTACTGTCATGGTATATAAATACATACCTTGCAGCATCGTGCTTTGAATGGCACAGAGTGATGAATTTCTGTTATTGATTTTACTGTGTCTAGATCTGTGTTTCACAGTTTTTACAAATACATCAGGATTTGATGAAAGTTGCAAATTAGACAAAGCCATAATAATGTTCCTATTAAGTTTTATCTTGTTTCCCTATTTTCATTTTCAATTTAATTTTTCAGTTCTGGACAAGAAAGTCACCTTACCTTTTTGTATTGTTTTAGTAAATATTCTCACTGCTCTCTATTGAATATGAGATGAGGTAATATTGCAATGAAGGGAACATCTTCCCAATTTCAATCTTTTATGTCAATCATTAATACAAATCTAAACATTACATAGGAACCCCAGGAGCTTTTTAATTCCCATTTCACATTCCCTTATGCAAGCCTGCTTTAATGCTGTAGTGCTCAGGGAAGAAGCAGTGTTGAAAATCCTTGTTGGCTTTTCTTAGAATGTATTTTCTGCCTGCTTTTTTTCCTAATCACTCCTGCGACAAATCCAGTGTCAGAGCATGCTTTTTTGTATTTACTGGGCATAAGTGAGTCTTTTTGTGTTGTTCTCCTGCATTAACAGTGTGAAATACTTAAGGAGGAGCAGTTTCTGCTCAGGTCCAAGCAAAGACTGCTTTATGCTATCCTATCAGGCAGTCAGAAGCCAGTATTATTAATGGTAAGAACAAAAAGTGTTATTTATTTATTTGTTTACTTTAATGCATTTCCTGCTTTCTTAACTGCATGGTTCACCTCCAACACTGTTTGAGTGGGATAATACTTGTTAAATTGAAGAGATCCTTTGTAGCCACTTGACTCCAAGCATTTCAAGGAAAGCTGCCAAATGTGATTTCCTAGGGCTGTACCTTAATGCAGAAAATACTGGCAAGAGGAAGAAAGGGTTGGAGTTCACAAGCAACTTCCACGTACCAGGAAAGTCAGCTTTACCTTCTGAAGGTTATATATGAAGTGTTGCATGTTAGCTTTTGGGGAACAAGGATGTTTGTGGCAATATTTTATAACCATTTTTACCAAGGAGACATGAAGGTTACAAGAGTTCACCAGTTACAGAGGTTTGTTTTTTTTTTTTTTTTTGGGGAAACAGAGATAAGTGATTAAATTCCTCAGATCATGTCCTTCCTCCAGTTGTGCAGCTACTGAAAGATTTTTTGAACCTTATGAAAGATAATTCATTCTATGTAGTTCTTCTATAGTAGTAGCAGTTCTGTGCATGCTCTTCTTCAAGAATTTATTAGAGTTTTCTTGAAATAGTTTTAGATTTTCCTTTATTAGTACTACAGTTAATCACCAGCCAAATAATCAGCATTCCTATCTGTATTCCTACCAGTCCAGGATTTCTTGTATAGCCTATGAAACAGGAAAAAGTGAATTGATGGGGACAGTTCTTCTCTGTGTGACCTATATAATCAAAACTTCCTCTACTTAGTGAAAAATATAAGGAATTTTCCTGATCTTCGTACCATTTTTACGGCATGTAGCAAGGACACCAGTACATTTTCTATTACAAACAAGTATCAACAATCCAGGCTAGTTCTCATACAATTTTTTCCCCAGGAAGTTAAATTAAGGATTTTTTTGTTAATGCAAATGCTCCTTTTATTTTAGCAGTAGGCAGAAAAAAAAAAGTAGAAAATCAACTAATTTGCACAATATCTTTTGCAGCATATAAACCAAATTTTGAATATCAGTATCAAGCCTTCAAGGGATGAACTTTTAAAGCCACCACCCCGCATTAACTAAGGAATGTTATAGTTATCTCAAAAGTAAAATCCTTACATTTGCCAAGAAAATAAGCTTAAATTTTGTCTGCTAGGTTTCCCTTCTTTCAGATTTCACTTTTGTGTCTATGTACGCATAAACATCTGTCATATGCTTATATATTTTTAAAGTCCTACCTGGACTTCAAAAGTCTTACTGGAAAAGAAAACTGTGAATTCAGTGTTGAACGATAGTTTACTCTTGGTCGACTGGAATTTGTTCACGTATGGTTTCAGGTTCCATAAGCCCCTCTGTTAACCTTTGACTTACTCCAGTTCAAAGCACTGCCTACACTGTAGATTCCTGAAAATGGAAGTGCTTGACAGAGGCTTTTTGTACAAACTCTGTATGGATTGTTTTCCCCTCCAGAAAACTTAGGTTATGTTATACCACAGTAATTGCAGAAGGATGACGATGTCACCTTGCCAGGCTTCTGGCAATTTTCCAGTCTTCTAAGCTTGCAGACCTCGAAAATCCATTTAGCTCCCCACAGAATATAAATTTTAGTATTTGCACATGGATTTAGCTCACGACTGAATGTTTCCTGTTCAAAATCCACATTTTTTTTTCCTCCAAACACAGGCAGAATACCTGTGAAGGTTCAGAGAAAACCTGCAGAGCTCTCTTCTGAGGGTAAGGAAGAGAGATGCTACGGGGCCATGTAAAAAGGGATGGAAAGAATGATTTTTATACTGATGTGTGCAGTAAATCACTGACTGTCACAGATAATCAGTTTTTCTCTGCTACCACCCAAGGCCTCCTGTGTCTCTGTATACGACTGGCTTCAAAGGCACAGGGTTCTACACCTCCCATCCCATCTTTTGTAAGGTTGTCTTCCAGCCCTGTTCACAGTGACTCACAGCATACAGCCTTTCAATGCACACAGTAATGAGCGCAAAGCTGGCAGGAAGATGAGCATTGATATGGGATGAATGCTCACTTCAGCCTTTCCAGTTCAGCATTGTGTTTGTATCCTGCTTCCCACTTCACCTCTACTCATCTGCATCCTTATCTCTCACTGAGTCCATTGCTTATGTGTCTGAGGGCACTCAGGCTTCGCTGCATTAGGATGTTTTAATGTAAAAATGATGACACAGAAGATGTTCACTTGGCACAGGGCCAACTCAGCTCTGGCAAAGCTTGCTATCCAATCTAACTCATAGGTGACCTCCACCAACTAGAATCAAAAGGGCTACATGATCCCTAGAGAGCCCTTCCAGACCCATATCTTTGTGTCTTTAACCCAGTGTATCACCTTCCACGTTTTACTTTCCTTATCAAAGCTAGAAATAGCAACTTACACAATGTCAGGTTTCAAATCTTCCCAGTCCTCTAGTCAACCACTGAAGCCTTTTGTGAATTATGAAATAACATTAGTACTGGCACTCATAGTGACAGTAAAGAGTATGTTCATAGGTGCTTCTGCCTAGCTTTGACCCTAAGAATATTGAAATACATTTCCACGCCTATTTTGCAAATGAGAGAACGAAGACAAATATAGTAAACTGTGTTCTGCAGAAGACACAAAGTGGAAATAGATGCTTTCCTTGTACATGTCAGCTTGCTCACTTTTAGGACAATTACATTCACCTTTTCATTACAGGGCTTCTGAAGTAAAATATTCTTTGGTTAACCTGCAACTTTCTCCCTGTCTAAAGCAGTGACATCATAGACTAAACCTACAATGTAAGTTAAAGGCATATCTCACAGGAATAAAAAAAATCAGTAGTATTTAAAGAGCACTTTAATACATGAGTTTGAAAATCAATTTAAATATATACTGACATTCATCAAATGTATATTTAAATTTGCATTCAGACCCAAAGCTATTGTGATGATGCAGTTCTGGACTCTGAAATATGTAGGCAGGGAAAAAATCTACAGACTAATGGCAAACTTATTAGAAAACGCAAAAAAAAAAGTAAAAGTTTATATTAAATACCAAGAAGTCCTATATCATTGTGTATCAAGGAAAATACACTGTTACACATCTTCAGCTTTGACTGAGGTTCCTTTGTGTAAGTTCCTAAACTAGCAGGGAGCTACAGATTTCCCAAACCCTCCAAAAGCTGCAGGGAATGCATTGTACTCTGCGGAGGCTCACTTTCTGTGTGTGCTGCCAGCTTACAAGTCAGGCACTGAGGTCATGCTCTGACTGCACACTGGAGTCAGGTTTAGAGTCTGTAGTGCCAGATCAAAAATCACACGATGTAAAGGCAGCATTAACATCCTGTTGCGTGCTCTTAATTTTACGAAACAGTGTTTGTATGACTACACCTGATCTGGATCAAGAATATGTTACTGGGTGATCTGGAAATGCATCGATCCAGTGTTAATGACTGGGAGATTACAGCCTAAAGCAGACATTTGTCAAGCACTCAAGCACTTTGATACACTTACTTTCCTAATGGATGCAGGATGCCAAAAAGGAAACAAAAAATTACAAAAAATAAATAAAGGCAGCTTGAATAATAAATAAATTATTTTAAAATATGTGAAATCTTAAAGAAATGTGGAGTACATTGAGCAGAACTTGACTGTCTTCACAAACAGCAGGACAGACAGAAAAGGCACACTCTGAAACTCACAAAAGTGGAGGAATGCTCTGCTCCATATTACATGAAATGGGAGAGAGGTGTTCTTAATCACAGAATGAAAAGAGAGGATACAAGACGTTCTGACTTACAGAGGGTTGAAACACCTCAAATTTTGGAGGCTAAATTTCTGTGTAGCAAATCACATTGGAAATCTGAAACAGAAGACACTAATTAATGGGGATCCATTTTCAACGCTTTAAAAATTTACTTGGATTTTTTGAAGAAGTGAAGGCAATTTTGACTCAGAAGATGCAAAAGAAGATGAACTACTGCAATAAGGAAGAAATAAAGCATGTGGAGATGAAAATCAGTATACATGAAGCAATTATGTGCATTGCAATAAACAAAATGCCTGGCCTTCAGAAGAGAATGCAGACACTCTAAGTAATTACACCACATCGTAAGCGTTTACTGGTGCCAAGAGAGAATGAAGAGACAGGAATTTTTGGGCATCATTGCATCAGAAGATGAATTAACCACCAGTCCAAAACAAATGAAACATTTATGCATTTTAAGTTGGACACAGGTGCACAAGCCTGTGTGCAGCCAGAGACCACAATATTATCACTGAAAAAAAAAGCCAGAGTTAGTAGAAGGTAACAGTTATAGGAGTGATCTTTCACCTATTAAGAAAGGAAGAAAGTAGGTAAAAATTATTTGTAAACTTGACAATTTCTGAAACCACCTCCCCCCTCAAAAACCCCCAGTGTTCATTTTTGTAAATTATATTCTCAAGAAGAATCATTGTTGAAAGAAACAAAATGCTGAGGAAGAGTTTAAGGATGCTTTCCAGTAGATATCATATTTCTCAAAGGAGTACCTGCCAGGTTTGACAG
Source organism: Melanocharis versteri (assembly GCA_013397845.1). NCBI lineage: Eukaryota > Metazoa > Chordata > Aves > Passeriformes > Melanocharitidae > Melanocharis > Melanocharis versteri. The sequence continues at coordinate 194,257 of VZTG01007054.1, forward strand.
AACTGACAGTTCACACTTCCAGCAAAGTTCTGCTTGCTGTTAGGGATCCACACAGGATCTCTTAGCTGGCAGAAATAAGCATGTGAGCAAGACCAGAAGCTTTGTGTTGTGCCAGACATCACCAAAGATATAGATCTAAAACCTCACTATTTAATTTGAGCATAAGGAACAGAAGCAAGGGATGAACATGGTAAAGCACGCGGGCAGCCAGCCCCTTGCAAGGGAGTGTCAGTCTCCTGTGATTCCCAGAAGCAGAAAATTAGCAAGAACTACTGCTGGCTTTTAAATTATGAGTAGCAGGTGTTATAGCCACATAATAACTCAGGCTGGAAGGCACCTCTGGGGGTCAGCCCCAAAGCAGGGCTAACTCCAAAGTCAGCCAAAAGCTAAGATGAAGAAGATGTAGCAGTCTCCATTTATAATGTGAGTGGCCAGAACACAGCAAGTGGTGGGGATACAGTCTAGCTTTCCTCACATCTCTTGGGCTGCAGAGATCACACCTGTAGCAAAAAGAGAAGTAAAAGGGGAGACAATTAAACACTTGTTTCTCCTGGCCATATTCTGAAGGATTGCTTACTTCACCTGTGTGCTGTGTGGAGTGCAGGCATTTCAGATGTACTCTGAGAACGCCTCCCAGACCAGTGCAACAGCCTTGGGCAAGGGCTCCCAATTCCATCCCTTCTAGTCCTAAATTAGACGTAGCAGCAGGCGCAGACAGCGCTGCTTAGCCCTGCCAACAAGAAATACATGTGCACATGCCAAGAATAGGCGCTACAGATATCAATGGAAAGTCTGTGATGAAAACAAGAGCGCCTACAGAGTTTAAGCAAATCCAAGGTCTGTTAGCAGCTGCGCAGAGATTCACAGGATTATATTTTTGTACATTGGCACTTACATGTGACCTAAATTTCACCTGAAACGTTGTCCTTTTCTGGTGCCTGCAGTGCCACATCGTCACTGATTGTGAGAGCACATCCCTGTGTTTATGCAGGTTTCTCTCTGCAGGTCATTAGCAACACTTGATCACTGCACTTTCCCTTCCAAATTCTATTTTCAAATTATAATTTAGAGAATAACTTTCTGACCTAGCACATGTGGAATCACTTTTGCGAATGACTACAATAAAAGACTGTGCTTTTTCTTATAATTGTCAAATTGCTCGAGATTATGCTCTTCGTCTCTCTTAATTATTTTATCATTGCAAAAAAAATATCAGTTTTTATTGGAAAACCAGTAGTTAAAGTCCTTTAAATTGCTTCTGCAAAGGAATTGTGTGCTGCTTTCTATACCTCTAGCACCTGATTTGTGTGCCCAGAACACATGCTTCATTAGCCCCTTTCACAAGCTAAGCATCTGCTGCTCCAAATGTAATGCAAATCACTTTTTAATGGTCACATTGACTAGATAGGAAATGCTTTTGTTGGAGCTATGACTTGTAGTTAATTAAGCCAATTAGCATGTGATATAAGCACTTCTGAGAAGACAAAGCCCAAGAATAGCTCTCAAAAGATGGTGGAAGGCTTTCATGCACATAGAAATATTTCAGAAAGGAATGGAAATGAAGAAAGAGGAAGTTTAAAAATAAATTCTAAATGTATTCACTACTTTTTCTAGTTTACAGCAGTCTCAGCTGATCTTCTATGAGAAACATATTTGTGGGGCTGAGAATCTACTTACTATGTCTGTGTAAGGAAATAAAACCAGACTTTTTACTCAGCAGAGATGATGGGCAATAACATTTCTGCTGAGATCCTGCTTATATCATGAAATTATCTGATTCATCAATTGCACTTTTGACTTCCTTCCAAAAGAAGACTTTTCTGCTTAACACCAGAAGAGTCTCAGAGTCTGGCTGTGAGGATAAGGACTGTCCTTTCTTCAAAGTAACAACCAAAAAGACTCCTGAGCCTTTAAAATGGAAATGTATCACCTTCCTTCTAGCACTGTTTCTCAAAGTAATGGGTAACACTGAGACATTATATAATTTAACCACTCCAGAAATATGCAGTCTATATGAAGTCTTGGGAATAAGTTGCATTGGTCTCTCAGAAATTCTACTAAATTGGGACCATGTATGGTTTGAAACATGCAATGACCAAGAGGTGTGAGTTATGATACACTCCTTTCAGTGTGCATGATACCTGGATTTCATTTGCTGAGAATTTTCAATGCTTTTGAGAAACCTGGTTTTGCTCAATGTAAAATAACAAATCTTTTGCAGGCTTTCCTAATACAGCTTGAACCTTGCTATTTTTTTTGCCAGTTGCTTCTTCTGTTATATCCTGGAATGAAACATTATTCTCAAACAAAGAAAAATCTGATTCTGTCAGATAAAGTAGAAGTTGATTAGGATGCTAAACTACTTAATTGCTATTGGTTGTTAATTTTTGTTCCCTTCTAATTAAATTAAGAAGAGAAAAAGTGCCAAATCAGCTGGGAGGATTTTGAAAAAAGGGAATGAGCTTTTATGCTTACATTGCATTCTTATGCCTGCACTGGAAATTTGCTAACTTCTGTTGCAAAACTTCAGACTAGAAAATTGCTTCCTTTCCAGTATTCCCCCCCCCCCCC
>VZTG01007054.1:196880-237927 GCA_013397845.1 Melanocharis versteri
TTTTTTTTTCCCTCTTTTACTTCTTCTCACCCTGAATATACATATTGTGGTTTAGCTTAATTAATCATAAACTTGCAATTGGCTTTGTGAGACTGGACTTGACACTCCCCAACTGAGGTAGAATTTAATACAAATGCAAATGACTAATTGTGTGATAGACATCTTTTGCAAGAGGAAATCTTGGACAATTCTAGTTGTTCAGTCTTCATCTAAAAAAGGAATAGATTCTGCTCTAGTTCTTTTGTATACATAAAGGTGCTTTGCAAAGAGATTTTTTTGTCTCTCTTATCAGCTATGTTCCATAATTGCTCCACAGTTTCTTCTCTATTTTTTTTATGAGGATGTCAGAATGGCCATAATCTTTTGATCTGTAATTTTATAGTGCTCAGTAGCAATGACTAAAAGAGTTTCTGTTTCTCACCCTTGATTTGGATTTAGGAATGGGGTGTTTTGATTTCTCAAAAAGTAGATAAAGAGGGGTTTTTTTAGGAACATGTCCTAATCAAAGAGGTTGTAGTGAAGATGCAAGTCCTCTTGAAAACTCCTATATGATTTTTATAGAACAGGTAATTTTCTTTCCTCATAGAATAATACTTGATCTTATAATTCAGTTCTGAAAAGAGCTAAATACTCTTGACTTATATTGACTTGAATAAAACGGAGGGGACCCACTCCACTACAGAATTGTGACCAGTTATTTGGTAAATCACTGTTGGTCTCTCAAACCTTGCCTATACACACAGTTAAATTGTATTTAAATTTTACAGAAATTAAATTCAGTAGCTGACAAGATTCCATTCATCAGGGTAATTTATTGATGTTCTAAGATAGTTTCTCTTACCAAGCCATCTACTAGATAAAGTCTTTTCATTTTTAGAAAGTCTACAAAATACTAAACTGAAGCTCTGTTCTTCAGTGAAGGATCACACAGTGCAAATGAGTTTGGATATTTTTCTCATGGTGCAATGCTGCTTGCAAATCAGGATGCCAAGAAATACTGTACTTATAGTTGTTATGTTACCTATTGACAATGCTAGTGTACAAGAAATGATGTTTGAGAATTCTAATGCACTACATGAAATAACATTAGGAAAAAGAATTACTTTATTTTAATATCAGGTTCAATTAGAAACAGACTTATTGGATTAAGGGAAAGACAGTCTGGAAGAAAATATTTCAACCTGCTGAGTGGGAAATTAAAATCAGCACAATCAGCACAATCAGCAGAGCACCAGCAAAATAGCTCATCATACTCAAAGCTAGTAACTTTTTATAATAAAACTATTGCATATCTACACTTAATTTTTGTGCCAGCTATTCCCATAGTGCAGCAGCTGCACATCCAGATGAGACATGCCCTAGGATTTGTGCTGGGCAGGAGTAGGGAGTAGATGTGGGCCACTCCTATGAAGTCACTGCTGCTGGTTTCCTCCCAGCACCTCTCTGACCCTGCATTGCTGCAAGAGGCTGAGCAAGAAGGGGCTTATGGAGGTGACAAAGGTCATCAGCTGGCCAGAAGGGGTTCAGAGATTACGTGAGTCATGACATGTATTTCCGCCCAGGAACTGGGTGCTCTGACAATTCAGCACGCCCAGCACCTGCTGGTTTTGCAAAAAATAGGATGACTCTTTTGCACAGCAGACCTTACGTAAACAACTGTGTGCTGTTAAATTGTTGGCTCTGCTTCCATATTGACTGGCTTTAGAGACTAAAGGTTGAATTAAACAAATGTTTTATTCCACTGTGGCTTACACCGCTATGATATCTTTACTTCCAGATGTCTGTGTTTTCTAAAGCTTCCTATTTGCCATTAATCTTTCTCTTACAGGCTTTCCAGAAGAGAAGGTTTGAGTCAATCTGAAATGTGGACATAATAGGATAACTGAAGCCATTTGACTGTTCGTACCATGTAATTTTAGCAAAGAATCTGTATTTTTTATGTAGCAACACTTAAGGACCAGGAAAGGATATAATATTCCACTCAAGCCTACCTATCTTATCTATACAGAAGCTGAGATGGACTGTTTCCATGCTGATTGAGAAGTCTGAATGTGACAATTATTCAGATTAAGATTTGGGAATATGACAGATGAAATTTTTAATGGCATTTTTCAGCACATTGGCAACAGCTCTCATCCCAGAAGAGAAATGCTTCAGATCCAATTAAAGATTAGTGCTTAATAAAGAATTCTCTTTTCAAAAGAACTGGATAGACTATTGGATGTGCTGACTGCAGAATCACATAGTGGACCACAATAACACACAGCAGTTTGGTTTAAAAAAATGAAACAAAACAATCACAGGAAGATTGCTTTTCATTTCATGGACATGTATTTGCAGTCAAACTTAAAATCTCTCATGGAAGCTTTTCGGTGTATCACAGACTATATTTCATTCTACACTGTCAAGTGATAAAAATGGTTTCACTATTCTGCAATCCTGTGCCTTCTGTCATCAGTATTTTATGACTTTTTTCATTCCAGTTTCCATGAATCCTGAATTTGTGAGTTTTCTCTCACTTCTGAGTCAGGAAGGACTGCCAGCTGAGTGACTGACATGTAATTACCAACTCACTTCATGTTAGTGACTGAACAGCTAAAAGTCAATAGACAAATTAGAGCTTCTTTTTAAGTGCAGGGTGACCTATATGTAAAGAATTCTATACAGGGTAGGAACCTGAGACTCAGGAACGGAAAAACTTGGAAGTGGTAAGTTGGAGGAAAATAATTATCAAAATTATTTATGCTCTTACACGCAAACAGTGCAGAGAAACAAAGTGACCAGAAGGAAAGAATGTGTTGAAGCCACTGAGCAAGATGCTGTTCTGCTATTCAGGACAGGTAGCTATAGATAATTCATCAGCAGATGAAATGTTCAGATATGTGCATGAACACTCAAATTTGGTAACGATATTATCTAGCTGATAAAATTTTAAAGAGGTTTAGCTGTGACCAGATGTCCAAAAAGATAGCGTGATCAGGTCACAGATGGTTGTTTTCTTAGTCTTTATTAGCGTTCATCACTGAGCACATCTCACACCAGGAAGTGTGATATCACCCTTCCTAGCTATTGTTAACTAATTGGTTTAGATTTGATTTCTACCTTGGGGGGACACTCCATCTAGGTAAATTCTTGATTTAACTGAAGATACACATTAAAACCTGTGGGACCAGGCACAAAAGGGTAGGCATTAATTTAAAATGGTCATTTAAATTCACGATTTTGGGTTAATTTAAAAGAACAGAAAGAGTGGGAATCTGAAATAACTGACTTCACATGGTTACAAGTGATTGTTAAAGGATGGGTGGTTGAGTAAATTAGTGTGACTTTTTCATGTGATAAGCGGTGTTACCTCATCTAACTTAAGTGGAGTAAAGAAATGCCATGGAGTAGGGAAATTTTAACTCAGAAGTTGGAATTTTTATGTACTGACAAACCCAGATGCAGTCTACTTTTGTTTACTTTTTTTTTTAGAAGATAGGCTGTGAAATGGTTCCACAAATTAAACTTATTTTTTTGTTTTCTAGCAAGGTAGAAAGGTTTGGCTGTGGGCTGAGAAACTCTCTGCTTCAATTTTTGCTCCTGTAGACTCATATGATAAACATTAGAATATTTTTAAGGCCAGACTTCGGAGTGTGGAATCATCTCTGGAGAAGATCATGGGGGAAACTTTCTCTTTCTGTAAAAATGTATATATCCCAAACAAAGGAGTGTAAATGTCTTGCTAATATTCTACCACTGGTATACAGATGTTACAAATCATGTTTATATTCATGAATATTTGTTGCCTAAACAGTAGCAGGCATGCAAAAGTCTGAATGGGAAGCTTAATAGGAACAGTCTTGCTTTTTATTATTATTATTATTTATTATTTTTAAAGTGATTTCATTTTAAAAGTGACTTCAAATTCTCTTTTAAAAAATATCTTTGATAACTATGAACACTTGTATTATGGGGTATTTTATTATTGGGTATTACTGGGATTTTTTCCTGATCTAAGTGCAGACTACTAATCTAAAGTAACTGCAGTGTCTTAGAGCAGTGTTTTTTGCACTAACTTCTACAATGTTTTATGGAAAGCTCTGAAGGACTTTGACTCATATTCTGAAAAAGAGAGGCAATAACAATCTGTCTTGGTTTAAGACAATTTAAAGAGGTGGACACTCTAAAATGAGTTACCTCTCCTTCGTTCCAACCAATCCACCTCTACCAATAAGGAACAAATACCAGTAAATCTAAGTGAAAAAAAAAACCCAGTTTACTAACAAGCAAAACTGCAACAGGCAAAAAATGACAGTAAATAATCTCTAGATACAAAATGGCTAAATCTCAGGAACCCCCCTAGAACAAAGAGACACCCAAGTTGTTGGGGTACAGCCCCTTCCAAGATGGCGGCTGCCGACCGCACGCAGGGAGACAAAGGGAAAATGGCGGCTGACCCTCCCCACAGAGTGGCGGCCCTCACGGGCGACTGCATGGCNTCCTTCGTTCCAACCAATCCACCTCTACCAATAAGGAACAAATACCAGTAAATCTAAGTGAAAAAAAAACCCCAGTTTACTAACAAGCAAAACTGCAACAGGCAAAAAATGACAGTAAATAATCTCTAGATACAAAATTGCTAAATCTCAGGAACCCCCCTAGAACAAAGAGACACCCAAGTTGTTGGGGTACAGCCCCTTCCAAGATGGCGGCTGCCGACCGCACGCAGGGAGACAAAGGGAAAATGGCGGCTGACCCTCCCCACAGAGTGGCGGCCCTCACGGGCGACTGCATGGCTTCAAAGACAAAGGGAAAGTGGCGCCCGCTCTCTACCCCAGGATGGTGGCCTTCACAGGCAGTGTACTTTCTTTTCCCTGGACCTCTCACGATGTTACACGCCCCGTGTGTGCCCAGCCTGTGGGCAGAAAAGGGTGATGCCTTTTTTCACTAAAGGCACTCCTTTTTTCACTAAAGCCTCCGTAGGGGTTCTTTAAAGGAAATGTTCCTTCCCTCTTGCCTGCTCTGATCATTTTCTTTTTTAAGAAAACAAAACCAAGCCAAACAAACTCACGGATCCACAAGGGTACTCTGGGTGCAGTACACACCTTGAAACTTTCTGTGCGCTCAGCCCTGGGTGTCTCGGTTGTGCCACAGCAGTTTGAGCAGGCAATGCTTAGCCAGGATTCCTGGGCCAGCCTTCCTCAGGGACCGTGGTGCAGCATGGAATCATCTCTGGGATGCAGTTTTGCCCCAGCTACCGTTCACTAGCTCTTTAGGGGTGTTGCATATTTGAAATCTCCTTTGGCATCCTACAATAATCTCCAGGTGTCCTTGTTGTAATCTTTGAGGATTATTTTATACTGGATGAAACAGTGGAGTTAAAGCACGGATGAAGGATTAACCTGCAATTAAGCTCTGGAATCATTCATGCACCTTAATCTCTTAGCTATGCTGGAGTTTCAGGATTTAGAAACAAACTTGATTTTTCCCCCTTCTTCCCCTGGCTCTCCCAATTTTTGTTTTTATCACTTGAAAAGAGAATAGGAACATGTAGAAGAATAAAGCTGGAAAATGGGAATGTAAAGGCAACATCAATTCTTTAAAATATTTTGACCTGAACAGAATTTTATTAAATTCCTTTTATTCCTGGGGCTCTACCAACACCAAATGACATTGTTCAGGACTTGTGTGGCATAAAATGTGCCTGGAAGATATGTGGCATGTCAGAAGATGTTTTTAATTTTTAATCTATGGAAGGGTCCTAGACAAATATCACAGTTCCAGCTGCTGAATCTCACTCAGCAATGGGTGCTGCCATACCTTCTGGGAAAGGATATAAATAACCTTACTGACTGGAAAAGGAAAAAGAAAGGTAGCTTGGAAAAGTCTTTTGTTCCAGAAAGAGAGTGAAAGGGTAGCACCGTTTATATTGACTAAGGTACGCCCATCTTCTAAATCATCTGTCATTTCAGATTTTAAAAAGAGTCTGAAAGTTGCAACAAAACATATGTGAGCGCAAGTCATGGATCCCGTCCTTGGCGTCATAATTTTGTACATATACAGTTTTCTTTCTGCGACAACATTGTGAAGTGAGAGTGAGAGTTGTATGGAGGATCTATGGGTCGCTGATAAGCTATTGATAGCATTTTGCACAGAGAAAATGCTTTCTACCATGCTTCTACACCTTATTGCATGCTAAATCTTGGAGTTTATAATTTAGAAATTAATAATGAGGTATTTTCCCAAAATTAAATTACAGATAGTATATTTTAATCGATATGCGCAATTTTCATCTGTGTAAACAACAGATGTGGCCAAACACCTGGACAGTTACACTGGACAGCATTTCAGCTGAAATGTTCCAACACTATTATAAATCTGTGAAAGAGGCACACCCTCTTTGATACACGCTGTTTTTTCTAGACTCAAGTGGTTTATTGTGCAGCTGGTTATCTGAAACTTTCCCAAAGTAGTCCAAGCTAACATTTCAGAAAAAGTATTCTATGTTTTCTCCATGAAATACTTACATTTGTTGCAGTGCTGTGCTTTTGTTAGAACTTCTATGACTGTAGCAGTGCACAGGAAGCAGAGGTCGCCACACATCAAGCTCCACCTGCCTCCAAACTTCAGCTGGGAAACGGGCTGGGCACCAACTCACATAACATTGGCTTGAATTGATCTGAAACTCTGAGAGAATTCTAGTCAGCAAATGGCCGCATATGGTGGGAGAACCACTGTAAATGCTGCAGCAATAATTGACTTCTGGGAAAAGAATACAAACATTAAAGTGTTTGTAATTAATAACCATTTCAAGATGTTTGTCATGAATTGGAAACCTTTTTGCAAACTGTACTGCTTAACTAATCATCCCATACTAGTCCCTGTAATTTGTCCAGTGCCTCTGAGAGAAATTGCAAAATGTCTGATCCATGCCCTTTAAAACACATTAATAATAAAGTGAAATCCAAATGTGTTCATTTTAGCTCTGAAGTAAAGCTCAAGCTCCATGCTGAGCACAATTACAAATAATGTATGAACTACCATGATGCTAACTACAGATGTCCGGCTGGTGAAAAAGAGGGTAAGCTATGTTTGCTAGCACATATGCTTACAAAGTTTAAAACACATGACTTCTCTTAATGTATTCTGCCTTCCTAACAGTGCTCAACTTCTTGCTGATACCACAGTGTACTCAGCTGCGTTTGGGTATTTTCATGGATAGTCTGTAGAAGGAACGTTCTCAGACTAAGGACAACAATATCCATAGCACTTTATTATATATACAAAATATAGGGTAAACTCATTTTGTTTAAAAGGGGGAAGTCAATAATTCAAATGCAATAGCCATGGAAATGTTGCTAACACGAAGTTGCCTAAGTAAGAGTTAAGTTTTCTGAAAATACTGGAGTGAAGCATTTTGTATGTAGTCCCTTCTAATTCTTTGATTGAAGAGGCTTCTCCGTTTGTTTTTTAAACAAGCATAAGATGAAAGAAGAGTGAGTTTTAAACCAAAGTCAAGGTGTTGCTTAATCTCATAAAGATGACAAAATTGCAAGTGCAGCTGAAATTCTGTCCATAGGTTATGTTGTGTTCTGAGACTGGTGCAGAGGCACAGCAGTCAGGCTGAAGACGAGGGAGAGACCAAGCATGTGTCAGTGAGAAGCCTTGAGGGAGCAGTTGCAGAGACACAGATTAAATTTGAGATGTGAAGCCACAGCTAATTTATGAAAATTATTTTAAAAATGGTTTGTGAGTGAAGTGTTTTATCAAAGACAGTGGCTGTTTTGTGTCTGTTTTGTGGCTGAGAACAGAAGACTGCAAAACCTAATGACTGATAACAGTTTTGTTCCACTCTCTCTGAACTCCTGTTTTCAGTGGCTTTTTTTTGGCCATTTCAGTAACCCAGGTTGCATATCAGCACATCACTGAAACATTCCTTTTAAGGAAAGTAAAGCTGGATCAGCACAAAGTCTGTTAACCATCGGTTTAGACTTGTAGAAATTAGCTGGTGGTATGTCTCCTAAAATAAGAAGGGGTACACATGTGTGTCTTTTTTTCCAGTGAAATACCCTGACTGGATACCTACTGTATGCACATGGCATCTCCACACAAAGGTTTTCCTCTTGAAGTAGTAGGTTGTACTACACACTCATTTGCTGACAGGATAGACAGGCGGAGACATAGTTCCTAGATGGGGATTAAAGAAAGACTGGACAGGCTAAAAGAGAAGTGAATGGGATGGGGCTTAGGGAAATGGCAACCATCCATTCCAGCCACAATTGCTTTAGGGTCCTGGTATTATTATTATTTCTTCTCTGCCTCTTTGGGATTTATTAGGGTCAGGCAGAGCCAGAGGAAATCCCTTACAGCGCTGGTACAATACAGCTACATTGCCAATAAGCCAGAAGGCTCAGCTGAGGCCAAAGCATGCAGGAATAGACATAGTCATCTGCCTAAGAATTTGAAATAATGATAGTTCAGTGCCTTTTTTGGCTAAAGAAAACTGGGGCTCTCCAGTGGAAGAGCCTGCATCTCTCTCCAAAGAAGTCCTCACCAAGCTGCCTTCTTCTAAAACTCTGTTTTGAGGATTGTAGCACTGAAGGGGTTGATGTGGTCCAGCTGTTGTAAACAATAATTCAAAACCAAAATTATAATGAATCTAATGGGACAAATGCAGTAGAATACCACAGAAATCAAATTACTCAATCTGATAAAATTAGTATTGTAAAATATTATAGAACTCATTTCTAAAGATATCTAAAATCAATCTAAATAACTTAATGGAGAAATATGTCCATTCTGTTAAAAGTGTATGCTAGTTCTACATTGACTGTGGCAAGATTTTTCTATAAAGAGAGAAAAAGATTAATTCACATTTAAAATTTTCTTTTATCCTTATGACAGCTCTTGTAAGTGCTTAAAATTTCCTGTAGTTTCACCCTTTCTCCCCAAACTAGACAATATTAATATATTCTGCATTCATTTACTATACATTCCCTCTGGTCTATATATACATTATAATATTTGCAGGCAGAATATTCTATTTAACTAGAATCTAAAGTTTCACAGCCCACCAAGAAAACTGAAGGGGTTTGAGTAGTGGAGATTAAAAAGAAGAAGAAATTCCAGTGCTGTAAATTGTAAAACTTTACACCTTACAGCTGCCAGTTGTAATCCACAAGGAGACAGTGTTCTTAAGCTCCCAGGAACTTAGACTGGGCCATTTTTTAGCAACTACTTTTGTTGTTCCTTCAGAAAAGGAAGGAAAGGGAAGTCAGAAGTCCCAAACCCCAGAAGAACCCTTACATATAGAGTACATAGCATTCATGCGGAGCTATTTTGTCCTTGAGTGTGAAAGGATTGTGGTGATTTGATAAGATCTGTTAAGATTACACTTTGCTTGTTATTACAGTTGAAATATAACAGCTGAAATGTTATACAGGCTGTCACACTAAGCCTGAGAGGATTTTCACAATGTAACATTTACATAAGATAAGGACATGGTGATTTCTAGTTCTTTTTAACTGAAATACCTTTATCTTACTATTATCATGTTATTTCTATCTTAAACCAGCTTTTACTGTAAGAGTAAATATATTTGTTTAAAATCCATAACAAGCATTATTTTAATAACGCATTTTCTTAATAACTTTAATAAGTTAGCATCAGATAAAATCCATGATGCAGTTAAGATTCCTGAAGTTACAGCTAACTTGAAAAAGTAAAGCAATGCATTCAGCACTGAGAGATGCTGGGCAGCACATTGCTGTGCTGAGACCTTCAAAAAGGGAAACTACACCTTCTTCTGAGTAAATGAGAGGCCCAACACTTGCCTCTTTTTTTCCTCTAACAAAAGGAAGCGCAATGGAAAACTATTTTGGGCAGCTCCAGGGAAGCCCGAGTTTAAGAAGTGTGGCAAGGCAAGGGAAAGAAGGGACGCAGGACAACTCTACATATCTGTTTATCATGTTTTGTCTGCATGTGTCTTTGTGGTGAGAGAGAGAAAAAGGGAAGAAAGAGGCATAAGAAATACCAAAGAATCAATCAAAGGTCAAATCTCAGGATGAAATAGCCACAAAAGCAGAGCTCAGAGGGAATACTGGAAGATGAGAGAGAAAAACACCTTCTGAGCAAAACTGAGTGATAGTGTGTTCCTTGCTAGTGGCTATAGCTTATAAAGAAATATCTGGATCCAGAATGAGTTTGTTTTCCTGGTGAAAATATCCCAGAGAAGTCTCTATAAGATCTAGATACTCAAGGCAAGCAGAGTAACCTAGTCTTGTAACCCTTCCAGTTCACTAGTCATTGGAAAAAAAAAATCTGTAATCTTGACAACACTAAAAAGTGTATTAGACAAGAAAGGGGCTTAGTTATCTATGTGTTCACTAGTTTTAAATAGTGGTTATTTTTTCAAGTATTTCTTGATTGTTCCTTTAAATTGCACCTTTGCTGTCAACTGATCTTGATTTTGTCTGAGGTTTCTTCCATGTCCACTTCTATGGAACATACTTTTTGATTGGTGCTATAAAACACTTCTGCAAAATGAAATAGAAAACAAATATTTTGTGTTATGGAAGAACTCCATGAAGACCCTAGACTTAGTTTGCTTTAATTCAGATTCACATAGGCAGGTTTAGTGCTAGTCAAGTCTGTGAGCAGAATTAGAAGAGAGATACTTCCTTAAAACATGCTTAAGAGATTATCACATCTTCCTCTGTCATTTTCAATGCAGCCATCACTCTATAACCTTTCTTCCAGTTAGAAAAGGGCAGCAAGATTCATATGGAAATCTACTGCTATTCTGTGGTTCTTTTGGTCTGAAGTAAGCCACAGGAAAATGGAAGTAGTAAACACGATAAAATGGTGTGTTATGCTTGTGTTAAGCTGCATTTACTTGGTTTGACCCCGGGACAAGCACATGAAACCTAAGATCCAAAGGAAGCTTGTCTATATAATTCTGAAGTTTTCTTTTTGGTCCTGAAATCCTATGAATCTAAGTCCCTTCATGGCACTTTGGAGACAGGTCATTAAAAAGAAAAACCCTCTTCACTGGGCAAGGAAGGACCCTTTCCCTCTTAGCAGTCCATATGGCGTGGCTCTAAAAAAGGTGACTCCACCACCAGGAAGCCTGGCTGTCCAAAGAGCCAGCACTTAGTAAAAAACATTTTCCTTGTAGACAGTGAATGAACCTACTAGAAATGTTTTAATGCTGGAATACAATCCTTTCCAGAAATCAGATTTTTACACAAATTTCCCATCAGTATCACTCTAAGAGAAGGCACACTGCATTTAGTGTGAGTCCTAAAAAGCATGAACCAAAGTATAATTTGAATCCCACGTCAAAACCAGCTACTCAGTGAGGAATTATCTCCTGGCAAAAGTAAAAAGAAATGTAAGAGAGACACAGATTTCAAAAGACTTCAGGGTAGTTATGCTTTTCACATTTTAATCTTTTCTGACACAACAGAGCTACCTTCTCTGCCATCACATTTCATCATTGAGTTTCTATGGCAGGAAAACTGCATACAGAAGAGCTCTTATCATCTAGCTGAAATCATGGATAAAGGGGCTTAAGTTGGAATCTCTTAGAGTATAAGTATTTTTCTACTTAACTATTGAGAAAAGCTCCAGAGAATGCTTCGCTTTGAAATAATTTTGATAAGAAGCTATAGATGTTTTGTAGAAAGCATTTTTAACATTTTTAACAAATTTCTGGGGATTTGGGGAAATACGCTTCTTCTTAAAGTTTGCCAGGCTTACTAGTTCAGCAAAAGCTGTTGAACATATTGCTTTTAGTAAGTGACCACTTCTACTCAGCTCAGTAAAAAGTCATTATTTCTCCATTTATCTTTTCTCTGTCAAATGCAAAATCCTATCCAAGTTTAAAAGGTTAATTTATTTCTAGTTATTATTATTATTATTATTACTCTTGCTTGCTTTGGCTATTATTTACACTGGCTACATAGAGAACTTTTACACGATTGAGATTTATAGTGTGCAAAACTTATGTCAGTTGAGGCACCTACAGTACTTTGAGCGACGAAGAGCTAGAAGAGGTGTGGTCAAGGAAAAGACTCTGCTATACACTCTGCTTTATTCAGTCAATACAATTTAAGGGATAATTTACTCATGTAACAGGTTTTTGTATATTTTCAAATACAGACTTATTCAAAATATTTTCAATTTGTCAGTAACTATGCCTCTGTCTCATTTGTTTGATCCCCACAAACTGATCTCATTTAGCTGCATTTCAGAAGTGACTCTGTTAATAATTTTTCATCTTTTCATATAAGGATGAAAAAATTGCTATATATACATTCTGAAGAAGTTCAGAGTGACATGTCAAAAAGACAGGTGACTGGAAAGAATAGCTTCACAGCTGGCCCACTTTTATTAGCATTTCCAGTATGTGAATATCTCTTATTTCATTCAAATGAAGCATGTCGTCATGCTAATTGCTTTTAATTTTCTTTGCTAATGTTGTTTAATTTTCACTGTTAATGTTTCTTCAATAGGTTTTTTGCATCATGCATTTTCTCTTTTCCTACAACTTGTGTCAGTCACCAGACAAACTTGCCAGTTACCACAATATCCTGGACATGAAAATAGACTTCGTGCATTACTTTTTTCCAATGCTGCAAACCTGACATGGGTAGTTTAAGAGAGTATATCTTTGAAAAAAATTGTTCTTTCTTTGACTTCTTTTCCTGTTCTCAACACCATAGTGATCTGTCAGCTTTATAACCGTATTGCGCATGGATGCCTCTCCCTCCTTTTTGTTTCATCATGTATCATTTCCAAATGCTCTGGAAGCGCTCAGTAAAGCTGCACAATATCCCTTTTTTGAAGACTTATTGCGTGCAGGTTCTAAAGCTGCACATATTTTCTATGGATACTTGAGTGCTTTATCACATCTCCCTCTCTTTTTCCTCTTTTAGTTCACCTGTGGCCCAAGCTATCTTATTCAACACATTTTTGTTGGGGCTCATTACACTGACATTTGTATTCTTATGGAAGTTTTCCTTTGATGTTGATTGTGAGATGAGTAGATTTCCTAATGAAATGTACATCAAAGAGTTTGTTCACTCTTTCGTGGATGTTCTTTGGAGAGAAATGAGGGAGAGACATCTTGAAAATTAAATTTAAATTACTCCTGAAAATGCGTAAGCTGTAAACTGCTCATCTCAGTAAAAGTTTTAGCCAATGGAAAAGGCCAGCTGGAAGAGAGAGCCAGGATCAGCCCGTGTGAGTGGGAAGATGGAAGGGGTTAGTCAGGCCCTTCCACAGCCAAGAGCTTTAAGAGATTTTCACACCCACTGTCATCACTCTTCCCTCTCCCCACTCCCTCCAGCTATCCTTGAGCTTTTTTTCCTTGAGCTCTTTTCAACCACTGCCATTTTTTTTTTTTTGGAGCAGCAGAAGCCAGCAAGCCTTAGCGTGTTTGCCCCTTCGGGTCGCGCTTACTCTGCCTTGGCCCACCACCATGTACCATCACCTCCATGGAGCACTGACCCCTTCACAGCTCACCTGTGCTTCTGGCTGCCTTTCTTCAGTCTCCCCTTCCTCCCACTCTGTTTGCCCTGCGCCGAGTTTTCACCCAGCATCTTACTCTCATTGACACAAACTCTTCTTTACGTTTCCCCTGGCAAAATAAAGGATTCGCTGTGTGAATAAAATTATACCTGAATGCATGGCCATGAGAGGATAAAAAGTAAAGAAGAAGGAAAGCTACAACAAGGCCTGATAGAAACAAAGGTACCCACTAAATCCTTTTCTGACTTCACTAAGCTAGTGTGTAAGGGAAAATGAGACATGGAAATAATTCAAACTGGGAAACAAAAGGAGAAAAACCTTAATATGACAGGAAAAATTCAGCATTTCATTGTCACAGACTGGTTTATAATACTACATGGAGGACTGAATCAGGAATTTACATTGAAGGAACATAAATTTAAAGGAATATAATTAAGGGCCTATGAATATGGGAAAAGGGGACATGATAAGGTCATTATTCACCTGGAAGAATAATGTCTTTAATATTTTGCTATTAGACTCTGACCTAATATGTAACACATTACAGAAAAAAATATTCATCTTATAATAATTCTAGATAAAGAGATTCAATAGCATTTTTTTGCAGGGTTGTAAGTTTTATAGCTGAAATATAACTTTAAAAGGAAAGTGGAGAAATGGGAAGATGATTTAGATCCACTGTTTTTACTTTATAGATAATTGTATTGATTACTCAATTGCAAGTGACACACCTTATTATTTTGTTATGTTAAACTGTAAGTGCTTCATAAATCTAGGGAGTGAATAATGGTAATGACACACTCCCAAAATCATAGACTGGGAGATTTGCTAAATACTTGTAAAAGTTGATTTTTTGAGTATCTGCATTGAGTATTCAAAAACAGTTGTATCACACCTTGCAGCAAATAACTTCAGTGAGGAACTAGAAATACCTTTATTTTCACATGTGGAAATTAAAGCTCCTCCATTTTATATCTGCTTAAATTAAAGTAGGCAGTTCAATATAACAAACTGGACAGTCTAACTGTTTGTGGGGAATGTCTGTAATAGAGAGGTCCAAATCTTGTGCTATGTTGATAATTGTGTTTGGTTCCATTTGCAGAAAGTTGCCCTAGTAGTGGTAACTACTCATCTTGGTTAAGTTATGCAACTGCTTCAGTCTGTACGGCTCTGTTTTGGATCATAGCTGAGTGGAGGCACTTAATCAGTCTCCTGACTTCCATGTGGACCTGGAGAGCCATTAGGAGATAGAGTTGTTGCAGAGGAAGAGGACCAAGCTGACACAGGCTGAGCTATGGTTTTGAAACAAAGAGGTTTTGTTGCTTCAGGGTATTGACATACGATAAAAGCACTATTTGTAGTGACAGTAGCATCAGAATAAAGAAAGAATAATGGGAACCTCAGGTCATATGCTCATCTATCCTAGCATCTGTAAAGGAATAGCCTTCTGTGAAATGCAGGTGGTCCACAAAGAGAGGCATATAAAATGCCTAAATCAAAATACAAGCTCCAGATAATGGCTGAAATAGGTCCCCAGAGGATCTCCCTTCCTCGAACCAACTCT
This sequence comes from Melanocharis versteri, assembly GCA_013397845.1. NCBI lineage: Eukaryota > Metazoa > Chordata > Aves > Passeriformes > Melanocharitidae > Melanocharis > Melanocharis versteri. The sequence continues at coordinate 211,960 of VZTG01007054.1, forward strand.
GTACATGACAGCCTGCAAAAGGGAGGAAAGAAACAGAGATAATTTTACAATATTAGTTGTGAGAGCTGAGCGATGCCAGCAGATGAGACTGCTGCAGACCTACTGTTGTTTTAGGAGAATCCAACACTAAACAATGCTAGCAATGGCACAGATGAATCTTATAAAACACATTTAACTATTAAAGGTCTTGACACAAAGGTGAAGTAATTCCAGCTGTCCTGCTGGACCACATAAAAGTGATATATGATATCTAACTAAGATATTCATGCCAGGTGCAAGTGACAGATGCAACCAGCACGATGGCAGATTAAGAGTTCTTGCAAATCTCATCAGGAGAGGCCATTTATTAAGGGCTTCAGCATCTCCAGCTGTTTCACGTCAGCAGATCTGACTGAATTTCTCTGTCAATAGACCTTACAAAGTTTCTGGGATTATTCTAGTCCTTATTCTAAATTTTTGGTTGTGGCTGATGAGCTACAGGAAAGACAGTTGAAAAGTTCCTTGACACATAGGCCTTATTTCCACCCCCATTTTGGTTTCTATCTGGCTGTATTCAGACATTTCCTGAGGCAAGCCTTTTCCAGCTGAGGAGCAGAACACAGCACAGATATTTTGAACAACAGCAGGAAAGTATATGTGGAACTGCTTTTTATGTCACTTTTCACATGCAATAGTGATCCTGGAGAGCAAGAAGCTGAACTTAAATAAACTGCATGAATTTTCCGTTTCTGAACATGTGGAGAGTAGACTGAGGCATTAATTCACATCTTCCCCAGTGAAGTTATAGTACAGTCTGTGAAAACCATGGGCTGCATTAGTTGCCCTGCGTGACTTTGCAGTCACTTTCTCATAGTTCCCAGAGAACGAGTTCCCTCTTAACTGGACCTGACCTAGATATCCACTCCAAAGTGTCATTGCAGACATCTTAAGACATTACAAATTAATGATAATCTTAGCCAAATTAAGTAAAGCAACTGAGCTAGTATAAATTGCACAGCTGGGCTAAAAAATTAGTTTCTGAAATGATATTCATGTTATTGTAATACCCATTATCTGATTATTACAGATGACACTATTTATATATAATGAAACAAATGTGCTTTTTCTCAGTGTTCAAGCTTGTTCTGTGTTTTCAGTTAAAATCCTTAGTTATGGGAGTAACCACGAAGTGACAAGGGCTGACCTGGGGTCAACACAGGCTGAGGGACAAACAGATAGAGAACAGCCCTGCCCAGAAGGACTTGGGAGTGCTGGCGGATGAGAGGCTGGACATGACCCAGCAGTGTGCACTGGCAGCCCAGAAACCAAACATATCCTGGATTGCATCCAAAGTGCCGTGGGCAGCAGGGTGAGGGAGGGGATTCTGCCTCTCTCCGCTGCTCTGGTGAGACCCCACCTGCAGTGCTGCATCCAGCTCTGGGGTCCCCAGCACAGGAAGGACGTGGACCTGTTGGAGTGGGTCCAGAGGAGTCTACCAAGACAATTACAGGGATGGAGCACTTCTCCTACGAGGAAAGGCTGAGACAACTGGGATTGTTCAGGCTGGAGAAGAGAAGGCTTTGGGGTGACCTAATTGTGGCCTCCCAATACCTGAAGGGAGCCTACAGGAAATACGGAGAGAGAATTTTTACATGAGCCTGTAGTGACAGGACAAGGGGAAATGGCTTCAAACTGAAAGAGAGTAGGTTTAGATTAGATGTTCGGAAGAAATTCTTTACTGTGAGGGTGGTGTGCCACTGGAACAGATTGCCCAGAGAAGTTGTGGATGCCCCATCCGTGGAAGTGATCAAAGTCATGTGGCATGGGGCCCATGGTAGAAGGATTGGAATGAGATGATCTCTAAGATTGCTTCCAACCCAAGCCATTCTATGATTCTGTGATTCTCTGGGTCTATGATTCTATGACTCTGGGCAGTGCAGACTGTCTGACGTGAGTGGCACAGCTTGATACTGCAGTGACTCCGGCACGCCAGTACCAGCCATGGCTGGATTATGCCAGCCACAGACCACAAGATTTCACTAGGCACAGGCCTGAGATGGTAACTCTATAGGACTACAGCAAACAATTTTAAGGGTCCAGTGAAAACAACATGGCAAAGAATCAGAGAATGGAGCTTTGGAGGCAGCAAGGATAGACCCATTGGACCCCCTAAAAATCAGTTCTTTAGCTACACTGAAGTAGCTCCACTGAGTGCTGAAAAATAAAGGTTAGAAAACTAGGTTGCATCTCTAAGGAATACAAATTAGTATTCTTATTTATTTGGAGTTTTTGAAGAAGAGTAAAAGTGAGCATCTTTTTTTATAAACGTAAGGCTGTATCATGAAAAAATAATAAAGAAAATCAACTGAGGTGCAAAACTGGTCCATTACCTAATGTTACTCTAACCTCCTCTGAGACTGGTGGTTCCTGACTACGGATTTGTTTATAAGCTGGTGATACTTCGCTCTCAATGCTACTTCAGTATCTGAGCTATTTAAATTAAAATTGGCTTGCCTATCTCAACATTATATTGCATTCCTATACATGATGCCAGTGTAGATGTATACACCTCAGATCTCCAACATTCAGGTCAGTTATGGTTTGTCAAGGAACTCTCAGAAAAGAATTCACAGTGAAAGAACTGTCTTAAAAATTTCTTCTTTCATTTGTGTTTTTTCTTGCACAAAGGGCAGTCTTGTATTTTCAGTCTGCATAGCCTCAGGCAATTCACGCAGTACAGAATAATACTATTCTATTGAGAAATGAATTACAGTGAGAGGTATTGGAGAGCTCTGTAACCTCAGAGAGCATCAGAAAGTCAGTGTTTTATAGAGGTGCTGCAAAACTCCCCTTCAGCCAGGTATTACAAAGTCACAGTAATACCTCTGTGAGGAAACCTACCTATTACCCACTGAATACCTATCCAGGTTATTCAGGAAGGACATAGGCCCAGAATCATATCTACTGAAACCTTGAGAATAGATTTAAGTATGTTGAGACCATTACCTGCATGTTTTCTAGCCATATTAGTAGCTGTAGTCCTGCTTATGCTCCAACTTAAAGTCTCTTTGCTCTTGGGGCACTTTGCCCTCCTTCCTTTTTCAGTGACTTGAACATCTTTAGCTGGGGCGAAGGAGAGGGCAGGTGTCCCACTGCACTGCTGTTAAGCAGTGGTTTTGTGTATCTACTGACATTGCCCAGCTAGGAACAGGATCATCAGGAAATCAAATATGTGCTGAAAGCCTAACAGGAATTTGTAGACCTCTTAAGGGAACTACCCAGTCTGAGCATTCTCGAGACCCTCTGGCAGTCTGGGACTGAAGCCGCTTCACAGCTCCAGTGAGCCCACGGGTGCCCTGCTTGGCTCCCCACACACCCCACTCACACAGTCAGATCAAGTTTCCTGACTGGTTTAACCCCAGTTTTCCCATAGCAAAGTCTGAGATGTCTCATTCCATAAAGCCATTTATTCACAGCGCAGTAACACAGAAACAGCCTGGGCTGGTGCCTCTGAGGAGAGACCCCCAACAAAGGAACCCCTGGGCTTTTATACTCCCACAATCTACCTAGGCAAGTCTCGCTTTTCCTCCTGAGGCCTCCTTTCCTGCTGTGTCTCCCAGTGTCCATCCACCTGGCTGGCACCACTTTCTTTGTGCCATTTGTTAACCAGAGGGCTGGCAGCTCATGGCCTCTTGGCTCGGGCTTCCTCCCAGAGCTCAACCTGCATCTCAATCTGCAGCTTGCAAATAGAGCTACCTGCACCAGGTGTATTCCTCAATAGACCATGCCTTCAGGCTGATAACTAAGGTACTGCCATCAAAATTGCCTCAAAGTCAGCTTGGGCAAAAAATCATTATGTGACCATCTGTGACTGCTGCAGACTAGTGCAGCTTAGTGGGGAGCTGTTTCAGCCAGTTTCATTCTAGGGAGGTAGACAACTTTGTATAGCTCTCTTCTATAGGACTTGCAGCATTTCTCTGTTTCTATACCTGGCCAGTACGCCTTAGCCTTGATAGATGTCTCTCTGATGCTTTTTTCTTATAACTAGTCTCTATGGCACACCATAAATTTGCAGAGGATTATTCTATCTCTTTTTCATTTGTCTTTTCTTCCTTGTCCCTGCTTCCCAAAGCCCTTTGATTAGCATTTTGAATGTATTCCTTTATACACCTTAGTTTGCACATTTCTGGCTTTAGCCTGCATTTCCTACTTGCAGCGTTCTGAAGTCACACCGATGACAACCAATTCATTCTATAATGAAATATAATAAATGAATAACATTCTTGTTTAATTGACAATTGTTTCGGTTGGCATCATATAAAGGCTTAATCTGGCAATAAACTACTTCTGATTAATTCATTGTCCCTACCCCTGATCCCCAACATTAATTTTACAGGGATTTCTACTGTAGAGTCTTCATTGAGAACTTCTTTGGGCAAGTGTATGAATTCAGGTGTCTTGCAGTGACGAGGCCTTATTCTCATTTTTGCTCAGTCACATACTCTCCTCCCCTCTTTCTATGGGCACCTGAAGTGGATTTATATTCTGAGCAATCATTTTTATGTATTGGAGGCAAAATATCTACCTAGTAATCACCTGCAGATGAACCTGGAAGGTCCCTGACTCTTTAGATTACTGTCGATCATCACCTACAGCCATTCTCTCTGTCAGGACTGCTAGATTCATTCCCTTTCCCAGCTCTCTGAGAATGCTACGAGAAGAACCAGAGACACTCTTCTCTCAACAGTCAGATTTGTCAGTATAGGAATACTTGGTAAAGTTTTTGTTTTATCGTAATTTTTTTTAAAGTATATTTTTAGAACTATCTCTGATCAAATCACCATAGGGCTCCTTGTCTTCAAAGCTCAAGTTTGTCTCTCACTGTCCAAGTGCTAGTGCCAAGTCAGAGCGGCTGCAGTGGCTGACAGAAGGGATGTGCTGAGGCAGCAGCTCACAAGCTTTTTTCTGGTCCATAATGCAACCCTTAGCAGTCCTGTGCTCTGCCCTCAGCTCTGACACTATTTGGACCTGCAGGTGTCCATCCTCAAGCCCCAGAACAGACACTCATACCTGTCTGCCTGCTTATTTCCTTCACAAACTTATCCCAACTGGCATCTTCTCTGTTTTGTAGTGTACAGAAAGGTTGCTCCTATGGGAGAATGGTGCACAGACTCTAGCACCTCCTGTGAGAAGCTTGCAGCCCAGCTGAGGACAAAGTCCTGACAAGGGGCTCTCTAAAACAGATATGGAGAGCCCTTATTGAATGTACAAATACCCTGAAGTGTCAGTTCACATCGTTGCTCCATGCCAAAGACAGAAGGATCCTTTTTCTCCACCCTCCGTTACAGGGCCCAAGAGCCAAATACCCTCGTTGAACAGACTGTCTCTCGCTCTCCAGATGTTCGCCCACTCCTGGGCAGTGACATAGGAAAATGTTTCATGTAGCAGGAAGTTTAGCAGTTCCTGCACATTCCTGAAAGCTTTTAATGAGGCTGAGGCTCATTAAAACACACCCAATTCTCACACCACGGGAGCTGAAGTAAGGGCATAAAATACTAGATCGGTATTACTGTGAGTGAGAGGGTACACCAAGCCTGGTCTGGAAAACCAGAAAAATCATTCTGGCACTACAACATTTAAGAAGTCTTCTGAAGCCCCGCTTGGCTGCACAATCTGAAGAGAGAGAAGTGTGATGGAGGCCATAAACAGGGAGTAATGTGTCAATGAGACAGCCTGGCTGTCTGTCTCCTTATGCACAAAGCCCGATATTTCTTTATTCTCCCCCTTCCATCAAATCACCGCCGCCACCTTCAGCAGATGACCACTAAAATCTGCAAATCATTCACTGTGATCTGAGTCCATGCCCCTTGTTATCTGAACTGATTGCTCTCCTTTTGTTGTCTAGTCAACATGTGCAGAGAGCAGCATGGAAATCAAAGGGTTCTTTCAGATGCTGCTTCCGGGATGAGAGTGTTCAGAATAACGAAATTAGTTCACAGATATTGTCCACAGGATGGACTTCAACGGAAGTGGATAAGCAGACTAAATTCTGTATTGACTAGGAGGTTCAAAGAGTCTACAAATGTAGACTTGTGTTATTTATAATCTGCTCCACATGGGATTCCCTCTTAGGCCTGCCCTGGACATATCTCCATGACTCAGACAGAGGACCATGAATAAGGACAGAAAATACTAAGTTCTGCAATAAGGGAGAAATCTGAGAACTTTCACAGTGGCACATGGTCTCTCTTTGTGATGAAAGGGCCAGGTTGGTGTACTGTACATTTCACTGAGAATGATCAGGTGTACCTGGTACAAGAGGTTAATGATCAACGAAAACTGAAAATATTTGCACTTTTAGAACCACATTTTCCCGTCCTTCCTACAGTGCCTGCAAGACTTCCTCCATGTGCTGATGGACTGCACCTCAGCTGTCTGCTTGTCTCCTTAGATTCTCACCATCCTGCACCTACAGGAGCAGCCAATCATAGCACATTGCTGCAAGCCTGTCCAAACTGGGGGGTGTGAAACTGCACCCATTGTTTGAAAATCTCAAGCTGAAGCCCTAGATTTTGAAGGTTAAACCTTAGAGGGTGTGCATCCTTCATTCCTAAATCTTTGTTCCTGCCCTGAAGGACACAGTGGACGAAAGCCACTTACTAAGCCTTGTTTTCTTTCCAAACAAATCCTAGAGCTTTTACCACACTTTTTATTTGTCATATTACTTTAAAGAGTAAGATTAAAGGGGCTGTCTTTATGTTCCCTGTATATCATTCAGCAATTTTCCTAGCCCAAGCAAGAATGCTAGTATTTATATCCTCTGTATTTCACAGAGTACTCAGTCCATGGCCAGAGGGTCTATATATTATTGTTATTTTTGGTTCAGATTTCAGGGCTTGCATATTACAAACAGCTTTTTTTTCTTTGTAAGGAGACAGTAAAAAACTTTGCATTTGACAATGTCTGTGTCTCTTGACTCAGTGCTCTTTTGGAAAGCCATCTCCTCTGGTATTCACACTATATCATCCTCCACCACAAGACAATTTAAAATAAGATATTCCCAGTCCTGCCAGCTTTCTCTAAACAAAGCCTGTGAGTTGAGAATGAGCTCAGTATATGCATGACGTGTATTGGCATAGACACACAAATGGGAGAGGAGCCGTTAGGGTAATTTGGGATATCCTAGGAGACATTGGGGAGAACTGTGGACCTCTCACTGGTCTTCCTTCAGGGACCTTCATTTTCATTCATTTCAATAATGCACTTTCACCCTCAGACCATCAGCCTTCACAGACCCCAAAAAAAGCACTAAAACAGAATGCCTGGGCATCAGTGTTTCCTATTTCTGCAGCTGCCACAGAGAAATGGGATGAGGAGGCAAAACCAAAGATTTCTTCTCCAGGAGGTGGTGGTTTGAGATGCATCTGCCTCTGAAACAGCCAACGCATGTCCTCTAGCAAAGGTACAGTAGGGGTTCTGATGCAGGAGAGAGCTGCCATTTTTTTTATACCCAAATCTGGCCCTGAACCTGATAAGGAGAAATGTGATATTCCTATATCTTTAGCATGGCTAAAATCTCTATTTATTGTTGATATGAGTCAGTTAATGTGACTAAAATGTACATCAGAATACACACCTTGGAAAGAATGACTAATCAGACACTGTTTTAAAAAGTGCCTAAATGAATAACAGAGTAACATGAAATTCTTTGGAAGTGTCCGTATAATTTAAATGCCATTTAAATATCACTAATGGTTTGAATCTTGTACAATGTTTCAGAAGCATTCACGTGCCTAATTCCCTTTAACATCAGAGACTATAAGGCATACAAATATCTTTGCAATAGTTTTCAAAGGTCTCAAATGCATGTTAGCACTGAAAACAGAACATTAGTTTGTGGTTTTGTTGTTGTGAACTTTTATTTACAGGCTGCCTGTCTTTACCAAAAGTTTGTCCACTGGTTGCTGGCTTTTTTTTTAATATTCAAGCACTTTGAATAGTTTTGTTTGTCCTCAGTGTAACTAATCTCACAGATGGATTATTAGGCTTGTAGAATTTGTTTACATTTATAAATATTTTCTCTCATGGCTGAAACATTTTTGAGGGAGAAGTTTCTACAGAAACATTCTCTTTCTTTATAGAAGATGTACTTGTGTTTTGTTTGAAGGAGGCCACGTGCCCTGGCTAGGCTGGCATGAAATGGTGTATGGCTGCTAATACAGTACACAGTGTACTTTTTTTGGTAATTTTCTTCATCTCTCCCAGTCTCTGCTTCTTTTATTCCCACAAACTTTAATAAACTGAAAGAGAAATCCTGTGAAGGCTGCAGCTTTCAAACCAAAAATGCAACACTCGAAATGAAATAGTATGATCTCATCCATCCCTAATTTTTAGTGCCTTTTCTATGCCCAGTAGAGAGCTTTACTTTTATAAAACTTGAGTCCTTGTCAGCCTTAAATATACTACTTACTGACTTTGTTACTTGTATTTACTTTAAGCTACTTCCTCTTGTATATGGCCATACACAATGAGTTTCCTAAAAAAAATATTAAGTGTTTTATATGTTGATCAAGAGGTCTAATTACAAAATCAAACTATTCTCCAACTGTGCGCAAGTGAAGGAAAAGTTTTTCAATGTACTGTGGTACAGTTTTGCACTCCTATACATTTGACATAAGAATAATGTGCACTGGGCTTGATCCAACAGAGAGTGGCTTTTGTGTCTGTTGATCGTGGACATTTCCAGAGCCCCCCAGGATCTCTAGTCAAAAAGTCTATTTTTGATTCTAATGGGAGAAAAGTGCTTCCTTCTATGGCTGCAGACTGCCAAATTATGCATCCCATGCTGGCTTTTCCTGACTGGCACTGCAATAATAGCTATAGTAAAGGTTTAGTCTTTACCTCTAAAGCCAGTTTGGCATGAAAGATTGATAAGCTGATGACTCAAAACCAAATGTAGTATTTCATAAGAGAACATAGGCAGAAAGAGCTGCTGATTGTTTTCCCCTTTTGCACAGTAAATGAACTAACTAGCCAAAGCCATTGTGAGGTATCTGTTAAAGGGCTTTTGTTTTCCCATAAATAACCCCTGCAAGTTTTGAAAATTAAATCAGCCATCACGAGCAGGCTTTTGAACATGCCACCAGGGCTGAATGCAGTCAGCATGCTCAAGAAATCATTTGTCATGATTCAATCAATGGGCCAGAGCAAAAATCTAAAGAAAGGCAGAAGTATAATAAAACAGCATTAGGTTCCATGCATACAGTCACTTCAGATGATGATTAATCCAGCATCAATTACATACTTATAGTATCCTGCATATTAAAGAAAAAAAAATACTGAAATGGGAGGAGTACTATATTTATCAAAATAAGCTGATAATAATATCATAGCCGCAGCCAGAGATGTAGGCAGCAACAGGAAATTGCTGGACTGCCCCTGTTGATACCTTCCAGTACTGTGGATCCAAAGCTGGAAGAGATCCCTGATTCACTGAAGTACTTAAGCATGTGTTTCATTCTCACTGAGTTCAAAGAGACTTAATCTTGTCCTTAAAGTAAGCATCTGCTTAAATATTTAAACTGAATGAAGACCTACCTTGATCCCATTTTTATTGAAAACATCCACTGACTTCCATAACTGCAGAATTAGACTCCTAAATTGGACTCGCAGAACTGTGGATCTGGGCTTTTGTCAATCACCTATTTTGCTCTAAGCATATGTCCTGAGTAGAGGATGTACTCCATCAGGAGTATGTATTTATCCAGTCTTGGGATAGTTAACTGATCTCTTCTCTGTAGTGATCATTGACAGGATCCAAGGGAATGGCCTGAAGTTGTGGCACAGGGACTTTAGGTTGGATATTAGGAAAGCGTTCCTCAGTTGTTGGGCACTGGAACAGGCTCCTCAGGGCAGTGGTCACAGCACCAAGCCCGACAGAGTTCAAGAACTGTTTGGACAATACTCTCAAGCACATGGTGTGACTTTTGGGGATGTCCTATGCAGGCCAGCAGTTGGACTCGATGATCCTTGTGAGTGCCTTTCAACTCAGCTTATTTTGTGAGTATCCTTACTAGAAATCTCAGCTATTAGGATGGTAGACCCTGACTCAGCAAAATGCTTGAGTGTGACTGCACGAGCTGGATAATAAGATGAAGTTGGTTTGTTTTGGTCTAGAAATGCTCTGAATAAATACCGTAGTTCCCATTTACTCCCAGTTCATTTTGCCAGAGGCCAGATACAGCTGTGAGGACACAATTAGGTGGAACAAGGTCATAAGGCTCATGGGGTTGCAGAGCAAAAGGGGCTCTGGCGTTTTGCAAAGATTCAGACCAGAGGCCCTGCTGCAGGGGTGGGCAAGGTGGAAGCAGTGGTGAAAGTGTCAGGCACAGCACACAAGGTTTGATGGGTCTTTATGTAGCCCCATTAAAGTCAATGAGAACGAAACACACACTTTGCTCTGCAGAGATGGGATTACTCATGCGCCTAAAATTAAACATGTGGTTAAGTGCTCTGCTGAATCGGGGCCAGAGAGATGGAAAATGAGCACTGCCAGTACTGATTCTCCCCCATCGTCTTTTCCACACAGCTGCCTCCTGACGCCTGCTGACTCTTTCGTAAATATGGACTGTAGCTATATTACTATATTAATTACTAAAAGAAACTGGGCTGTATCCAAAGCCCTGGCCTCACTGAGGTCTTACTTTTAGACAAAACTTCCATTAACACCAAGATAAGATTTAACTCCATGATCATAAAAATGTGATGCTGTAGCATAAGAATGGAGCTGTTCCTAATACAATGGATGGAGATGAGGTTTCCTATGACAGAACCAAATTGGTGGGAAAGTACAACTACCAGATAAGTCTAGAGGAAAGGTAAATTTTCTATTGGGAAATGTACATTAGAGAGCTTCTTCTGCACTTTTCTTTTCTGTGCACTTAATCAGTAAACTTGTCAAATCTTTTAGCATAAATAACTTACAGTACCTGAGAAAATTACATGTGTTTGTGTACAGCAGATTTATTATTAACACATTTGCTTATTTAACAGCTCTGTTAATAATTATTAATTTGATCCAACATACAAAAGATTTGTGGTTGCATCAAATTGTTTCTTTAGTTTTAAAACCAAAAATGCAAGCTAGAGTGTGGAATCTCTGTTTGAATCAGGGAAAATGTCATATGTGTGTTTGACATAAATGACTATTTATTTGACAAGCATCTGGAATTTATGTTACATAAATTCGGTAAATCACCCTATTCTTACATTTCCTCACCGCTTTCAGAATGACATTCCAAGAGTTACATTCAACCTTCTTTTAGAATAGGCTATACTTCCTCTATCCATGTAAGCATCCCATGAGAAAACAATTGAGGTAAAGCATATCATACAAGAATATAAGTGATACTACAGGTATTATAGCTTAATAAATTATGTGTTTTGTTTTTGAATAAACTATTAAGCTATGGGTTTTCTGATAAACATTGATGATAAGGCTTTGATGTGCATTTTATTATCTTTAGAAATGAGGGCATTCCTGATTGAAATAAGCACTGAAAAATAGACAGGATGTAGAGTTTTAGAAAATGTTGTCTTCCCCTCTCACAGTGCAACAAAGTTTAAAATATTTTAAAACTACTTACCACGTGGTTTGTTCTGTTAAATTAAATCAATATCAGAGTAAAGACCCAGGAATTCCAAGAATTTTTGCACAGGTCATTTAACTTATCTGTTTTTCCACTTGCCACCGTGTTATCAGTGTATTACTGATAACTGCCTTTGAACCAACAAAGTAATATAGAATTAGAATTATAAAAAGCTTGATAATATTAGATAAAAACTGATAACTAAGAACAAATTATGATGTCAAATATATACTAAATATAATTTTACATAGTAATTAATAATAACCAATAACAATAATGCAATGTACAACAATCCTTGAAAAACCTAGCGTCTTTCATTACGCACAGTAGATCTGGATGTACAAGAGAAGATACTCCAGCTACTTGGTTTTTAATGGAAAAAAGTGTGTTGCCAGGCTGGACACTTATCACTGAGGCTTTGTTAGGTATAGACTAACCTCAGGAAACGCAGAACTCGGCACATACTTCTGTCATGCTCCAGAAGACCATAAAGCCTCTACAACCGTACTTCAATATTTAACTCCTTTCTTCGTTCTTGCCTTGAGAATCATTATGGAAAACACAGCCCAAGACAGTTGGTCTGGGTTGCTTTTTGTTAATCCTCACATATTAAATGCATAGATGTTAGGTCTGTGGTGTTTTAGGTGTAAGGGGGATGTGCAAATATCATACAAATCAGAAAACAATTAATGTCCTTCCCAAAATGAAAAGAACTCAGCCTTCACAATGTCTGTATCTTGCAAGAGCCACTTTTCTTTAGCCATAGTGCCATACTTACTCTTATCCAGTTGAAATCTGAAGATGGGGAGAAGCAGATCCGTGTTAAACTTCTTGCCTGTAACAGACAGCTGAAGAACACAGTGGCTAAAACTGAAAATGGCTGCTGTCTGTCAGATTTCCCTGCTGAACAGTAGACCTGGGAACTTGTGTTTGCTTTTTTTGGCTGTAAAAAATCACTTTAAGCTGAGCTCAAGTAAAATGCATTTTAAAAAAAATACACTTTTTTCCCCCCAAACATAACTGTTAATAAGGGAATGAAGAGTGTTTAGGGAATGCAATCCAGGAAAGATGGCAGAGGCTTTTTTGTGGCTGTGGCTAGATTAATATTAGAGTGGCTATAACTCTTACATGACCAGCTTACTTTGAGAGATAGTGATATTTGGATGAATAAGCTAAAAGGCCTGGAAGGAGATAAAAGAGAACAATGCTGCACTGTGGTGAGCAGCAACGGATGCCCAGGCATATGCCAGGGGAAGTACTAACCTGTGACAGTTTACTCTGGCACTGGGACATGTAATTTTTCTCTGCCTTCATCACCATCATCTTCTTCCCCACTTCCCCTAACCATGTTACCATGCTGCTGTAATGATCTGACCAGTTCTTGCAGTCCTGTAAAAGGACACCTCAAACTGGGTAGGATGGGGGCAGTGTGCATTGGGAAGTGTGGTGTCATAGTATAGAAAATATATGTATTTTCATATAAAAGTGCACTTTTTTTTCCCATATATTTTTAATATGTGTATTTTTGGTGAACACTCTGAGTGGCACAGAAAAATCTACTGTACAGGACCCAGGATTAAGGAGCCTGCATGATTTACCCATCCCGCAAGTAAAGACTAGAAGCTGGAATACCTCTGTCAATCAGTTTTTAGAGTGGTTTCAAGAAGATAAGGACCCTCTGTCAAATGTAGCTGAAGAAGCCATTTAGCCTGCAAGGCAGACAGGACATGTCAATTAAGAATGACCTAGTTTCACTAGACTGGCGGAGACTACGGGTGTTCTCTGAACTATGCTGGAAAGCAACCACAAGTCATATGGCTCTGCTTGGGAAAACCACCCATGAGAAGTGGGATTAATATTGGCCTGAAAAATGAAGTTTTGTCAGTTTGGAGAGCTATCTCGCAGAGACAGTCTGGTTTGTGCCTGTGGTTCTCCCAGCCTACCAAGCAGCAGGTTCTGAGCTGAGGGGTCACAAAGCTAGATTCAAGTAATAGAATTAAAGAGTTTCATGGCTGGTCATTTTATCTTCCTGATAGAGGGAGAGCAATACAAGAGCAGGAAATATGAGCTAAGAACCACAAACAAAGCCTGGAGGGACGATTTGTTATGGTTCAGGATCATATGAGAAGTCTTGAAAGACCGACAACAAAATCTGGGTGTGGTAAAAGTGCGTCCCAGCAGAAGGCCTTAAAGCAGGCAACAAAACAATAGCAGGAGTTCATGTGGTCTAGACCAACGGCCAAATACAGGAAACCACAAAGTGTGCTTGCTGGCAGAGAGGAAGAAGTGCCTGAGAGCGGAAAATCGCTGTGACGGCCAAGCAATATCCAGGAGGGACCCAGACACTTCCTCACAGAGCACCAGGAATTATGTGGGCGACCCTGGCTCCGCGTTCTCAAGGTTGGATCAGGACAGATGCCAGCAGTGAAAGCAGTGTCCCTGGGGGAATGTATACAAGGGGGGAAAGCAGAGCAGCAGGAGGGAAAGTTGAAGGTAGACAGAAATAGCCATTCCACAGTTACCCATCACACAAAGTGGTCTGTAAGATTAATTGGGATCGGAAAGCAGTTTGTCCTGCAAATGACCTTATGAAGGAGAGCAGCTGGCTAAGGGCTCTCTGTCAGTTAAGAAAAACAGAAGTCTTTGGGATTCTGTCAGAAAGTGATGGGTGTCTCTGGATGCTCACCCCTGGATCACCATCACCCAAAGTGAAGAAGAAGAAAATCTAAGGGTCACACTGGCCATGAGCCACAGTGGTCCAGCTGCACAAGACTGCAGGCGAGCCTCACGGCCCAGCGTCTGGGGAAAGAGTAACACTTACTGAGGAGTCAACAGGATTGAACAGAAAGAATCACTAGGTGGAGCAGCACAAGATAAACTTGCAGCACATGCGAATGTCGCATGCTTTTTCAGTAAAAACTAACATACTGCAAAATAGCGTAAAACACGAAACACATAACCTTGATTTACAAGACTTAGGTAACCCTGCTGTTCTCAGTACATGCAGTTAACCTAACGGTATAACTTCTAGTTGGCTTCTCTGATAAGGCTGAGTGGCCAGAAAGCTACAGCGTGGGATCTGCCAGAACATCCCTACGGAAAAGTATTGCCCTTTTTGATTGCTGCTAGCAACTTAGTGTTGTCTGAAGCCATGCACAGCAGAAGCATTTGGTATTCTGCCAAAGCAAAAAGGAACGGGTGTTATACCCAAACTGCTTGGAAGGATTCAATGCTCTTTGTGTTTCACGCATACCTCTACAATGTACCCAGAGCACCATGGAGGCGAAGCAAAATCTGTATGTGAGTCAGAGAGGAGATTGATGCCGAGAAGCGATGGCAGTTGGCTGCATTTGCCTGACAAAACAGGGTGGAAGCAGGGACTAGCATCCAGTCCTTTGCCATCCAGCAGTGATAAGGAAGGAGTGACCACCAAGGGGCAGCATTTTCTTAATTGTTTTCTCATGTTGTTTCTAAGATCTTCTGCCCTGCTATCTCTATGACACCATTCAGATATCTTAAATAAATAAATAAATAAAGTAGTTGTTGTGAAAATGGCCTTGAGAGCCTGTAAATGCCAGTCAACAGGAGAGTGCCCAGGACTGGTCTCCTTTTGGAGGTACACAGTAGAGAGGTCACAGAATCTGGAGAAGATTTGTAAAATGCCCTGACTTATGCGGAAGGTACCATTGATCGATATTTTACACTTAATGTCACACAGTGCAAAAGTGTGATTAATGGAACAATTAAATTCCCTTGCTTCCAGCAGAGACCTGAACCTTCATTTTGGTCGGTTTTTTCAGTACCATAATGTTTAGCTGGTTTAAAGGTATTCTTTAATTTTGAGCTTATATCCAAATTTTACAGAGGTACAGTGAAAGATTATGTCACATTGTCAGCAAAAACAATTAGATTATGATCCTTTAATCACTCATATTGAGCATGAAGTCTCTGATTCAGCAATGCATTTAAGCGTGCTTTGAATTTTAATTATGTGTGATGATCATTGTTATTCAGAAAACTGTTTAGGCGTATGCTTATTTGTTTTGCTGAACTGAAGCTTCAGAGCAATAAGAAGGCATCTGGCACTTACCTAAGAGCAATCGAGGCTGAGTCATAGTAGTGAAACTGAAGATGTGGTCACAGAGAGTTATTGCATAGAGTAGTCTCCTGACCCTGTACTATAATAATCAAGAAAAAAAAAGATCTGCTTATCCCAGTCTTCAGACTCCTTAAGCATCTTTTTTTGATGGTTGAAATTGCATTATTTTACCAGGGTCCTTTCATTTCTTGTCAGTCAAGGATGATGAATATGGGAATGTTTGTTTTCTACATTGCACTTTTCACTGGACAAATAATTCCCAGGACACAGTGGTGGCTGTTGAACAAACTCCTGCTGTAAAACCAGTTGAAAGGCTCCCATTGATTCTGAGGAAAGCGGCTTCAGGCCCTGGGTGAGTCACTGCATGGGCAGCCCCGGTCTCAGCACTTCTTGGGTTGTTTCTGTAATACAGCAGCAGATCAAGGTCTCCCAGCCAGTGACTAACAAATGCTTAGATCGGAGAGTCACTTCCCGATCCTAGAGGCTTCTGACAGCAGGCTGCTGCCTTTTTCTAGCTGTTCCTTTCTCTCTAGATGTCTCAGTCATCAGTGTGAGCTACCCTAGGATGGCAGACTGTCTCTAACAGCACCTGGCAGGGCTCTGGGGTAGATTCTGCTCTGGCAAGCGCTGTACTTGGATGCAAGGCACCACTGCTCCACTCGACTCAGTCGTGATAGTAAGGGAAGAATATAACCCCCTGTCAACTCAGAGTAATAAATGAGAGAACTCCTCAACTGATTATCAGCTCTTTTACCTGCAATATCGAGGACCATTTAAATCTTACTATGACTGATTAAAAAACATAATGGAAAATTGATTTTTTTTCTGTGTTATAGGGGGAAAATCAATGCAGATTAAGAACAAGAGAAACAGTGAAAGGGAAGAACTACAACTGCAAATTCCACTGGACTCAAACCCAGAACCAAGAGTATATATTCTAAACTGCAGGAACACACGCTTTCTAAAGCCTCCTAAGTCTCTGCACTGGTAAAATAATCTCAAACAAACTTGAAAGCAGATTGAAAATAGATGGAGTGTCTCTAAGTGAAAAGAGACAGTTATCCTCTGCACCTGCTAACAAACACAGTTCCTTTTTTTGTTATGAAATGTCTCTAACTTAAAATACTGCCTGAAAGTAAACTCCTTCATCAATTCATGATGAATTCTTCAAAGGCATTTTGGAAGACACTCTAAACCATTGGCTTTATTGTAGCTTTATTTAGGATTTGAGGAGAGAGAATGCTGCAATCAGAAAGGAAGACAGACAGAGGAAATGATTACCTTTCAACTCCTGTGATTTAGAAAGAATAACATGCTTCTTTCTTGATCTGCTATATTATATACTTACAGAGTAAAATTTGACAATGTGGCATTGAACTGTAACTGCCTGCTGAAGTGATATCATCCTCTACCGTATACCAGGAACTTCTGGACCTGGGACTTCTGTGCCCTTTCTAGAATGTATCCTCCCACTGCTTTTGGATTAATCACTGTATGCTCCCCTCTGTACTTTCCAGCAGAAGTGATTAATGCAAAGGGTGGGCAGCCATGCCCTCACCGCTGTGTAGTCACTGCTCTTCATTTAGAATAAAGGTCAATTTTGACAGCAATACTATTTTTTTTTAATGATTGTTTTTCTAAGTTCCTCAAACTCTTTCAACAAACCTAGGTAAGTTTTCTTCCTTTCTGAAGTTATACAGCCATACATATTTATTCCTCATGTAAAGGAGAAAAAACTGTTGCTGCAGTGCAGTGCTCTGGGCATTTAAGACCTGCTAAAAGTACAGCACCAAATAGATATTTTTTCTGGTGGTGATGAGTGCGTATCTGTCTGAGGATGTAGAGCTGAGCTCGCTGTTCAGTTTTGGAGGCCTTCCCAAACACTTCACCATTTCACCTGATAAGGAAAGTAGGCTGGGAAAAATGCTAGACATTAATTGTGGCAAAGATTGTCCTGTCTCCATTTTGACAACGGGATTAAGAAAACATGATTTCTAATGGCTACACTGAGAATTAGGGACGTTTGACATCTGTTTCTGTAATTCTGAGCTCCCTAAGTGCTCTAAAAAAGCATCCAAAGGCACCAGATTCTGTGATAGGAACACCAGAAGAAATATCACGAGGAATATAACTGGGAAACTGGGCACTGTATATAACGGGTACTGGCCTCCAGAACAGCTTGCAGCAGGACCCTGAGCTCAGCATTGCAACCCTGTTCTCCCTTTTTTTCCATCACGTCCTCTGCTATGTGAGTGTTTTTGTCTATCCACTGCCAAACTTTAAACATCAGAAAACTTATAAACTCAAACTAAACCATTTGGCTTAAAAAGCTGCAATAAAAGTGAACATTGGAGAATATGAATCAGATAAATGTGTCCCTGTGACAAGAGTTTGTTTTTTCTACTGAAAAATAATTTGTTATTCCATATGTTTTGCCACTGAAGGTTTGCTTTTAGAAAGCATGTTATAGGGACTATCTGAAATTTTCTTGGAAGCTGAGTTCAAATATGTGCAAAAATCAGACATTTCTCTTTTTTGGTGTGTGTATAAATAACATTATAGCACTCTCCCCATAGAGTGTATGGCAAAGATGGAGATACATTTGCAGATAACCTAAGTAAGACAAGCAGCCAGATTTGGTGTACCAAAGCAATGATGATGTAAGTGAACTAAGGATTTGCTCCTCCTTCACAAAATCGGCTCATGGCTCAATTCCTTTTTGCTGGTAAGTCTCTTGGGTTGCTAGCAGCACTTTTGCAAACTTGTTTGGTAGCCCTTTTGCCTGGCTGGTGCAGCTTGGTAGCCTTAGGGCAACGCTTATCTGGCAGTATTCATGACTAACTTTTGTCAGGACCCTTTCAAAGTTAAATTCTTATTGAAGGAGGGTAGGGATTGCAAATAAAGAACCTTTTTTCTTATCTGATTTCAGCCGTGGCCAGAGGAAAGAAGCATTTTGCGGGTTGTTTGTGGGTTATTTGTACACACAGAGGATTGTGTCACAGGAACCTTTCAGCCAACTACCATCTGCTGCTGCTAATGGAAACTGTCTAAAC
Organism: Melanocharis versteri; assembly: GCA_013397845.1. NCBI lineage: Eukaryota > Metazoa > Chordata > Aves > Passeriformes > Melanocharitidae > Melanocharis > Melanocharis versteri. The sequence goes on from VZTG01007054.1 coordinate 230,739, forward strand.
CGGCCCAAATTAGGCAAGTCTCTGAGATGAAACCATATGAAGAATGAAGAATTTGCAGTCAGTTAAATTTTCAAAATGGCACTCGAAAATGTGTGGGTTTCTTCCAAGTCCCTCGCTAAAATATGCTGCAATGTAGAACAGTGCAGTGCTGAAGGTCAGTCCAGGAAAAGAGGGGTAACTCTGAGGTAATGGAAAAGGCAGTGTCTTCAAAACAGTTGGAATATGCCCAGTGATTTGGATGGCTCTATATGTTGTGGGTGCTGGGAATAGGCTGGAGAGCCAGGAATCACCTGGGAAAATGTATTTCAGCAATGGACTTTAATAACACAAGACAACCAAGCAGACCCACCTTGCATGTGCATATGATTAATAGCTGTGGTGAAGGGTTAGTGAATAACAGCCTGATGCCAAATGGATATCAATGGGATCAAACCATGCATTTGGCAGATATAGGAAGGAGCATTCATTGTTGTGCACAGAATAAAGGAGAGTATGGCAGCAGCTCCCCGAACCCCCGGTAGAGCTCTGGCATGTGAACAAGAATCTGGCTGTAACCCTGCACAATAAGGACCACGCATGTACACATGTGCACACAATTACATGGCATGAATGTAACAAGAGAAAATTGAATATAAAATATTACAGAAAGCCAATAATTCTGGTTTATATCTTTCTTTCTCCTTGATGCATAAGAGAACCTGGCTATTTTAAAATCTGGGTTCTATTTACATAGCCAAATTTAATGCTCTTTCTTGTGCAAAATATGGTAGGAAGGAATTTAAAATGTCAACATTCTCTAGACCTGTTTATCTCCTTTCATGCCTCCCTCTGTATTAAGGAATATACACTAGATGATTGAAACTGTGACAGTTCTGCTGAAGATATGACAAGTTATACCAGCTGCAAACATGATCCAAAATCTCTGACAATGTTCCTGCCCTATGAAATAAGGATTTAATCACATGGTAGGCAGCATATGGGAAAATCCTTTTGTTGATCGTGCAGGTTTCGTCTTTTACTCATTAGCAGATTCTGGAAACTAAATGAAGGCCTTAACACAGGAAGTCAGTATTTTCCATGAGACGTATTCTGCAGGACATTTGTTGTTTTCCAAAAATTCCTAATTGAAATAGAAAGGAATAACATTTTTTTTACCAACTTGATCTAAAAATTATAACAAAAACAATCTCATGGCGCTAAATTTTCCTCAACGTCGCTAGAGATTGAGCAAAGTCCAAATTTGCTATTACCAGTGTGGAAAGACCTCGGTATAAATTGGCCAGTTTGGTGATGGTAAATTTCATGGGAGCTAGAGCTAGGTATATTTTCCAAGGTATACCTTCCCAAGCAAACAAAGTAAGCAAACATTAATAGAATAAAAAATAAGAAAAGATGAAATAAATTAGAAAGCTGCTACTTTGCAAAACACAGGAAATTCTCTCCTCTCTGACAATGTACATGGGAGGAAAAGGTACTGAAATAGAGTCCCCAAATAATTTAATTTTTGGTGTGCACACTGGAGATTATGACCTTCACTTCATTACATCCTATGGCACACATCACTGTAACCGGAATCCAGCATGTATATGTAATAGCTGGTAGCCAAGCAATGGACTCACTGTTCACAGAGAATTTACAATTCTGTATCTATCTGTTCGTGTGACACAGCAGGGCAGAAATCTGGGTCACCTGCATTTCCTGAGTCACTGCAGTCACTTAAAAGCTGCAAGTGCTCTACTGAACTGATTCAACTTCTGCTACAAATCTTGTGCAAAAAAACCCCCTCACATGTTTCATATTTTGCATTTTACCATATTCGAAAATAAAAGAAGGAATTGCCTTATCTCTAAATCAACATGAAATGTCCTTAAACCATTAAAAATGTAGTAATGTATTTACTCCATTAAAAAATAAATTTAATGTGATTTTATTGCTAGCATGTGCTAATTATATTTTGAACTATGGAGACAGGCCATCCAAGATTTTAATTCAGGATTTCATGCATATAGAGAAGGCGTTTTCTCAAACTGATCAAGCAGATGAGAAGAAACATTAATTCCTGCTAATTTAGTTGCTGTTTCTGCTATATTCTTAATTAAGAATCTAGAACTCCTTGAATTATCCTCCCTAGGCCGGTCTGTATTGCAGTAAAAAATGTCATTTAGTTCCAATATTATTATGAAAAATCAAACTGACTCTGTTTAGAGGGGTTCAAAGGTTTACTCCCTATAATAATTTTCCCTTGTTTATTTAACTCTTGAGAATTGTGCTTGTGCTGGTGTTAGATATGTTTTGGTAATGTTGATATATTCCCTCTGAAAGAAGAGTAATCATGGTTTTCCTGGCTTTACTTCATGCTTATACAGCAGGAAGCTAGGACTGTACTTTTAGTGAAGAAGTAAATTAGGTTATTCCACAGAAAATCTGCAGGGATTGAGGTGGAAATTACACTTGCATCTTTGGCTGCTTTTGCTCTGCTGTGGGATGAAGATCTGATCTTGCTGCCATAGAGATGTATCATTTTTTGTCCAATTTTCACAGCCAATATCCCAGGTTGTACATTTGAAGGACAAATGAAGTAGAAGTAGACAGATCTAGAGTAAAAACTGTCTTTCAACATCTGCATCACAGGGGAAGTGTCAATAGCCTGAAAAATAGAGGACTTATGGACAGCACAATGATTCGCTTCTTTCTATGAGAAGGAAGATGACAAGGAACAGATTTTCAGCTGCTGATGAAACTTTTCCATCTACTGGGCAATACAGCTGCCAAGAAATGATGAGAGGCAGGATATGATACACAACTCATACTCCCTATCCTCCACCTGCACAAAATCCAGGCTGTGCACCACAGATCTCTTGCTTATGTTGCAGGCATCCATCTGTCAAGCAGGACTTTTTTCAGAATTAGTGTCCCAGGCCAAATTAATCCCTGAGATAATTCCATTGTGTTTTGTCTAAGGAAATATCAATTACTGTGAATGGAAAGATGATCTCATGATGAAAGCAAATGAATGACTTGGAATCATGGCTGGGACCTTGGATAGATTCCTCTTCTGCTGTAGCGTTCTCATATGATTTGGATAAACTGACACAAATGCCAGTTGCCTTGATTTCCACTGATACAAAATGAAGTTAATTCTAATTCACTTCCAGAGCCATCTTTTAAGAATCTGTATTTCTTTAAGCTGTTTTGATAAAAAGAACTACAAAAAAGCCCAGCCTAACAAAACCAAACCAAACCAACTCTAAAAACCAAAAAACAAAATTGGCATATTGCTATTTTTATAAAGCATGAGAAAACCAGTAAGAGGATCATGTTCTGGGAGATGACAAATAGACATATCTGCATTTACTAAGTTTACACTGTCAACTTACTCTGAACAAGAAGGATTAAAAACTCTTTTTGATCTCTCTTTGAGCTATCTCAAAGGACATGGGAGATAAATATGCAAAGCAGATTAGGATTAGTCTAGAATGGACTAATATTAAGAAAATAATCCTTGAAAATTCAGAAGAGACTAAAAATTACCTTTTTCTCTGCCACTGAGATATGCTCACCTATGAATCATACAAATGCTCCTGCATGTTTTGTGCATACAAGAAACTTCCCTTTAACTATCTTTTTTTTCTCTGTAGAGAGAGTCTGCATAATTAGATTAGGTCAAGATAAAAATGCATTGGTTTTCTCTCTCTCTCCCCCCCTCTCTCCCCTTCTCTCTCTCCAGCTCTGCAGCAATACTCTAGCTCCACTGACTGATCTAAAGTAGGAACTGGTGCCTCCCAGAAATGTACATACTTAGGAAATGTGTTCAGCTAAAATCTCTTCCTAGTACTGATGGAAGTCCTGCATGTGCTTGTTTTTCCTGCATCTGTTTAGTTTTTATTGTCGTATTTCATACAGATTTCCATGAAATTTTACAGTTCTGGAGTTGCAACTTATTTTTACTTTGGCTGTCATTGCTGATATTATTATTATCATAACACTAGCAAAAGAAAAGAAAAACAATTTCTTAGAGAAAGCAGAAATACTGGTGTCTTTGAGGATTAACATGATCTTGTTAGCATGACAGCTTGGATCCTAGTCCACAGAATCCAATAACTTCACCTCTACGGATCAGTGAGTAATTGTGAAAACAGCACTTGGCTAAAGCATTCTCCTCTACTCCACTTTCTCCACTTTTGATAAAGTCAAGTCACTTTTCCACTTGACTACATGGGTGTTTCAAAATGCACCAAAGTTTACATTTCTGAGGTTCATTAAGCTACATCTTTGGGCGTCATTTAGATTGTTCAAAATTAGGCACAGTATGTTATGACATTTCTTTGATGGTATCTGAGCATAAGAACTGGCAAAAAAATTAAAAAAACCTGCTTAATTATTCCTATAGTAACATTTAATGTCCAGTTAATTCACTCTAATCAAAAAACCCAGCAGCTTTCAAGGAGTTAGCCTTTCTCTTCTCAAATGCTTTAAGAAAGTTGGCACAAATATTTTTTACAAGCTCCAGCAAATGAACCCAGTGTATAGAAATTGAAGTGTCTAATCTAATCTGTTGAGGGATCTGTACCACATGCATTACCCTGACATTTAAGGTCTCATAGTCAGTGACCGGTTAACCAAATCTGTCACTGTGACAGACATGTATTTCTACATGCTGTGCCACAACTTAATCTTTCAGGCACCATTTAGGTGAAATATCTTGTAACAGAGTGACTCAGAGCCCATAAACTCCTTAATGAAGAAATTTCCCAACTGGTATCAAAACAGATAATTTTGATTGTCATATTTGCAATAAAGCAAAACAAAGTGAATTTGTCTACTAAGCTCTACACAGTAGATCATCTATTAGACCATGTAACTATCTTTACAATTACTGTTGTTATTATGTGTTATTACAACCCTACCCCTCTTCCCTCTTCCCTGGCACGCGACTTTCTGGAGGTGAAGACTGTTTTCGAAATGTCTGCTTAGTGACAGATCTAAACTTCTAAATTACCTCTTCTGACACCTTGTGGTTCCTCTACATCACACTGTAAATCTGCTATGAGTCAGAATGTTGTCTGATATCTCCCAATGATATAGTAAAATATAATGTTGTTCATAACTACATGCATTCAATACTTTTAACCAACTGAGGAAGAGAAACAATTCTTTTATCATTATTTGATTTCTACCCTCTTGTTTTCTTTCGTGGTGTTGTTTGTTTAACAGGGTCAATAATTTTTATGTTCAATTTGTCTCCAGGTTTCTGCACTGGCTCTTTCTGGCTGCAGCCCCCGGCGTGGCTTGGCTTGTGGAGTCCCAGAGCTGACAGGTGGGGTGGTGCATGCACGTTGCCATCTATATCTTTCTAAAAAGCAGGTTATCTCCACTGGAGACAAGTCTTGCCATTGGGAGGAAACTTGTCTTTGTTTATACAGAGAAATGTCTCTGCAAGATACAGACTTCGTGGATTCTTATAGCGTAGCTAAATCTACATGGACAGGCTGGTGGAGCCCTAATGTTATTTCCAGTCACCCTGGAGCACTCGGGATGTCCTGGGGAACAGGCATTCTCTACACAGTCTACACACTTCATCCCACCCTTTCTTGACATTCGCTTTCATTAGACAGTGCCTGGCTTTGTTAAACTTTTTTTCTGGAGGATCTATTTTGTTTCTAAAGCTTTTCTGCCAGACCTCATCTACCCTAGTCAGTAGTTCTACCTCTCTGAAGAAAAAATACATATGCTTTTGATGGATAACAAGAGGTTTCTGCCACTATGACTCAGCAATTATACTGCTTTTTATGCAGAGTTTATTAGGATGTTCCAAAGAAGGAGCTGTACAAACCTAGTGCGTAAATTCAGCAATTCTACTGCAGCAAGAAGAACTAAGTCGTGATGACTGGGATCTTGGCAGTAGGTCCAGAAGCATAGTGAGAATTGGTGTTTGAAAGGAAGGATCACAGGTCTTCTGACAAAGAGTACCAACTCTTTAAAATCTAGGTTACTACGTTCAGTGCTTCAGGCGGAAAAGTTTAATGCCAGATCAATGTGATCTGCTAATGGGTTCAATAAGGCCCCTCAAAGCTTTAATATTCTGAAAAAAATGCACCCTCCCCCACGTCTGCAATTACTGCCACTGATGGTGATAATACACTCCCTGAATCTAAGTAGAAGCAGCTGAGATGTTTGTGACACTTGGGGCAGACTTCCCACGAGCACTCTAAGCATTGCTTGAAAAGAGGTCTTAATGCACTTCGTGTATTTTGAGGTTGCAAAGAACAGCATTAAATAATCACATAGAGGAGAAAGAAAACTTGTTAAAAGCCCCCCAGTTTATTAGACACAGCTTGATGAACAGACTCCCATTCTTCTGGGACAGCATGATGTGCCACTTGATGGAAATCATGAGGAAACAGTTACATAAACGGGCTGGCTAGCAGCAAGAGAAGGCAACGTTTTAAAAACTCTCTATAAAAAAGAAATAATCAGCTTGATGGACCCAAATCCTTTCCATAAATTCATGCCTCTATATCCCATGAATTCTGGAAGATAGTTTCAGTGCATTATTTTCCACAGCTGCCTTCCCTTTCCAGTCTATTTCTCAGCCCCACTCAAAGTGTGCATCTCTGGCTATATCCACCCTTCGTCTCGTGGGCAGCAGTTGTGGGGCTGGTCCTGAAGGAGCACTAGCTTGCACCACTCCTTGCCTTGCGGTGTCTTTGTTTCCGACCCCCTCTTCCAAGTTTCAATGATTTTGCTTAACTGTTAGCTGAGCTAAGAGCTCCCCACGGATGCTCACACTGATAGAGAAGGAATTAACAGGCTGTGGGTAAGTGTGGAGCTCCCTGCTCTGGCATCCCATCCCCAACGGTACGGCCCTTCTCTTTCCTACTAATCTAACCTATTCTGCAGGGCTGAGTAAAAAGAAGAAAAGGGAGGAATAGGAAACAGGAAAACAAGGAAAATAAAGACGGGAAAAGGCAGAAGAGAAAAGGGGAACAGAGAAAAAGGGAAAAGAAAGGAAAAAAAAAAGTAGTCAAAGAGAAAACAGAATCGAAAAGGAAAATGGGAGAAAGAGAAAAGGGGAAGGAAAATAAGCCCTGATTGTGCCCGGCTGGCAGCGGGCCGCGGCCCGAGACACAGCCCTGCCGGGGCGGCCGCTGCCGGAGCGGGCGCGGACGCGCGCGGGGCCGCCTCAGCG